>JAJHZJ010000444.1:2045000-2579080 GCA_023548195.1 Bettongia penicillata ogilbyi
CCACAAACATTTGTTAGATGCCTACCTTGCACCAGGCAGTGTGCCAAGCGCTGCACAACCACATCGAACAGTTCTAATTTCCAGGTCCTGAGAGAGGAAAGACCAAAAATAAAGAACAAATACCTTCGATTCCATTCAACAGACATCTATTAGAGACCTACATTGTGCAAGGCATCAGGGAAATAAATAAAAAAAAAATAATCCCTGCCCTCACAGAGCTTATATCCTATTAGGAGTAAAGTAATGTATTGGAAAACCAAATGTTATTCCCAGCTGTGTTAATACACATATCTTTGTATTTCCAATGTATAACTCAGTGCTGGCCACACTGTAGGCCACATTCCTTAATAAATATTTGTGCATTGTACACAGTAACAGTCACAGTGTGCGAGGACTGTTTCTGATAGACTTACCCCTTCACAGCCATGCAAGGACCTAAAACATCCCCAAAGGACTCTTGAGGCAAAATGCCATCCACATCCAGAGAAAGAACTATGGAATTGAACACAGAATGAAGCAGACTATTTTCTCTGTGTTAGGTTTTGTTTTGGTTTGGGTTTTTCCCGTGGTTTCTCCCATTCATTTTAATTTTTCTATGCAACATGACTAATGTGAAAATGTGTTTAATAAGAATATATGTGTAGAATCTGTATTAAGATTGCATGCCATCTCTGGGAGGGAGCAGGGAAGGAAGGTGAGAAAATTTAAGACTTATGGAAGTGATTGTTGAAAACCAAAAACAAACAAATTAATTAATAAAAAAAAAAGAACTGGGAACTACATTTGCCCATCACTTGGAGAAAAACTGAACAATTTGTGGCATATGAATTAATAAAATACTATAGGAGCTATGGAAGATGACACTATCTGCATCCAAAGAGAAACTGATAAATAGAAGTATGTATGAATGATTTTTACAAGTACCCATATTTGTATCTAATGGTAGTTATCTCTAGGGCAGAGTGGGGAGGAAAGAAAAAAGGGGAATAAAGGAAAGTAGCATGATAACTTTGTTATATATTTAAAAGGAATAACACGTTACACATAATAGATTTGCAGTTTCAAGTGCAGTCATCTTTTTTAAAATTTTACTATGTTGTGGAAATGTTTGTTTTATTTCATAAATTAAAATGCAATTAAAAAATAAATATTTGTGGATTTGATTGATAGCACAATGCCCTAGTCATAGCAGGTATTAAATAAGTGTTTGTTGAGTTTAATTAATACTTTTGCCTCTAACATAGCCCCCTTTAAACTGAGAGGATTGCTTTATACTATTGAAGAAAATATAGGTAGGATGGAAGCCCCTTGAGGAAAAAGACAGCTTTATTTTTATATTTGTAGCCCATACCCCAGGTCTGGCACATAGTAGGTGCTCAATAAATATTTCTTGATTGGTCAGTGTCAGGGGAGAAGGAAGTAAAATACAATATGCAAATAACATGGAATAATTTCAGGAAGAAGAAAACATTAACAGCTGGAGAAAGCAAGAGGAGAAAGTTATACTTTAGGTGAGCCTTCAAGACAGCTAGGAATTCTGAGAGGCAAAACTGTGAGAAGGACCTTGATTCTAGGCATGGGAACCTGAAAAGAGCAGGGGGTGAAGGGGAAAACATCCCAGATAACAAATATTCACTTGGAAATGGGAATACCAGTGAATCTAAAGGTCTACTTCTCTAATGATCAAAGAAATGTACATTTACAAACTCTAAGGAGCCGTCTCTCACTGACCCATGAAACTGGAAAAATTAGTTAAAAACCAAGTTCAGGGATAGCTCATAAATTGCTGACAGATTTGTAGCAACATCAGCTGCTAGAAGAGTCAGCCCTACCACTGTTTGTAAATTTGATCAAATAATTTCTTTTCTGTGGGTCTCTGTTTCCTTCAGTGGAAAATAAGAGGGATGGAATAAGTGACCTCTGAAGTCCCTTCCAGCTCTAAATCTATGATCTTATGACTACAGAATAAATATGCTTTGACCCAATTATCCCAATTATCCTTGAGGGAATACTTTTAAAAATAATAACTGGCAATCATATAGAGCCTTAAGGTTTGCAAAGTACTATATATGAGTTCTGCCAAACTCAGATAGAAACAGGGGCCACTGAGTTGTATGTAAGGATCCCTGGAGGTCTGCATAATGACTTAGAAAACCACATATTGACATTATCTATATTCTATTTTAATTTTGTTAACCATTTCCCAATCACACCTTAATCTGGTTACCTAAACTCGGTGTTGAGGCTGCAATGCATATTTGATACCACTGATGTACATACCTTTTCTTATTTGAGTCTCCTAATAATCCAGTTAGGTAGGTTATAGGAATGAGGGGTAGCAAGGTGGTTCAGTGGATAGAGTGCCAGCCCAGGAGTCAGGAAGACCAGGTACAAATGTGGCCTCAGACACTTCTAGCTGTGTGATCCTGGTCAAATCACCTTATCCTGTTTGCCTCAGTTTCCTCATTTGTAAAATGAGCCAAAGAAGAAAATGGCAAACCGCTCCAGCATCTTTGCCAAGAAAAGCCCAAATGGGGTCAGGCAGAACTGGATGGGACTGAAACAACCGAGCAACAACAGCAAAATATGAACAAGTGAATGAACGAACGGACGAGTGAATGTCTTAATGACTTGCTATGTACCCTAAGGCACTGTGCTAAGGGATGAGGATTCAAATAGAAAAGGAAGACAGACCCCCATCTCACGATGCTCACATTCTAATGGGGAGACAACACATAGGGAAGGTTTTGTTGCAGGTCAGAGGGAAAGGTCTTGAGGTCCAAAGAGGGCAGCAGCAGAGGAGATGGTGATGCCTCTTTTATGACTTCTTTTCCACTGACAAAATCAAATCCATTTCTGGTATTGAACCATTAGACAGAGCCAAGGACTTTGGTAAGACCTTTCTTATCTCGGTCTCCAGTCACTGGGACTACACTCCCTGCAGGGGCAGGGTTAGATTGCTTCAACAAAGGGTTTGCTTCTCAGGAGGTTAGCTGAGGGCCTTGGGCTGTTCCCAAGGCTCTTGGGTCCAGGGGCCTGGGTTGTCTCCAGGGTCTGAGGGGAGAGAGGGACCATGGTGAGGGACTGGTTTGACTTTTCCTCTGACCTCTTGTTTCTTCCTCAAGTTACCTTGCTGCTTCAGCTAGGCTGGCTTGCCTGCCCTATGTGTGTTAATTGACTGGCAATTGATGGGGATGGCTGGCCCCTTCTGCAGAGGAATTGCTCCCCTGAATGATGATTATAAGGGCTGGGCTGGAATTTCCAGCAGGACCAGTGGGCTATGGAGCACTACCACTCCCAGGACTCTTGTGGTTCTCTAACCCTTGGTTGCATGTGTTGCTGTACATGGTGGTGAGGAAGGTGAGGCCCTTCTCCACAGGGATCTTTCCCTTCAGTCATGGCTATGGGGGCTAAGCTGGAAGCCTGTCTGGTGGTTTGGGGGTCCCTATATTCCCAAGGCTCTTGCGTTCAGGGGCCTGGGCTATCTCGATCAGGCTCTGAAGAGATAGTGGTCAATATGGTGGTGATGGTTTGACTTGCATGGCACATGCTGCCTCCTTTCTGTCACTTTGTGCCCTGACTGCTTCAGCTAGAGGTGTGTGTGTGTGTGTCTGTGTGTGTGTATCTCTGTGTGCGTGTGCCTGTGTGTGTCTGTGTGTGTATCTGGGTGTGTGTCTGGGTATGTGTGTGTCTGTGTGTGTGTGTCTGGTTATGTGTGTGTCTGGGTGTGTGTGTGTGTCTGGGTATGTGTGGGTGTGTGTGTATTTCTGTGTGTGCATGTGTCTGGGTGTGTGTCTCTGTGTGTGTGTGTGTCTGTGTGTGTGTATCTGGTTATGTGTGTGTCTGTGTGTATCTGGGTGTGTGTGTCTGTGTGCATGTGTGTGAGACAGAGAGAGAGAGAAAATCCATCCACATAAACTCTGAAGAGTTTTATTATTTTATGATTAGTTTGTTCTCTGAAGAGAATGTCATTCTCACCATTTTACAGAAAGATAAGGGACCTTCTTATGGTCACACAATAAATGTCAAAGGCGGGTTTTGAATTCAGATCTTCCTAACTCCACCTTCAGAACTCCATCCATTACTATTATACTCGACTGTCTCTCCAAAAAAAACAAACCAAACGAGTCTGAACAAAGTTGTTCTCAGCTAAGTTATTTGTAATAGTAAAACAAAATTAAAAAAGGACATAATTTGTAAACCTACTAGTTGGGAAATAACTGAATCAATTATGGAATATCATGGTAACACGATGATACCGTCATTATAATCATCAATACTAATAAGTAGTGGCACTTACATAGTGTTCTAAGGTTAAGATGCTTTTTTATTTGTTACCTGAGAAAAGTGAGAAGCCATGTGGTATATAAAATATAAAGTCTTGGGTTCAAGTTCTTCTCTAATACTTGCTAACTGTATAATATTTGGAAAACCATAGTACTGGAGACCTAGAGCTCGATGGGGATGTCACAGGCCATTTGAGGCGGTGCTGAGTACTACTGTCGATAAACTTTTTAAATTGCACACCCTTATCAGTAAAATTTTTTTATAGTATATCCTGCCATGTAGGTATACTTGCTGACTTATAAATTATGTTCATGTAGTACTGTACTAATAATTATGTAAATGATAAGTTGTGCACAATAATAATAAATTATATATTTATTATATTTATAATTTGTTTACATAATTTAGTAGGCTTTTAGTTAGTGGCGACTATGTGTCAGAACTTGTGCTAAGTGCTTTACACATGTTATCTCATTTTATCCTCACAACAACCCTGGGAAGTAGGTGCTATTATTATTCCCCCTTTTTACAGTTGAGGAAACTGAGGCAAGCAGAGATTAAGTGACTAGTACAAGGTCACAGAACTGGTAACGTGTCTGAGACTGAATTTGAACTCAAATATTCCTGACTCCAGGTCCAGGGCTCTATTGTCTGTGCCACTCAGCTGCCTATAAAGGTCATTTTAAAAGAAAGAGCTAAGGATGGAATAGTATTAGGTCTTAAATTGAATAGGGAGTCACAGGAATTTATTGAGTAGGGCAGTGATATGGTCAGACCGGGGTTTTTAGGAATCCTAATCTGGAAACTGAGCAGAGGATGGATGGGAAGGGGGAGAAGCCTGAGGCAGGGAAGTAAATTAGGAGACTCCTACAAAAGTCCAGGTGAGGAAGGAAGAAGGTCTGAACAACGGTGGTGATTGTGGGAGTACGTGAACAGGACAGAGGTAGAAAAGACAAAGTCTGGAAACTTACTGGTGAAGCGGGATAAAGGGAGAGGGTGGGAAGTCTTGGATAGTACTGAGGGCATGAACCTGAGTGACATTTCCCAACTATTAGGTTTTTAAGTTTTGTCTATTTCAAATTTTTATTTTACTATTACAAATAATTCTGCTGTGAATAACTTTGTTCAGATTGGTTTTGCTTGGTTTCATTTTGTTTCTTGGAGAGACAACATGGTGTCATAGTAGTGAATGGAGCTCTAATTTGGAGTTAGGAAAGTGCCATGCTCTTGACCAGAGAAGAGTAGGTTTGTGGGGACAGGGGAAAACTATTATGAAGATATCAACCCATCCATACTTGCTCACCCTGGGAAACTCATTCGATCCTCTGAAAAATGACAATGGGGGACGATGGATCAGGGCTCTGATGGATCAGGGCTCTTACGGACCACTGACCCAGAGCGAAGAACCTCGTGCCCAGGCCAGCCATGGGGTGATCTGGATAACAGAGTTTAGAGAAGCTAGGATACAGGAATGTTGCCTTCACAACCTCTGCAGGAGCCTGAGCCACAGTGAAATTACAACCAGCCCTAAGGCCAATGAAGGTCCAGGTGTAGTCAACAGAGGTCAGAGGTGTTAGGAGGAGTAGTAGGGGAGTGGTTAGCAATTATGGGGAAAGATATGGTGTAGTTGTATTACAGACAAGCCTATGATTGGCTGTCATGGGGAAGGTGGGATGAAACCACACAATTGGTTGATTACACCCTTCTTTGGTTCTCCACACAGGATCTATCCACAACTTCATGGGAGTAGGAGACATCTCCATTTTGGAAGCCACTGGTGAGCACTAGATCTGGTGCCCAAAAGGCCTGGATTAGAATTCCATATCAAACATTTACCAGATGTGTGATCCTGGACAAGTCACTTAGCACAATTGTGCCTCAGTTTCCTCATCTGTGTAAAGTGAGTGGGCTGGATTTCATAGTCCCTTTCAGCTCTCATTTTTTTAATTTAATCTATTTTTCTCATTTTATAGATGAGAAAACTAAATCCCATGGAGTTTCATTAACGAACTTGCCACAGAGCTAATAATAATAGTTGTTTTTTTTTTTTGTTTTCCCATGTATTTCATTTTATACAGATAAAAATGATTTTGAGAAGGGGTTCTACAGGCTTCTTCAGACAGCCTAAGGGTTCATGACACAAGAAAGGTTCAGAACTCTGGTCTTAGTAAGTAACCTAGAGCAGAGTTGTCCAACAGGAGGCAGTTACCCTGTGCTCCTAACCAGATTAAAATGTAATCAGGAAATATTTGACAAAATAAATAAAAATACAACAAACATAGATAACATTAATTTATGATTTTCTGAGTCAATATGCAGCTTCAGGAATTCTTCTATATGGTTTAGCAGCCCCATTTCTATTTGATATTTCTATTTGATTTTGACACCACTGATCTAGAACACTCAGAGGTTAAGTGACTAAGTGCCCAAAGTCAAGTGACCTATGCATAAGTCACATTTGAGACTTGAACTCAGGCCTTCTGAGTTTCCAGGTGGGAGTGTCTATTTGCTATTAAAAGTTCTTTAATTGCTATTTAGACCTTGAATCCCCCTTCTCAGAGCTCATTTCTTGCATTAGGCTAATTGTCTTTTAATTACTGAAAAGGCCTTGCAGCTTGGAGCCCTTCCCTAGAGCCCCTGAGCAAAGTCTGCAGCCAAATCCCTGCAACCACAGAATCTTCAGGGAGTTTAGATCAGCAAAGGGTCAGAATCAGCTAAAAACAGCAAACACAATTTCTCCCCATGCGTCTGGGCTTTTATGGGGAAACTAAGACCCAAAAGAGGGGAAAGGACTGATCCAAAGTCACAGGGTTGATAAAGATGAATATGACAGAATATGACATCCCTCTCCCCACCCTCAGCTCTCACTCCACATTCTAGACCAAAGCTCCCATCTACCAGTCCAGGGCTTTTTTTTACTCCCTTGTCAGGTAATCTAATCTTTACCTAAAAATGCATTTTTTTATGTTAAAAAAAATTAACACGTAGAAATTTAGAGCTGGAAATGACTAGAAATCAACAGCTTAAATTGCCCTGTGTCACGTAAGAGAAAACTGAAGCCCAGAGAGGGGAAGATACTTACCTAAAATTTCAGGACCAATTTATGACAAAGCCAAGACTAGAACCCAGGACTTCTAATTTTTATTATTATTAATAGCAACAATACATGTAATAATAACAATCATTGGTGTCCATATGGTATTTTAAAATGTGCAAATCCAGAAGTTGTTTGTTTTTTTTTTTAACCATGCCATTCTGGAAACTGTCCTCTCAAATTTCTCAATGCAGTCTGATCTTTTTTTTTGTAAGGACTACAATTTCCCCTCTTCCTGCCTTCAGAATTCTTTCAGAATATTTTTCTTCATCTTGGAAATTGTGTGGATGTCCATCAGTTGGGGAGTGACTAGACCAGTAAATGATTGTGATGGAATACTGTTGTGCAAAAGAAAGGATAGTAACAGTAATATTGTTTAAGAACGACTTTGAGTGAATAGGTTATTGTGTTTATTATAAATACCCAAATTAACAATAAAGGACATATGAAAAAAAGATGCTATCTGCATCCAGAGAAAACATTTATAGATAGAAGTGTGTATAGAATAATTTTACATGTGTACATACATATGTATGTATCTATTTATGTCTAATGGTAGTCATCTCAAAGGTGGGGTGTAAAAAGAAATTTATATGATAATTTTGTTGTATATCTGAAAGGAACAGTAAATTGTGCATGGTAGATTTGCAATCTACAATATTTTTTATTGTACCATGTTATAGAAATGCTTGTTTTATTCCATAAATTAAAAATAAAATTTTTAAAAACTTAATGATGAACAGGATACTTTCAGAAAACTGCAGAAGATGTATGAATTGATGCAAAGTCAATTGAGTAGAACCAGGGGAACTCTGTACCCAGTAATGGCATTAATGTAATTAACTGTAATGATAATCAGCTTTGAAAGTCTTAGCTGTACAATGATCCAAGACAATTCTAAAGGACTCATGATGAAAAATGCTATTCACCTCTAGGGGGAGAACTGATAAACTCTGAGTACAGATTGAAGCAGACTTTTTACTTTATTTTCCTTATTTTTTTTTGATATGACTAATATGGAAATATGTTTTGCATAGGATTTCCTTGTGCTTGCTTTCTCAATGGATGGAGGAGGGACTGGAGGGAAAGAGAATTTGGAACTCAAAAATTTTAAAAATTAACATTAAAAATAAAATTTAAAAACAGAATATTCTCCAGAATATGACTTGAGAATTCCTTCAGAAGAATCTTCTTCCTCAGTCTTTTTTTGTAGTTCCACAAATTATTTCCTCATCTTCATACAATCCCTGAGAGGCAGATTGGAGTACCCAGAATACCCTCTGATGAAGTCCCTAGGAAGACAGAATTCCATTTGTACATCATTCAGGAAAAGTTGGGGCAGCAATTCCTGAGTTTTCAGGACCTTCTCTGATTAGGAATAGGATTAGATCCAGATTATAGTATTTTACAATCATAAATTTAGAGATAGAAGAGACTTTAGAGGCCACTAGTTCAACCCTTTCATTTTACAGATGAGGAAACTGAGTCCTAGAGAGGTAGAGTGATTTATATAAAGATAAACAAGTAGTAAAGAGCAGGACCCATTCTCTCACTCTAAATCCAGCACTATATCTTTTTCCTTTGCACCATGATGCTTAGTGCACCAGAGGCCTCTGGAGGACAGTGTGGGCCCAAAAATGTCCAAGATGCAAGAAAAACCACTGAGGTTCCAAGCCAATTACCATTAATTAAAGGGACCTGGCCCTCTTAATGAATAGGACCTCAAACCTTACTCACCATCTAAGATGCCCCCTTTCTCTAGGGCTTGACAAAATGATACAGAAATGTTATAGATGATGGAGAGTAAAAATACAGGATCTCATTGGTTGATCTTGACCCCCCAGGAGAACCAGCAGTATGGTCCGATCTAAGTCTGATGAAGGCCAGGGACAGAAAATGGTCATAGAATAGGCAAGGCAAGGGTCCGTTGGCCAAGTACTTGTGGCTGTTTCCCTATGTTGGAAAATAGAGAGGGATGATGAAGGGAACTGTTCCATATCATTAGGTCATCTCTGCCATGCTGGACTTGGTCACGTACTCATCATGAAAAAAGAATGGAGGTTCTCTAGCTTCCTGAGGTTAAGTAAGTGAAATTGTAACTTGTAATTTAAAGTTTTGGCTCCTAACCTAAGAAAGAATCTGTCCAACCTTAACCAATGAATCCTAAATGTAAGCTATATAAAATATGTACTGATATTAATTGACTCTACTGACTAAATGTCTATTAAGAGATAAGTATAACAGAAATAATCACTGCTCCTGTAGAATCACACTAAACTGAATAATACTAATCAGAATAAAATAGGGGCTAAATTGCTCCTTTGACACAAAGGTGGGGTGGCAGAAGCATAAAATCAGACTTGCTCACCTTGTTTATGTCCTTGCAGAAGTTCTCTTTGCCAAAAATGCTCTGGAATGTGTTGACATAGAAACTAACTTGGGTCTTGCTGCTTTTCTGGCAGAGATTTAGATGAAAGTCTGAAAAGGAAGATTGTTCTGAAAGGTGCCATAGGATGCTGTCAACAGTTCAAAGTTACGCTATGGTCTCCACTCATGTCCTTTATCCCCTGGTACTTGTCAGGCCCAATCTTGGGTTCCTCCCAATTACCATTCATTCCCTTCATGTGGGACTGAACAAAGGTAGAGAAAATTACAAGACCACACTACCTGGATCCATTACAAATTTAGGCTACATAAATTCAAGCTGGCCCTCACTTTAGCAAGGCAATCCTTTTGCATGCCCTAATCAATTCGCTATCCCACACTATTCTACACTTTCTCATATCTCCTCAGCTTTCCCATAGTACCACCTCTCCCTCCTTTCTTAGCTGAGGACCATGTTATATACTTTACCAAAAAAAAAAAAATTGGGGGGAAGAGCCAAGATGGTGGAGTAGAAAGATACACATACGCTAGCTCCTAACCTACAGCCCACAAAATACCTGTAAAGAAGAACTCCCAACAAATTCTGAAGCAACAGAAGCCACAGAACAACAGAGTGAAGGAGATTTCTGTTCCAGAGAGACCTGAAAAACCAACACCAAAGGTCTGTCACGCACTGGACCCAGAGCAGAGCCCAGCCCTGCCTTGGCCGCACAGCACCAAGGGGAGCAGATCTGAGCAGGCTTCAGGGACAGAATCTCCAGCAGCCACACAGGTCTCTCCACCCACAGGTGCCAAAGGTCAGTGAGAGAGACTTTTGGTTGGCTGAGAGGGGAGTAGGGTGTCCCCATGACTCAGGTCCCCTTGGGAGGCAGCAGTGGAGGCAGCAGCAGACAGGAGCTCCTGAAGCAGACAGGAGCTTGGATCCATTGCTAAAGATCTCCACCTAAACCCCCTGAGGGAACTGAGCCCTGTAAGGAGGCCCTGCCCCCACCTGAGCAGCTGAACTTAATCTCACACTGAATAGCAGCCCCGCCCCTGCTGAAAGCCCTGAGGCTGGGGGGCAGCATTTGAATCTCAGACCCCAAGCACTAACTGGGTGGATCTGGAGACCAGGTGGGTGTGGAGAGGAAACTCAGAAGTCAAGTAACTTGCTGGGAGAATGCCCAGAAAAGGGAAAAAAAATAAGACTATAGAAGGTTACTCTCTTGGTGAGCAGATGTTCCTGCCTTTCATTTCAGATGAGGAAGAACAATGCTTACCATCAGGTAAAGACATAGAAGTCAAGGCCTCTGTATCCCAAACATCTGAAATAGATATCCAATGGGCTCAGGCCATGGAAGAGCTCAAAAGGGATTTTGAAAATCAAGTTAGACAGGTGGAGGAAAAACTGGGAAGAGAAATGAGAGTGATGCAAGAAAAGCATGAAAAGTGGGTCAACACCTTGCTAAAGGAGAACCAAAAAAATGCTGAAGTTAAAAGAACACCTTGAAAAATAGGCTCACTCAATGGACAAAAGAGGTTCAAAAAGCCAATGAGGAGAAGAATGCTTTCAAAAACAGAATTAGCCAAATGGAAAAAGAGGTTCAAAAGCTCACTGAAGAAAATAGTTCTCTCGAAATCAGAATGGAACAGATGGAGGCTAATGACTTTATGAGACACCAAGAAATCACAAAACAAAACCAAAAGAATGAAAAAATGGAAGAGAATGTGAAATATCTCATGGGAAAAACAACTGACATGGAAAATAGATCCAGGAGAGACAATTTAAAAATTATGGGACTACCTGAAAGCCATGATCAAAAAGAGAGCCTAGACATCATCTTTCATGAAATTATCAAGGAAAACTGCCCTGATATTCTAGAACCAGAGGGCAAAATAAGTATTCAAGGAATCCACAGATCACCTCCTGAAAGAGATCCAAAAAGAGAAACTCCTAGGAACATTGTGGCCAAATTCCAGATTTCCCAGATCAAAGAGAAAATATTGCAAGCAGCTAGAAAGGAACAATTCAAGTATTGTGGAAATACAGTCAGGGTAACACAAGATCTAGCAGTTTCTACATTAAGGGATTGAAGGGCATGGAATAGGATATTCTGAAAGTCAAAGGAACTAGGACTCAAACCAAGAATCACCTACCCAGCAAACCTGAGTATAATACTTCAGGGGAAAAAATGGTCTGTCAATGAAATAGAGGACTTTCAAACATTCTTGATGAAAAGACCAGAGCTGAAAAGAAAATTTGACTTTCAAACACAAGAATGAAGAGAAGCATGAAAAGATAAACAGCAAAGAGAAGTCATAAGGGACTTACTAAAGTTGAACTGCTTACATTTCTACATGGAAAGACAATATTTGTAACTCTTGAAACTTTTCAGTGTCTGGGTAGTTGGTGGGATTACACACATACACACAGACATATACACACACACATGCATGCATGCACACACACATGCACACATACGCATACAGAGCACAGAGTGAATTGAATAGGATGGGATCATATCTTTAAAAAATGAAATTAAGCAGTGAGAGAGAAATATATTGGGAGGAGAAAGAGAGAAATGGAATGGGGCTAATTATCTCACATAAAAGAGGCAAGCAAAAGACTTTTTAGTGGAGGGAAAAAAGGGGAGGTGAGAGAAAAACATGAAGTTTACTCTCATCACATTCGACTAAAGAAAGGAATAAAATTCATACTCATTTTGGTATGAAAACCTATCTTACAATACAGGAAGGTGGGGGAGAAGGGGATCAGCAGGGTCGGGGGATGATGGAAGGGAGGGCAATGGAAGGAGAGAGCAATTTGAAGTCAACACTCTTTGGGAGGGACAGGATCAAAAGAAAGAATAGAAGCAATGGGGGCAGGATAGAATGGAGGGAAATATAGTTAGTCTTACACAACATGACTATTATGGAAGTCATTTGTAAAACTATACAGATATGGCCTGCCTTCCCAAAGGGAATGGGTGGGGAGGGAGGGAGGAAGAGAAGTTGGAACTCAAAGTTTTAGGAACAACTGTCGAGTACTGTTCTTGTTACTAGGAAATAAGAAATACAGGTAATGGGGTATAGAAAGTTATCTGACCCTACAGGACAAAAGAGAAGATGGAGACAAGGGAAGGGAGGGATGATAGAAGAGAGGGCAGATTGGTGATAGGGGCAATTGGAATGATCAGTGTTTTGGGGTGGGGGAGGGGACAAATGGGGAGAAAATTTGGAACCCAATTTGTGAAAATGAATGTTAAAAGTTAAATAAATAAATAAATAAATAATGGGTTTTTAAAAATTTCTGAAAATCTCTTCTTCCTTCTTTCTCACCTCCTTTCACTCAGATGCCTCCCCCACTATCTCTTCCTTCAATCCTGTCTCACGTGAAGGGTGGTCTTTCTCTTGGCCAAGGCAAACCTTTGAGGTCATTTCATCCATTCTTCTCTAGCAGATTGTGTCACTCTCTAATCTTTAGTCTCTTCCTATCTACTGTCTAATTTCCTAGAGCCTACCATGTCTCTATCATCCTCAAAAAAATCTTCCTTTGATCTAATCATCCACAGTAACTTTCTCTGTCTTCTCTAACTGGTTAAACTCTTTAATGAGGTTAAATTCAGTGGGTGCCTGTATTTCCTTTCTTTCACTTCTTAACTCTTCACTCTGACTTCTGACCTTGTCATTCAACCAAAACTTCAAAATTTTGTGACCTCCTAATTGCCAAAGAGAATGGCCTTTTCTTAAGCCTCATCCTTCTTGACTTCCCTGCAGCTTTGACACTGTCAGTCATCTTTTTTGCAATATCTTCTCCTCTCTAAGTTTTCATGGTCTCTCCTGGTTCTACTTCTCCCTGCCTACCTGCTTCTTTTCACTCTCCTTTGCTGATCTTACTCCAGATCAGGCCCTAGGTATCTTCAAGGACTCTGCCCTGTATCGTTTTCTTTCTTAGGCAATTGGGGTTCAGTGACTGGCCCAGGGTCACAGAGCTAGTAAGTGTCTGAGGCTGGATTTGAACTCAAGTCCTCATGACTTCAGAGCTAGTGCTTTATCCATTGCACCTTTTACTTGGTGATCACATCAACTCTCATGGATTCAATCATCATCTCTGTGCTAATGATTCCAGATTTGTTTTTTTCCAGATCTACTTGTTGAAGCTTAATGTCTGTCCTGAGCTCCAGTTTTATATTACCCATTGCCTTTTGGACTTCTTGAATTAGATGTCCTATAACACACATAAACTCAACATATTCAAAATAGAACTCCTTATCTGTTCCCCCAAACCCTCCTCTCTTCTCGACTTCCCCATTACTGTCAAGTGTACCACCCTCCTGGGGCAGCTACATGGTACAGTGGATAGAGCACCAGGGCAGGAATCAGGAGGCTCTGAGTTCAAATCTCACCTCAGACACTTGATACTCACTAGCTGTGTGACCTTGTGCAAGTCACTTAACCCCAATTGCCCCATTCTGGGTCATCTCCAGTCATCCTGATGAATTATCTGGTCACTGGATTCAGATGGCTCTGGAGGAGAAGTGAGGCTGGTGACCTGCACAGACCTCCTTCACTCAAAGTAAAGTCAAGTGCAAGTCATGTCATTATTTCTCTGATGGCATGGTGTTCTCTGACAACGAAAGACAAACACACCACCACCCTCCCAGGCATCCAGTCTTGCTACCTCAATGTCATCCCTACATCCCACCAGTTGCCAAATATTGCCACATCTATTTCCACAACATCTCTTGCATATGATCCCTCATCTCTAACACAACTACTACCCTAGCATATGTCCTTATCACTTCACTTCTGGACTTCTGGTTGGTCTCCCTGTCTCAAGTCTCTTCCTGTGCCAATCCATCTTCCATTTAACTGCCAAAGTGATCTTCCTAGAATACAGTTCTGATCATATACATGTCCCTACTCAATAAACCCCAATGACTCCTGGCTACTATCAAGATAAAATATAAAATCCTTAGTTTGACTTTGAAAGCCCTTTACAACCTGGTGTCCTCCTATCATCCTTGTCTTTTTTACACACTCTGCAATCTAGCAATATTGTCTTTTTGCTGTTTCTTACTCAGACACACAATACTCCATCTCCTAACTCTCTGCCTTTGTATTGTCTGTTTCCTATGCCTAGAATATTCTCTCTTCTCACCTACACCTCCTGGCCTCCCTTTAGACTCAGCTCAAATCCTACTTTCTGCAAATTGTTTTTCTGGGGTCCCTAATTCTCTAGTGGTTTCCTTCTGAGATTACACTCCTATTTTGTTTATATCTTGTATGCACATAGTCGTTTGCATGTTGTTTCCCACATTAAACTTTTAAGATCCTTGAGAAAAGGGATTGTGTTTTAACCTTTCTTTGAATGACCAGTGCTCAGTACAGTATCTGGAATGTATTGATGCTTAATAAATGCTTATTATTAATGATGATGATAATGGCATTTCTATTTAACCTATTTATTTAAACATTGCTATCTTTTCTCAATGCTCCAGGCATTCCCAATAAAATCTTCCCTTAGAAGAAAGAAGTTTAGTTAAATCAAACAAATTAAACATTGTCCATGTCTGACTAAATATGTCACACTCTATACCTATAGCATAGCACCTTTCTGTGAAGAAGAGGGAGGTCACTTTCACTCTCAGTGCTTTGGAGTAAAGACTGATTACTGCATTGATCAGAATGCTGATGTATTTCAGGACCATATCATGGTCCTTTTTTAAATTGTTCTTTTGGTTCTACTTATGTTACTGCATCAGTTCATATGAGTCTTCCCAAGTTTCTTTAAATTCTTTATATATTTTCCTGTGGCACAATTACATTCACGAACTTCACTTTGGCCAGCTATTTCCTAATTGATAGGTATCTACTTGGTTTCCATTTTCTTTTTTTGCATGGCAAGAAATATTGCCATGTATATTTTCCTATCCATGGAATCTTTTTTTACTTTCTTGGAATAGTGGTATTACTGGCTAAAGAGTACATAATTTAGTGGCTTTTCTAGTATAGTTCCAAACAATTTTTAGAACATTTGAGTCAAATCACAGTTCTACCAGTAGTAATTAATGTGCTTGTCTTTCTGTAGCCCCTCCAGCATTTACCAATTTTTGGTTTTACTCATTTTTGCTAGACCTTAAAACATGAAATTTTCACTTATTGCCCTAAGCAAACATAAAGAGCAATGGAATAAGAGTTAAAATCTTTGCCTTTCAATCTTAACTTTTACACTCCTGTCTGACCTTGGACAAGTCACATCCCTCCTGAGCCCTAGTCTCATTTAAAAAATGGGGAAGGTAATATTACACTATAATAATAACTTGGAATACTTACCTCATAGGGTTGTGGTGACTAAAATGCTTTATAAACTTTAAAGTGCTATAGAAATGAGAACTCTTCTTGGATGTAGGTGGGAGTACAAAAGAAAGAGAGCTAGGCTTGAAGAAAGTACAACTAGATCCCCTTATTGAGAATAACTAATCATGTGAAATGGTCTTATTATCCAAATTCCTATCTCATGTATTGGGGGGCAGCTAAATGGTGCAGGAGATAGAGCACCAGGCCTAGAGTGAGAGAAACGAATTCAAATCCAGCTTCAGACACTTACCGGCTGTGTGACTCTAAGTAAGTCACTTAACCTCTGTTTGTCTCAGCTTTCTTATCTGTAAAATGGAGATAATAATAGCACCTAGCTCCTACCTCCCAGGGTTGGTGTAAAGCTCAAATGAAATAATAATTATAAAGCCCTTAACAGTTCTTGGCACATAGTAAGTCCTATATCAATGTTAGCTATGATTATTATTACTATATGTGCGTTGGGCTGGAACCCATTGCTATATTTTATATATATGTACATATATATTAGTAACTTTGAACAGTGTGAGTTTGACTAATGAGACTGCTTCATGGGGTTTGTTATTCTCACTAATTGGGACCTGGATGTACCTCCTCGCTGTGACTCTAAACAAGTCACATATATTCTTTAGCCTTCAGTTTCCTCTTCTGTGAAATGAGGATTATGGCCTTTGCATTGCCTGCCTGGATTTTGGGGGGACATAGTATACGTGTGAGCAGTTAGTATTCTCTGCTTCACAAGACTGTTGTTCGAATCCTTTACTATGGGAACATACTTACTTTGAACTCAGTAAGAAATTTGCTTTTTTCTCAGTGTCCTCACCTGGGAACCATTATCCTTTTCTTGGCCTCCCTGATCACCAGCATCTGCTAAGCAGAGGAGAAGTAACCCCCCCACCCCCCGCACCCCCCCCCCCAGCCCAAATATCGGTCTGGCACAAATGTTAGTTTTCCAAAAGTCCTTATGAATGTCAGTCCCCTGTTTACATAACAGGGATCATATACCTTTAAGTCATTTCCTCTTACTAGCTGTCATATGGCATTTCTGTGTTTCACATTCATTGTGCTGAAGGTGCATTTGCTCTAGGCAGATGGCAGGCAGTCTGGGAGGCTTGCCACCCATCGTGATTAGTGACACTTTGCAAGTAAAATAATCCACTGGCTTGGGAAGGAGGCAGCAGGCAGCCCAAAGCTGTTTTCTTGCTCCTCCCTGAGCACAGCTTAGGGACGAGACCTGCCACCTCAGCTTGGCATCATTGGTTGGAACCTACTGCTGTGACTCCTGGTCTCAGCTAGGCATGGGCTTCTTCTTTAAGAAGGTTCCTGTCCCCTCTCCTGAGCAAGACCAAGATAATGGCGATGATGATGATGATGATGAAGATGAAGGCTCACATTTCAAAAGTGCTTCATAATTTAATAAGAACTTACTTCATAAAAGGACTAGAAGGAAGTGACTATTAGACCCATTTTACAGTTGAGGAAGTTGAGGCCCAGAAAAGGAATTTGCCCAGGATTATATATCTCCAATGAAGTTGTCCTTTTAATATGTCTCAGGGAACCTGCTGCTGCCTTGTCTTGCCACAGCAGTAGCAGCAAAGTCTGATCTGTGGCCTTGAAGAGATTCAGCTCAATAAGTGGAAAGACCCTTGGACTTCAGAAACGCTCTATTTGAATCTATAATCTCTGCTGCCTAATAACTCTGTGACTCTTAGGGTCTCAGTTTCCTCATCTGTAATGTGGGCTAGATAATTTCTTAAACCCCTTCCAGCTCTAATATTCTGTAATTTCCATATTCTAAAATAAGCAAGGCTTTGATGACTTTTGGTCAGGCCCCATGAGGGCCCAAGATCAAAAGCCCAAGAAAACAGGCCAGATCCCTGTTCTTCCTTTAAACTCTTAGAGAAGACCTTGGGGCAGCTAGGTGGTGCAGTGGATAGAGCACCAGTGCAGGAAGACCTGAGTTCAAATCTCACCTCAGACACTTGACACTCACTAGCTATGTGACCTTGGGCAAGTCACTTAACCCCATTTGCCTCATCCTGGGTCACCTCCATTCATCCTGATGAATATCTGGTCACTGAATTCAGATGGCTCTAGAGGAGAAGTGAGGCTGGTGACCTGCACAGCCCCCCCTCACTCAAAACTAAGTCAAGTGAAAGTCATGTCATGACTCTAATGGCATGGTCTTCTTTGGCAATGAAGGACAAACACACACAGAGAAAACCTAAGAAGCTAAACTACTGAGACAAATTCTGTGAATTTAAAATAGGACAGAAGTAATTTGATTTGTACCATATAAGGAAAAACTTCTTAGACTAAACCCAATACAATTCTATTGGCAAAGCTATTTTCACTAGCAAAATGTATACAACCATGAAAATGGTAAGGGAGGGGAGGTTGGAACAAAGCCTGCCTTACTGTATGGGCTCCCTTAACACAGAATCACAGGATATCAGAGTTGGAGGAAAGTTTAGAGACTATCCAATTCAATGACCTTATTTTACAGCTGGGAAAATTCTGGTTCAGAAAACAGGAGAACTGACTTGCCAAAGGTCACAAAGAAAATTGTTGATTTCAATATATGAATGTAATGGAATATTAATGTGCTGTAAGAAATGGTGGAAATGATGAATACAGAGACTCAGCGTGAACTGACATGAAGTAAAGTGAGCAGAACCCGTAGAACAATTTATAACATATATAACTACGGTAATTAAGATAAAGAACTCTGAACGATTTAGGAATTCTGGTCACCGCAGTGACCAGTCATGACTTCAGATGGCTAAGGCTGAAACAGGCTTCCCACTTCATGGTAGAGAGGGGATGGACCAGAGGGACAGAATGGAATATATATTCTCAGACCTGGCAAATGTGTGAAATGGTTTTGCTTGACTGTATTATATATTATAAGGGAAGGCTTCTTTCATGGTGAGGGAGAGATAGAAGCTGGGAGAGTTTCAGAGAGAAGTAGGTGCGTAGTGATGGCGATACAAGTAAATATTAATGAAACATCTTAAAAATCCATTGAAGAAAGTGGAAGGAAATTCAGGAAACACAGATAAGGAGAGCAGTGTTGTTATTAATGTGTTAAATTTAGTAATTATTTATTGGGCAGTTCTATGAGATGGAGATTGTAAGGGGTGTGACTCAGTATGAGTGGTTAAATGGGCAAAAAAACATGGACCCAAAATTGATGGACCTGGGTTCAAGTCTGGAAAAACTAGGGAATGGGACTAGATAATTTCAGTTTTACATCTTTTGATTACTTGTGTTTTTTCTTAGTTTTATCGATGTTTTGTTTTATATTACATTTGCAGATAGCCTCCACTCTATAACAAGGCTCTTGTAAAAAAATACAAATAGGACATTGAAGAGAGCCAGCAGTGAAGGGGTGAGCCAGTGTTGAGAAGATCTCTGAGAGTGGAGAGGATGCTCTGATGGCAGAGACTTGCTGAAGCTGACTCCAAACTTTAAAAGTGAATAGAGGGGGTGGAGCCAAGAGGGCGGAGTAGAAGGACGCACGTTTACGAGCTCCAACCCACAGCCCATAGAATTAATGTAAAAAGAGATCCGCATAAATTCTGGATCACTGAAAGGTGTGCAGAAACAGAGTGGAAGAGATTTCCGTTCCAGAGAGCCATGGAGAGCTGTCCCCAGGGTCCGTTGCGCCCCGGAAAGCGGACCCCACCCCAGCGCTGCCCTGGCCTTGGCCCCAGAGAAGCTGATCCAAGCAGGTTTCAGGGACGGAAGCTCCGGCGGTCAGGAAAGTCCCTCCGCCCACAGAAGGTACAGGTCAGTGAGAGAGACGGCTGGCTGGTTGAGGGGAGCGGGGTATCTCCGTGACTCGGGCCCCCTCGGGAGGAAGCGGTGGCGGCAGGGGCGGCGGCAGAGGCGGGGGTGGTGGCAGAAGCAGCAGTGGCGCCGCCGAGGCGGCCCGGGACTCCCCCAGCAGCAGGCAGGATCTTCATTACTGAAAGTCTCTGCACAAACAACCTGAGGGAGCTGAGCCTGGGAGACGGCCCTGCCCCACCCCACTCCATTATTGAAGGCCTCTGCATAAAGCCCCTGAGGGAACTGAGCCTGGGAGGCGGCCACCCCCAAACCCCCACCCGCTCCGTTCCTGAAGGTCTCTGCTTAAAGCCCATGAGGGAACTGAGCCTGGGAGGTAGCCCTGCCCCCACCCCAGTACCAGAACTAAAGCTCACATTGATTAGCAGCTGGGCAGCCCGGAAAGCACATTTGAATCTCACCCCAAGCACTAGCTGAGCGGATGTAGGCGGGGGTGGACAGGAATCTCAGAGGTCAAGTAACTGGCTGGGAAAATGCCTAGAAAAGGGAAGAAAAATAAGACTATAGAGAGTTTTTTCCAACAAATGCAAATGATCCCAACATTCGGATCTGACGATGACGAGGAAATATTTTTGCCATCAGGGAAAGACGTGGAGGGCGGGGCCTCAGTAACCCAGACATCCCAGGGGGATGTCAGGTGGGCTCAGGCCTTGGAAGAGCTCAAAAAGGATTTTGAAAAGCAAGTTAGACAGGTGGAGGAAAAACTGGGAAGAGAAATGAGAGAGATGAAAGAAAAGTATGAAAAACGGGTCAATACCTTGGTTAAGGAGACCCAAAAAAATGCTGAAGAAAATAACACCTTGAAGAATAGGCTCACTCAGTTGGCAAAAGAGGTTCAAAAAGCCAATGAGGAGAAGAATGCTTTCAAAAGCAGAATTAGCCAAATGGAAAAGGAGGTTCAAAAGCTCACTGAATTTAATAGTTCTCTCAAAATTAAAATGGAACAGATGGAGTCTAATGACTTTATGAGAAACCAAGAAATCACCAAACAAAACCAAAAGAATGAAAAAATGGAAGAGAATGTGAAATATCTCATGGGAAAAACAGTTGACCTGGAAAATAGATCCAGGAGATACAATTTAAAAATTATGGGACTACCTGAAACTCATGATCAAAAAAAGAGCCTAGACATCATCTTCCATGAAATTATCAAGGAAAACTGCCCTGACATTCTAGAACCAGAGGGCAAAATAAGTATTGAAAGAATCCATCGATCACTGCCTGAAAGAGATCCAAAAAGAGAAACTCCTAGGAACATTGTGGCCAAATTCCAGAACTCCCAGCTCAAGGAAAAAATCTTGCAAGCAGCTAGAAAGAAACAATTCCAGTACTGTGGAAATACAATCAGGATAACCCAAGATCTAGCAGCTTCTACATTAAGGGATCAAAGGGCGTGGAATAGGATACTCCAGAAGGCAAAGGAACTAGGACTCAAACCAAGAATCACCTACCCAGCTAAGCTGAGTATAATACTTCAAGGGAAAATATGGTCTTTCAATGAAGCAGAGGACTTTCAATCATTCTTAATGAAAAAACCAGAGCTGAAAAGAAAATTTGACTTTCAAACACAAGAATGAGAAGAAGCATGAAAAAGGAAACAGCAAAGAGAAGTCTTAAGGGACTTACCAGAAGTGAACTGTTTACATTCATACGGGGAAAGACAATATTTCTAACTCTTAAAACTTTTCAGTATCTGGGTAGTTGGTGGGACCACACATACACATGTACACGCATGCACACACATACACACATGCACACACATACAGAGATAGAGAGCACAGATTGAACTGAATAGGATGGGGCCCATACCTTAAAAGAAACTAGGGTAAATGGTGAGAGAGAAATGTAGGGGGAGGAAAGAGAGGGAAAGGGAAGGGGGTAACTATATGTCATTTAAGAGATAGGTAGGAGTTTTTCTTAGTGGAGGGAAAAAGAGGAGAGCTGAGAAAAAAAAAAAACAAGAAGTTTACCCTCATCACATTTGACTAAACGAAGGAGTGAAATGCACACTCATTTTGGTATGAAAACCTATCTTACCGTATAAGAAAGTGGGGGAGAAGGAGATATTGCAAGGGAGGGGATGATGGAGGGGAAGGCAAAGGGAGGAGGGAGCAATTTGAAGTCAATACTTGGGGAGGGACAGGATCAAGAGACAGAAGAGAAACAATGAGGGGCAGGTTAGGAGGGAGGGTAATCCAGTTAGTCTTACACAACACGACTATCAGGGAAGTCATTTGCAAAACTACACAGATAGGGCCTAAATTGAATTGCCTGCCGTCCCAAAGGGAATGGGTGGGGAGGGAGGGATGGGGAGAATTTGGAACTCAAAGTTTTGGGAACAACTGTTTAGTATTGTTGTTACTACTAGGAAAGAAGACATACAGTTAATGAGGAATAGAAAGTCATCTGGCCCTACAGAAGAAAAGAGAAGATGGAGACAAGAGAAGGGAGGGATGACAGAAGAAAGGGCAGATTGGAGATAGGGAAAATTAGATTGCATGGGGTATTGGGGTGGGGGGAGGGGATAAAAGGGGAGAAAATTGGGAACCCAAAAAATTTGTGAAAATGAATGTAAAAAATTAAATAAATAAAATAAAATATAAAACAAAAAAAAAAAAAGAAAGAATCCATCGATCACCACCTGAAAGAGATCCAAAAAGAGAAACTCCTAGGAACATTGTGGCCAAATTCCAGAACTCCCAGCTCAAGGAGAAAATCTTGCAAGCAGCTAGAAAGAAACAATTCCAGTACTGTGGAAATACAATCGGGATAACTCAAGATCTAGCAGCTTCTACATTAAGGGATCAAAGGGCATGGAATATGAAGTCAAAGGAACTAGGACTCAAACCAAGAATCACCTACCCAGCTAAACTGAGTATAATACTTCAGGGGAAAATATGGTCTTTCAATGAAACAGAGGATTTTCAATCATTCTTGATGAAAAGACCAGAGCTGAAAAGAAAATTTGACTTCCAAACACAAGAATGAGAAGAAGCATGAAAAAGTAAACAGCAAAGAGAAGTCTTAAGGGACTTACCAGAAGTGAACTGTTTACATTCCTACATGGAAAGACAATATTTGTAACTCTTAAAACTTTTTAGTATCTGGGTAGTTGGTGGGACCACACACACACATGTACATGCATGTATGCATACACACATATACACATGCACACACACACAGAGACAGAGAGCACAGAGTGAATTGAATAGGATGGGACCATAGCTTAAAAGAAATTAAGGTAAATGGTGAGAGAGAAATGTAGCGGGAGGAAAAAGGGTGAAATGGAATGGGGTAATTATATGTCATTTAAGAGGCAAGTAGGAGACTTTTTAGTGGAGGGAAAAAGAGGAGAGCTGAGGAAAAAAAAAACAATTAGTTTACCCTCATCACATTCGACTAAAGGAAGGAATAAAATGCACACTCATTTTGGTATGAAAACCTATCTTACAGTATAGGAAAGTGGGGGAGAAGGAGATAAGCAAGGGGGGGATGGTGGAAGGGAGGGCAAAGGGAGGAGGGAGCAATTTGAAGTCAACACTTGGGGAGGGACAGGATAAAAAGACAGAAGAGAAACAATGAGGGGCAGGGTAGGATGGAGGGTAATTCAGTTAGTCTTACACAACATGACTATCAGGGAAGTCATTTGCAAAATTACACAGATATGGCCTATATTGAATTGCCTGCCTTCCCAAGGGGAATGGGTGGGGAGGGAGGGATGGGGAGAATTTGGAACTCAAAGTTTTAGGAACAACTGTTTAGTATTGCTGTTGCTACTAGGAAAGAAGACATACAGTTAATGAGGAATGGAAGGTCGTCTGGCCCTACAGGAGAGAGGAGAAGATGGAGACAAGAGAGGGGAGGGTTGACAGAAGAGAGGGCAGATTGGAGATAGGGAAAATTAGATTGCTTGGGGTATTGGGGTGGGGGGAGAAGATAAAAGGGGAGCAAATTTGGAACCCAAAATTTTGTGAAAATGAATGTAAAGAGTTAAATAAATAAATAAATAGATAGATAGATAGATAAATAAATGAATAAATAAATAAATGAAAATACAAATAAAACTAATAAATAAATAAAATTAATAATACAGTGGCCGTAATCTGAAAATACATGTACCTTTTCACATCTGTACCTATTTTTTCAAATGAACAGAAATCTATTTTTTCTTCCACTCCATTAAAAATAAAAATAAATTTAAATTGCTTATAACGTGTACGGACTCAAGCAAAACAAATAGCCTTTAATGGCTGTATGCAAAAACGTATATCTCATCGGTACCCTAAATCCATCACCTCCCTGTCATGGATAGCAGGCTTCATCATCATCTGGAATCACAAATGGTCAGTGTTAAGTGTTTTTTATCCTTATTAGACAGATGGAGAAGTTGGGGCTATGTGAAGTCAGTCTCTCACCCAGTAAGTAGTTAGCAGAGGCAAAATGAGAACTTAAATTGTCTAAACATAACTGTAATCATCTAAGCAGGATAATGATTCTCAGACTGGAAGACACAGAATAAAAATGGGCATTAGGCAGCTGAAACTCGAGCAAAAGTGAGGATGTGGTAAAATAGATACAAATGGCACTTAAGGAGTACAAATCATCAAGCTTGGAGGAACCAGATCCCAGAGTACTGAGAGGGTCTCTAAGTTAGATTGCTGAAATCTCATCATTGACCTTTGAAAGATCACTGGGAACAGGAGAGTTCTTCAAGGTGCAGAATGAGACATCCAGCACTTAGCACAATTATTGACACTAATTAGGCATTTAATAAATGTTGATTGATTTTTTTTGATATGGCTAGTGTAGAGATTTGTTTTGCTTGACTTGCATTTTTGGCACAGGAGTTTTGTGTTTCTTTCAATTTGGCAGGGCAAAGGGGGTGGAGGGAGAGCTAGTAATAGGGTTATCGAAACAAGAAAAAGAAAAATGTGAAAAAGAATCCTTAAAAATCAACAGCCTTTCTATATAATAATAACGAAACAGAAGAACTAATAATAGAAATCCCATTCTAAATAACCACAAAATGCATGAACTCTCTTGAGGTCAAGCTCCCAAAGCACACAAAAGACTTGTATAGATTCAATTACAAAGCACTCTTTAAAAAACTAAATAACAGCTTAGACAGCTGGAGAAATAGTCAGTGCTCATGGCTAGACTGTGCCAATATGATTGAAATGACAGGATTACCAAATGTACTTACACTTTTAATGCTATACCAAACAAATTACCTAGATGATACTTTACAGAGCTTGATAAAATAATGACAAAATTCATACGGAAAAACAAAAGATCTAGAATGTCAAGGGAGAAGATGAAAAGAAGTAAGGACAAAGGGAAAATAGCACTTCCGGACCTCAAATTATATTATAAAGCAACAGTCATAAAAAAAACACCTGATATTGGTTAAAGACTAGAGAGATAGATCAATGAAACAGGCTAGACGAGGGCAATTCAGAAACAATAGAACTCAATAACCCAGTGTTAGGTAAAGTGGAAAGCATAAGTTACCTAGGAAAAAATTTCCTTTTTGAAAAACTGCTGAGGAAATCGAAAAGTAGTCTAGTAAAAATTAGGTTTAGTCTGATGCCTCATATGACACTAAGTGCATCTTAAAAATACATTCTAAAAACACTCTAAATACTTTCTAAGTGGCAATATGACCTTAATGTAAAAGAGCATATTATAAAAAAATAGAATAGAAGCTGGTCATGCACCTCTCACAGCTATGGGTAAGAGATGTATTTTTAACTAAACAAGTTAAAAGCAATTACTTTAATTATTTGAAAGCTTCTGCACAAACAATATTGATGCATGTAAGATAATGTCTAGGCTCTTTTTTTGATCATGACTTTCAGGTAGTCCCGTAATTTTTAAATTGTTTCTCCTGGATCTATTTTCCAGGTCAGTTGTTTTTCCAATGAGATGTTTCACATTATATTCTATTTTTTCAAATTTTTGGTTTTGTTTATTAACTGCTGGGTTTGGCTCATAGTCATTGATTTCCTTGGACTCAATTCTCTCTTTCAATGAATTATTTTGTTCAGTGAGCTTTTGATCCTTCTCCTTCTTGGCTAATTCTGTTTTTAAAGCCTCCTTCTCCTCGTTGGCTTTTTGGACCTCTTTTTCCAATTGAGTTAGCCTCTTTTTAAAGCTCTTGTTTTCCTCAGCAATTTTTTTGGTTCTCCTTTAGTAAGCTGCTAACTTGTTTTTTAAGGTCTTCTATTGTCTGAGTCCAATTTAAGTTCCCTTTGGAGGCCCTGGAGGCAGAGGCTTGACTTCCTCTGACAGTATGCCTTGTTCTTCCTCATCTGAAAGGATGGGGGGAGACACCTGTTCCCCAAGAAAGTAACCTTCTATGGTCTTATTTTTTTTTCCCTCTTTTGGGCATTTTCACAGCCAATTACTTGACTTCTGAGTTTCCTCTCCACAACCACCTCGTCTTCAGTTCCACCAAGCCGGCACTGAGGGCTGAGATTCAGATGAGCCGCTCCAAAGCCTCAGGGGCTTTAGTTGGGGGCAGGGCTGCTATTCAGTGTTAGATTAAGATCAGCTGCTCAGGAGGGGGCAGGGCTGCCACTCAGGGCTCAGTTCCCTCAGAGGATTTACAATGAGACCTTCAACAATGGATATGAGCTACTACCTGCTTTGGGAGACCCTGTCCACTGCTGTCTCTGCTTCTGCTGCCTCTACTGATGCCACCTGAGGAGGCCCGAGTTTTGGGGACACCCTGCTCCCTTCTCAGCCAGCTGAAAAGACCCTCTCACTGACCTTTGGTGCCTGTGGTTTGAGGGATCTGCACTGCCACTAGAGATTCTATCCCTGAAGCCTGCTCAGATCAGCTCCTTTGGGAGCTGCATGATCACAGCAGGACTGGGCTCTGCTCCAAGACCTTTCCTGTCAGTCTTTCAGGTCACTCTGGGATAGAGATCTCCTCCACTCCATTGTTCTGTGGTTTTGCTGCTCCAGAATTTGTTGAGAGCTCTTCTTTACAGGTATTTTATGGGCTGTGGGATAAGAGCTAGCATATGTGCATCTTTCTACTCCGCCATCTTGGCTCTACTCCCTCTGATGCATCTAAGATAAAAAGAAAAGTGGTTGAATGGGGAGAAAAGTCTTTGTATCAGACTTCTCTATTAAGGTATTCAAAATATATATAAATAAAAATAAATAAATAAGTGTGTGTGTGTGCGTGTGTGTGCGTGTGTGTATATGACTATTATCTCATCCTCTAATAAATAGATGGTCAAAAGGTATGAATAAACAGTTCTCAAAAGAATTGCAAAATTACAACCACTTGAAAAAAGTTCCAAATAACTAATAAAAGAAAAATGCAAGTCAAAAACACCTTGATGTTTAATGTCACACCCTGCAAATTAGCAAAAATTACCAAAAATGGTAACAGTTAGTGCTGGAGGGGGTATGGAAGACAGGCACACTAATGCATCGTTGGTGGAACTGTGGAATGATGTGTTCATCATTTTTTGCCAAAGAAAACCATACTATCAGAGAAATAATGATAGGACTTGCACTTGGTTTTGTTTTGAGTGAAGGAAGGCTATGCAGGTCACCAGTCTCACTTCTCCTCTAGAGCTATCTGAATCCAGTGACCAGATATTCATCAGGATGACTGGAGATGACCCAGGATGAGGCAACTGGGGTTAAGTGACTTGCCCAAGGTCACACAGCAGTAAGTGTCAAATGTCTGAAGTGAGATTTGAACTCAGGTCCTCCTGACTCCTGTCCTGATGCTCTATCCGCTGAACCACCTAGCTGTCCCAATTGTGGAATGGTACAATCATTCCAGAAAGCAATCTGGAATTATGCAAGTAAAGTGACTAAAATGTCTATACCCTTTGAACCAGAGACCCCATTATTGTACTTAGACCCCAACCAAGTCATTGATAAAAAGTCCCCATATGCTCCAAAATATTTATAGCAGCACTTTTTGTGATAGCTAAGAACTGGAAACAAAGTAAATGTCCATGGATTGGGGAATGGCTAAACAAATTGTGGTACATGGATGTAATGGAATATTACTGTGCTATAAGAAATGATGTGAGCAATGAATACAGAGAGGCATGGAAATATCTATATGAACTAATGCAGAGTGAGGTAAGCAGAGCCAGGAAAGCAAGGTATCCAGTAACTACAACAATGTAAATGGCAAGGACAATGACACACAGAAAAATTAAAAGTAAATATAACAAAATTATAAAGATCACATGGGACTCAGATGAAGAGATATGAAAAGACATCCCAAACCTCCCCCTTTGTAGAGGGAGGAGGTCCACAAGTGTCACACATTCCGCATGTTTTCGAATTTTCTCAATGTATTGATCAGTTGTACTTTTTTTCTTTCCTCTTAAAAAATAATTATTTTTCATACAGGATAACTCTTGGGGAGTAGCAGGGGGAGAGATACCATGATGATATAAGAAACAGAAAAGATCAGTTAAGAAATAAGAAAAGATGGCCACCAAGGCATTTTGAAAATATACAGAAGAGAATAGGATGAAAAGTCAGTAGAAAATGAATAAGTAGAACAGTTTTGAAAATAACATGTCTTCATTGCATGTTTGGAGGATAGAAGTAAGGTGTATGAAGTGCAGAGTTGTGGCTACTCATATGTCCTTCTGCTTTGTAGATGGATATACTTATCTTTGGGGGAGGGAGTTGTCTACAATTTTTAAAAAGGGAAAAAGAGAACAGGAGAAGAGGGCAAATATTAGTCTGCTTTTTAAAAGGGAAAAACCCACTATAAATTACAGACCTGTAAACTCAATGTTGGTTCCTGGCAAAATTCTGGAATTCAGATTTTAAAAGAAAGTTTATAAACATTTAGAAAGAGAAGCAATAACTACAAAAACTACCATGGTTTCATCAAGACAAGGTTATATCATGTTGTATCTCATTTCATTTTTGACTAGTTTATTAGACTGGGAGATCAGAGAAATGTCATCAGCATAGTGGAACTGGACTTGGGGAAATCACTGGCAAAGTATCAAGCTAATCATTGGGAGCTTTATTTAATGGACTGATGTCAATCTCTAGTAGAGCATCTGAGAGAACTGTCCTTGGCCCTTTGCTGTATGGACCTGTATGAAGACATAGATGGCATATCTCCTTCCTTTCCAGCCTTCTCCACAATCTTAATTCCTATACCTGAGACCACCTAGAACCCTACAACCTTGTTCCTGGATGGGATGTTTCAACTTACACCCCTATGGTCCCACTCATCACCCCAGTAATGAATGCCAGACTCCCTGAACACAGTGGATTGTTTCCTCCTTAGAATATAAATTCTTTTAAAGGAGAGGTTGTCTGTACTTCTGTATTTGCATCTCTGGAGCTGCGGAACAGTACTTGGAATACAGTAATATAATAAATTTTGGAATATAGTAATATAATAAATTTTTTTCATTCATTAACGTTTATTAAATTTGCAAATGACACAAAGCTAGAAGGGATAGCCAACACACTAACTAATAACATCAGGATCCAAAAAGATCTCAATAGTCTAGAAAGATTGGTTGAATAATTTGAAATTTAATAGAGCTACACCTAGGTGAAACAAATCAATTGTATGGGTTCAGGATGGAGGACTTATGGCTAGAAAAAAACTATTTCTGTGAACAGGACCTGAGAGTTTTAGTAGATCGCAAGTAAATTATGTTCTACTCTCTCTGGGTTCTCCTCCTACCTATCTGACCACTCCTTCTTGGTTTCCTTTTCTGGTTCTTCATCTAGGTCATGTCTATTAAGTGTGGTATCTGCCAAGGTTCTATCCTGGGCCCTTTTCTTTTCTCCCTCTTGGTGATCTCATCAGCTTCCATAGATTCAAAGATTATTTCTAGGTAGATGATTCCCTGATACATCTGCTCCTGACCCTAAGCTCTCTCCTTCTTGCCAATTTCACATTACCAGCTGCTTCCTGGATGTCCTATAGACATCTTAAACTTAATAGAAAGTATTCTATTCCCTCTGCTCTCCCCCTCTCAATTGTCTCCTCTTCTGATCATCCTTCTCACTGTCAAGGGTATTATCACCCTCCCAGTCAACCCAACTTAGAATAACGTCCCTCATTCTCAACCCTTCTTTCACTTTCACTCCATATATGCTGTCTGTTGCCAAGAATTGTCATTTTTCCCTACATAAGTATTTATACCCTCCTGTCTGCTCACATAGCCATCACCTATAGGCAGGCTCTTACCTCAGTCTTAGACCATGACAACAGCCTTCTGGGAGGGCTCCCTACCTCATCTGTCCCCCTGGCAGTAATCTTCCACACAACTGGCCAATTGATCTAACTAAAGTAGTGTTCACACTCCTATTACCTTTAAGACCGAATATCTTATAAAACCCTTCACAACTTGGCCCCTTCCAATCTTTCCAATCCTTTTAACTTTTCCCTTCTGCACACTCTGTGACTGAAGGGCAATGTCTTCTTACAGTTTCTCTCTTCCTGGCCTTTTCAATGGTTGTCCCCCATACCTGGAACACTCTGCCGCCTTTCCTTCACTTCCTGGATTTTTCAGCTTAAGCCCCATCTTCAACAAGAGGCCTCTCTGGGTCCCATCCCCTATCCCCTGGGGCTTCTCCATGGGATTACCTCTTCTAAATAAAGTATTTATCAGCAGGTACACAATTGTTTGAGTATGGTCTTCTTCTCCTTTAGGAATGAATTCCTGGAGGACAGGGATCATATTTTTGCTTTTCCTTGGATCCCCCAGCTAGACCTGGGCCAACTACTTAACCAAGCTTGTCTGATGACTGTTGATTGTGACTTGTCAGCTAAAACTCACTGGCAACCACAGAGGGCAATCATATGCAACTCAACCCAACACTTATTTTTTAAAAATCAGTACTCTGAATTTAATGAACATTTAAAAATGAGCATTTTTATATACCAGGTAAAACAGAAGTGGATTATATGCAATATCATATGCTTATCTATCCATCTTATATTTTTAAAGTATATAATAAATTCAATATGGTACTTTCAAAGCTATCCTTTTTCAACAAACAATATGTAAGGTCCTAGGCTAGGCACTGAGACAGACTTATCCTTCATATAAGGAAAAACTTTTAAAAAATGTTTGTTCTTAATATAACACCAAATAAAACAGGCATTTCCATATATAGAGTAGAACAGAAAAAAGAATATTGTACACTAAACAGTAGTTCTCATTTATGGCTTGCTTTTCTTTTTAAGTATATAATGTGTGCTATAAGAAATTATGAAAGTGATAAATACAGAATAAGCATGGCTCAAAAGAAGAGATATTAGAAGACACTCAAATCCCATCCCTTTGAAGTGGTGGGAGGTCCACAAGTGTGCATTGCACATATTTTAAGACTTTTAAAAATGTATTGGTCAATTATTCTAGTACTTCTCATTTTTATCTTTAACATACAATTTGTCATAGGAGATGGCTCTTTTAAGAGGGAAAGAGTAGGGGCAAAAAGGGGAAACTTACTACGATCATGTGAAAAACCAATACATCAATAAAAACTTATTTTTAAAACATATGTAGTGAATTCAACCTGTAGCTTTTGTTGACCCCCAAAACAGACAAACTAAATTGCTTGTGTGTGTGTCCATGTTTTTATTTCTCTCACAAGCTTGCTTGACATACATTACATGGAAGTTACAGTCCAGAAATGGCCCAGTTTAGGATTTGGAGGTACGGCTGTTATATACCCTTTGAAGAATAGGTGTTCCCAAAGGGTGCTAAAAATCAACTCTGATTGCTCAACACATTGGGAGGTGGGTTATATCTTGAGTACTTGATTGAGGTCACTTAATCCTGGTCAGGAGGTTAAGGGGGATGGGGTGCCCAGTTTATATCAGATCCCCCTCCTACAATGCCAGACTACTCCCAGTCTTGGACCATCTAGGTAGAAGAATCTGTCTCCACCCAAGCAGCTTCCAGGGCAGTCTCATGATCAGTAATGTCCTTGTGAAGAACTTTAGAGCAGGAGGTTGGCTTGGGGTGAAGCAGGGCAGCTCTGAGAATCATATTTCACACTTTTAGTGCTATTCTGTTTGCTGTGCTTCCTTCTGACCATCTTTCTATTCTCTGAATTATTTTTAAAAGGGACACAATGGCCTTCTTTTCTTTCTTGCTATCCTATCCCTTCTCCCCTCACCATCTCTATTGGGAAAAAAAGAAAGAAGAACAAAGCCCTTGGAACAGAAGAAAGAATTTTTTTTGGAATCAGAGCTTTTCCAGAGGAGAAAGAGTTGTCTTATGGAGCAGGGGGAGAAAGGGAGAGTAGTGTGTTTTCTTTCTCTCCTGTGGAGGCTGAAGGATCTTTTATTAGGAAAGGTGTAGAAGGGATTCTTCTTCTACCTCTGGGATTCTGTATTTCTACCATATCCTCCTCTTGCTTAGAGAACAGTATTCTTAGCAGGATCTTTGAGTCCTGATCTTTCTGAATGACTCCTCACAGCTGTTCTCTAACCCCCGCAACGAGGCCACTCAAAATGACTAACGCCCAGTACTCAGGGCTACCAGAATCTCCATATGGTTTCCTGGGGCTGATTACTCCCCAAAGCCCTCAGGTCTGTTGAATCTTTGAAGAGGGAACACAGGGGCACTATTGTTCTGTCCCTTTATATATTTGTTCCCTTTCCTCAACTAGATTAATTCTTCCCTCTTTGAGTCACTCCTTCCCTCCCAAACAGAGCAAGATTGCTTGATACACATTTATATCTCTCCTGGGCCTGGCAGACTTTTGACTTCAAACTTTGGTTCTGTGGTATCCCCAGGGCCCTGCTCAATTTGTGTTGACATATCCCAAGGCCCTGACCCATCTGGCAGGCAAGTCAGTCCAGCCCAAGCAGTGAGACTGAAAGGAGATAGCAGTTTCTAGGTAAGTCAAACCACCACTTTGACCTCCACTACCTCCCCTTTGACCCCAGTGAAGGTAACCAGGGAACAGTAGTTTTCTCTAACCATTGGTTTTGTTTCCAGTCCAGACCCTAAAGTCACATCCTTTATTGTGGAGAAGGGACCCATGAGTCATTGATCATTTTATTGATTAGAGTGGCTAAGTCTTTCACAGTTGATCACCATTATTGTTACTGTGTACAGTGATCTCCTGGTTCTGCTCATTTCATCAACTCATATAGGTCTTGCCAGATTTTTCTGAAACCATCCTGCTTGTCATTTCTTATAGCAAAAGAGTATTCCATCATAATCATATTTCACCCCTTGTTCAGCTGTTCCCCAACTGATAGGTATCCCCTGGATTTCCAATTCTTTGCCACCACAAAAAGACCTGCTATAAACATTTTTGTACATAAAGGTCCTTTTCTTTTTCCTAATCTCTTTGGGATACAGACCTAAGTAGTGGTATTTCTACGATCCTCTCTTAGAAAGGTGATGGTGTATCCCATTTTCAAATGTTTGGGAAAGGAAATTAAATCTCCGTAGGGATGCATTCCTAGGTTTAACCACCATAGCAATAGGGAAATTTTGCAGGTTATCTTCTCCCTTGAAGCCAATTCATTCCAAAGAAAAGGACAGGTGAGGGAACGAGGTCCAATCAAGCATAAGGGATTCAGGGTGCGGGAGGGACTGTGGACCAGTGGCCAAGGTCCTGAGTCAAGAAGCCCGGCTAGTACTAGAAGATGCTCCAGTGACGTCCAAGTAGGCGGTGCCCTCTTCACAGCCCAGGAGGGGCGGGGACGTGATGCATAGACAGGGGCCGGACCTGTAGCGAAGGGGCGGGACCAGAATGCCGTCGGGCCAGTCCAGGGATGGGACCAGTTCGGGGAGAGGAGGGATCAGAATGCGTCTGGGCCAGTCCAGGGACGGAGCCAGGTGGGGGAGCTGCGGGGGTGGGGTGGGGCCCGTCTAGAGGTGGAGCCGGCAGGGGGGCGGGGCTGCGGCCTAACTGAGCTGAGTCCGGCTCGGCCTGGGCTGTAGGCGCTGGCTCGGAGCTGCTGGGGCGGCGGCTGCACCGCGGGCGATGGTGGGCATCCCGGGAGCGGCTGCCTTGCAGTGTAAGCGGGGCCGGGGCTGGGAGGACGCGACGAGTGGGTCCCGAGCCGTGGTGGCCCCGGGGCCGGGGGCGGGGGGAGGAGGGGGCGTGTGTATCCATGTAGTTAGTGCTTGGAGGGTTGGGGGGAGGTGCTCCCTCCACGCTGGCTCCCGGGGCCCCCGCGGCCGTGGTTGGGCTGGAGGCAGGGGTGTCCATCAGTGGCCCGAGAGTGCTACGTGATCCAGAATCATGGACCGAGACCCAGAGAAGGGGAGTCACATGCCCAAGGTCACACCGCTCGAGTCTTAAGGTAGAGGCCGGGTCGGACACCCCTGTTGCCCCCGGGTGCCCTGACGTCCAGCCCAGGCTGCCTCCCACGGAGCCCCGCCTCCTTTTTGGCCACCCAGGACCGCCCCACGGAGCAAACCCTTTTCCCGCTATCTGCGCGCTCGGGCGCACTCCGGCGGCCAAGAGGCCCCAGGTTTAGGGGGTCGTGTTTCCGGGTGAGCAGAGAGTGCTTGCCTTTGTGAAGGGCAGACACCATTCCTCTTCCCCTCCCAGCCCCAGCCAGCGACAGGGCTAACTAGACCCTTGTGGTGAAGGCTCTAATGGAAGATGAAAAACTCACCTTTTGGCAGAGACTCAGTGGAGTCTTAAAACCAAAAATTGTTTGGGAAAGTTCTGCTTCCCCCTCCTAATAAATGTCTGTTGACCGACTGACTGACTGACTGACCACCGGAGCCCTGGGCTCTGCAGCCCAGCCCACCCCTTCTTTCTGGTTTGGCCTTGGGAGACTAGCTTCTCCTAGAGAGGTTAACTTTTTCATAATCAGATCCTGTTTACCCTTGGGCTCTTTCCAAAAAGTTGCAGCTCTGCCCCTGAGCTGGCTCAGAAAGGGCAAGATGGGGGAAGAAGTTTGGACAATGAAACCTGCTCAAGGGGCGACTGCCTAACTTAGCAACGCCTGAGCATCCTTTAACCTTCTCTAGACAGGACCACCTACAGAGTTTGGTTGCCTCTTGATACTTTTGTATGTGCCTAGAGTACGGTTTTTAATTGAAAAATTAATACATATCATTATACTAGCTTGTGGTGGGGGGAAAGACTCCAGATTTGGGATAGATGGATCAGTCAGTCAGTGAGCATTTATTAAAAACCTGATGTGTGCCAGGCACTGTACCCTACAAAGAAAGATCCCACTCTGTAGGAACTCCCAGTTTAATGGAGATTTAAAGCAGATCTAGCAATCTCGTTTTACAGATAGTGCAACTGAGGTCCAGAGGAATTTAAAAGCAGCCCCCCCCCTTTCAAATCCTGAGCCCTTTCTTTCCATCGTACAGAGCTGCCTCTTTAACCTATTTTCAAATCTCTGCTTTGCTACCTACTATCTGTGAGACCTCAAAATAATTTCTCATCTGCAGAATGAAGGGGTTGGATATGGTGAACTCCTGAGGTTTCCATTCTGTCGCTAAAAGTAATGAAACAGGATCTGCTTTGAAGATTCAATTCCTAGGTTGTTGGGGGAGGGGAATGATCTCAAGGGAATGAATTCCGGAAGTTTCCTAAGGCTGAATGGATGGGGCCAACCAAGGTGTTTATTTATTTGGAAGTGAAACTCTTCAAACTGGATTTTTAAATTGGAACATTTTGGATCCACTTTTAGTAATGTTGGGAAGGGTTCTCTGTAGGTGAAGGTAGGGAAGGAAACAGAAAAATTTTTGAAGACCAACCAGTACAGTAGCCTTTCATATGTTTTGGTGCCTAAATAATTATTCAGAACATTCTGCAGGCAAAATGTTTGACTCTTGGTCCTAAGCTGTGGATTCAATTTTTGGGGAAGGAGGCCAGATTTGTGATTTCATCTGTGTGGGGATCCTCTTGTGTGGACTTTGTCTCTTCAGAGGAAAATCTGCTTCTGGAACTCAAAAAGTTGCTGATAGCTGAGAGTAGTTAAGTGACTTGCCCATGGTCACTCAGTCAGAATTGGTCCCAGGCAGAATTTGAACCCAGGTCTTTCTGACTTTGTTGGTCCATCCTTCCTTCATCAATACAGGCTCCCTCTCAGTGTTTCATAGAGTTTATTTGTACAGTGCTTAATCTTAATATAAGGAATGATTTATTCAACTCAATGTTTTACCTTCAGATAGATTTATAACATATACTACATATGACTTTTAAAAGCTATTTGCAGCTTTAAAACATTGAATAGAAAAAAAAAACATTTGTGGATTCTCCTCAAGAATTTATTAGGCATAGGACTTAGGGAAGTTAATATGTCAGTCTGTGCTTTCAAGAAGTTTATTTTGGTACTGAGGCTATGATGGGTTTGCAGAAAAGTGTGATATTAGTAAGGAACAGTGTTAGATTAGGTAACCATACAGAATGCTCTAGGAAAAAGTGAGCAAGGGAGAGATTACTCTTAGCTGGGGGTGGGGAGAAGAGGTGAGGAGAAGAAAGAAAGATGCCAGGGGAAGATTTCCTAGAGAAGGCTAGGAAGGAAAATAAGGATTTCAGAAGGCAGATATGTGGACAGAGATATCTATACCTATGCTTATATGCATAGATGTATGTACACATGTATGTATACATGTATTTGTATATAATCCACAATAAACATTCATATATCACTAATATATATGCATGCATACATACATGTATATGTATATCTATCTGTCTTTATACACACACACACACACACACACATACACATACACACATAAATATACCTAAATGCACTGAGGCAGGAGAGGGCAGAATGTTGAATTTCCAATTAGCCTAGTTGGACAGAAATGTCATATAATTCATGAAAGGATTTAGGATAAAATATGTTTGAAAAGGTAGCTAGAAACACTAGGTAAAGTTTGTATCTTTAAAGGCTAGGCCATGGGAAGCCACTGGAAATTTTTGCCTGGGATAGAAACATAACCAAACCCTTCACTTTAGAAAAATTATTTTGGCAACCATGTAGAGAGAATGGTTTGGAGAGAGAAAAGATGAGAAGCAAGCAGATCCAGGAGAAAGCTATTCCAGTGGTCCAGGCAAGAAATGTAATGTGGATTTCAAAGAGGAAGCCTTGTGATGTCAGCTGAGGTTGCTACTCGTTGGGTATGAAGAGATAAGGAAAAGAGTCAAGGGTTTATAGCAAGATTTTCTGGGCCCAGGTGCCTGGGAGGAAGAAGATAATGCCATCAATTGAAATAGGAAAATTAGGAGGAGAAGAAGATCTAAGAAGAAAGATTATGAATTAAGTTTTAAAAGGGATGAGGATAAGATGCCACCTGGGGGAAGGAAAGAGAGTGTCAGGATATCCCTGACCCTTGTGATGGCCTTTTCTGGCTCCCTTGCTCTAATAATAGCCAGTATTTATACAGTGCTATAAGGTTAGAAAGAGCTTTATAAATATTCTGATTTGTCTTTATAACAACTATGAGAGTTACAGGCTATTATTATACCCATTTAACCAAGGGGGAAACTGAGGTCGATAGCAGTTAAGTGAGTTGCCCAGGGACATAAAGCTAGTAAGTGTGGGAGGCTCAAATAGAATATCAAAGCTGTAAGAGAACTTAGAATGTACCGGTAGAGCCTAGACTGCCAGAAATGGAAGTACTCTTAGAATACAGAGAATAAAATATCTGAACTTCAAGGGACCTTTAGGGGCCATCCAGTGCAGTCTGTTCATTTTGCAGATAGACCTGGAGAGAGTCGGTGCCTTTCCCACCTGTCCCCAGCATGTTAGTGGCAGAGCCAAGATTAGAAGCAGCTCTCTGGAATTCAAGGTCAGGGGATACCCCTAGTCTGTCGCCTCTCTGAATAGCAGAATGCATAAACCAGGTCACCTTCCAAGTGACTGGAAAGAGCATTTAGAAAGAAAAATGATGAATGGTAGGTGCCCAAAGTAGTTTACAAATCTCTGACTAGAAGGAAGACTGGAGGACGCCTAACCCCTTCCTACAAAAAGATGGGAAGATCCAGCTAAGTTAATAATTTAGAAATAGATCTCTATAGCAGCACTTTCAGTCTTCAGTTCCTTCTGATAATGAGTACTAATAGTAACAGCTAACATTTATATCTCACATAAAGGTTTGCAGAAGCACTTTACAGGGTGTCCCGAGTGCCTTAGTGTTGTTTTAAACTTTAATAGCTTAAACTTAAATAACTTAAAACTTCACTAAGGCTTTTGGGACACCCTTAAGAACTCTTGTGAAGTAGGATTTTTCATCTCTATTTTACAGATGAGGAAACTGAGGTTGAGAAAATTGCAAGTATAGAGACTCAAATCTAGAGCTAGAAGAAAAAGAAACCTCAGTGGCTGCCTGGTGTGGTGTTTCCCAAGAGAGATTCAAACCCAGATCTTCCTGGATCCAAGTTTGTACCTCCATCCACTATACTCTGTTCATGTGATGTGATGTGAAGGAATTGACTTACTCTTTCATCCCATAAATATTAGTCTCCTAAAACAATTTCATTACCCTAAAATGTTTGAAACCAATAAAAATGGGTTTTCATAGAAATGAAAGTGGAAACGCTAGAATTCAGTTATTCACAGGTTGTCTTATCATAGAATCATAACCAGAGACCTGAGAGAGGTCTGACATTTATAGATTAATCGGCTCTGGGGATACCAAAAGTGGCAAAAGACAGTCCCTGCCCTCAAGGGACTCACAATCTAATGAGGGAAACAATACGAAAACAAACATATACAAAGTAAGCTTTTGTATCCTTCCTTTCACAAAGCAAGAATAAATAGGAAGTAATAAGCAGAAGGAAGGTACTGGAATTAAGAGGGACTGGGGAAGACTTCCTGTAGAAAGTGGAATTTTAGTTTTAACTTACAGGAAGCCAGGGAGGTGAATAGTCAGAGTAGTCACAGTCAAGGAGAGAGAGTATTCTAGGCCAAAATCTCATTCATGGAATAGCCAGGAGGTCAGTGTGATCATTGAGAACATTGAGACCCAGAAATGCAAAGCGGTATGGGAGGTCATGTACACTGAATATTTTTTAATGAAGGGAGAAGGGAGCATCTTCATTTTAAATTCAGCAAATACTTATTTAGTGCCACAAATAATTACATGCTTATTGTATGCCTAGCACCATGTTTGGCACTGAGGATACAAAAGAAAAATGAAACAACACTTGTCCTCAAGAAGCTTACTTTCTCCTGGATTATACATGCCTAAGGCTTGTGCTCAGACCTGGGGATCAGGACAAAAATGGAAAACAACCTGGCCTTTCTCCCCAAGTAGCATAAGACAGTGCCTTCTCTTTATTATCTCCAGTGGCCAAATCTTGTCTCTCCCATTAGACAGTGAGCTCTTTGGGAGCAAGGAATGTCTTTTACCTCTCTTTGTATCCTGGGTGCTTAGGCCCATAGTAGAACTTATTGACTAAGGCAATCAGACATGTAGACATAGAAGTGCACTTTATAGGAGAGGATGAGAAGGGACAGTAAGAGGTCCAGAAGTTATCCTAGAGGAAAGCTTGAAGACTGAGGAGGAAGGGAGTCAGTGGTACTGGAGCTATGCCATGAAGAAAGAAGACTTTCAACAGGTGGAGTTGAGGAGGGAATGTCTTCTTGATGTTTGAAACAGCTTGCAAACTGTGGATGTCGGGGAGCCAGAGGAGATCTGGGAATGCCTAGCAGTCCTGTTTGTTGGGAACATGGAGTATGGAGTATTAAGACTGCAAATGGAGATCTGAGCTAGATGGAAGGATGAGCTTAAGACAGTTTAGTCTCCAAACCTTTTTTTTTATTATGTACCCCCTTAATAAGAAATTTTTGAGGACAAATCCCCCAATATGTATATTTTTATTTATTAAAGTGACCACTGAGCCAAGAAGACCTAGTTTTAAGTCCAGTCTCTTGACAACTGTTATGTGACCTGGACCAGGCACTTAGACTTGGTGCCCCCTCCTCTTTTCTAGCAACTCTCTGACTATAAAATATCCAGGAGGTATGCAGATCTAAGGTGGTAGAATTGTGTGTATCATTAAAAGCACAAGTCTGACCCCAACTCCTCTCTATGTACTATTGTGCTAATGATAATGACTATGTACATTATAAAAGTTATATAAAAATAGAAATTTTAAAAAGGATGAGCTTAGATCAGACCTGTACAACCTGTGACCCTGTTCAGGGCCCACCAAAGGATTTCCTCTACATATAAAGGATGTTTTCCTGCACATTTTCCTCAGGCTGCCTGAAATCCCTTGGCAGGCTGCAGGTTGTTCAGGCCTGACTTAGATGAATTAATATTTGACCCCAAATCAAGGGTTCTCAACCTTTTTTTTTTGAGTCCTGGACCCCATTTTCAGTCTGCTGACACTATGAGCCTTGTTTCACAGTCATGTTTTAAAATAATTGAAGGATATGCTAGATTTCAATTAGAGGTTAAGGAAAATAAAGATATAAAATTTTCCCATCCCTGAAATCTCTGCATTGACCCCTCGGTCCCTGATTCAGAACCATTGACCTAGAGAACCATTGGTGTTTATTCAATGAGCAAGTGACATAGTCCTCTCTGTACTTTAGGAAAATCATTTTGGCAGCCATGTGAAGGAGGCATTGGAATAGGGACAGACTTGAAACAGGGGGCCCAAGTGTGAAAGCCTTTTATACAACAATAAGCTAAGGGAAAGGTGGGAATACTCTGAGCCTATGTGATGCCTGTGAGTAGAGAAGTACATAGATGAGGGATGTTGTGAAAAGATAAACAAGGTTGGAGAACTGATTGGGTGAGTTAAGAGTGAGGAGTTGAGGTTCCAAACCTGGGTCACAGGAAGGATGCTGGCCTTAGCTGAAATGGGAAGTTTGGGCAAAAGATAATGGAAAGATGAGATTGGTGATACAGACTGTAAACTGTTCAAGTCTCTTTAGTCTGTGCCACTTACTGTGGCCTACTGAAAACCCAAAGTGGGAAGGGGGGAGATTTGACTCAGCCCCCAGTACTCTAGAGCACAGAGTTAGCCGAGGATTTGGGAGCTGGCTCGTGGACACCTGCTGTAGACATGAGGTGCCCTGGGAGGCTGAGTATGGATATGCTGGGGTATGTGTATGGGAGGTTTCTCAACAGCACTTGGTTTAACTGCTGGTTCCCAGGGTTAGATTTTAACTACCCTTTAAGGAACCTATCCTAGGAAGTGGAGAGTTTGGATGTTTACTTTCTGGGAAAGGAGTAGAATAGCGGACTGCTTGATGAATGAAGGTGAAGAGGTGGTGGGTTTGTGTTGTAGATAAGCCCATTATCCCACCTTTTGATTGGCTGCTCCCTTGCTCCTTGGGATCTTGAGAGATCTCTGCTGTAAGAAATGAGCATCTGCTAAAAATTCTTGTAGAGGGAAATGATGGGATCAGAATTGGGTATTAAGAAGATTTTGGAGGCTTTGTGAAGGAGGCTGAGAAAGGAAAGCTCAGAATCACAATAAATAGTCCAGGCAAAAGCAGAGTTGTAGAACCAGAAGGGACCTTGGAGGCCATCCAGTCTAATTCCTTCATTTTACAGATGAGGAAGCTGAGGCCTGGGGAAGTGAAACATTTTGTCCAAAGTTCCACAGGCGGTGGGCAGTACAGGCAGGATCTGAACCCTTTCCTCTGATTGGAGATTTCATGTTCTTTCCACTGTACCATGCCCAAGAGGTCTTGAGTGCCTACTCTAGCCTGCTAGCCTGGTAAGCAGAGAAGCTGGGATAGAAGAGAGATGTAGGGGGACTGTGGCATTAGAACGGTCAGGATTATTTGAAGCTTTATTTATGACCAAGTATTATTGAATTTGTCTCTCCCTACTGCCCTGTTTCTGTGTGGTCTGGGAATGTAGAATCATTTTAAATATTAATTTGAGCAAATCGTAATTGGAAGACATCTATTAGGAGAAAGATCCCATGTAAGAGAAGAAAATCCAGCTAGGATATATATGCCTTTGGAATTATCCATCCTCCCAGGCAGTGCCTGGCTATTTTTAGTGGGAATGAGGCACCTTTAACCCACACTGTTTACAAGTACATGTACTTCTCCAGGCAGCATGAATTCAGCAGCTGAGTTTGGGTAATAAGATGTTGGGTGTTGCAGTGTCCAAGCCTGGATTCAGTGTTTGGTGTATTTATGAATGTTCTGGCATCTATTCAGAGACACTTAGTTGCCTGGGCTACTGACCTCTGAAAACCTTAGCAGATTAGGGCTCTCCCTACTTTCGGGATGGCCTCCCATCCTGGATTTAAGTCACACATGGGTAAGGTAGCTCTACTCTGGTTTCCATCATGGAAGAATATATCCCACTCCACCCCACTGGGTCAGCTGTCTTTCACGTATGTGCCCTTTAACATGAGGAGAACTGGTAGAGGGAATGGGTGGCTCAGCGCATGGGTATCTTGTGTGTTTCATTTACATGAAAAAGAATTCCCAGAGCATGTCCTCTAGCTGGAGATCAGCTTTGACCCTACTGCATATGATGATGATAATTATTTTGAGTGCACATAGGGCTCAGCAATTTCGCAGACATTCTTTTACAGGTGAGGAAACTGAGGCATAGAGGGATGGAAGTGATTTACTCAGTTATCTGTACTAGTGGCAGACCCAGCCAGGCTTAGTTCAGGTCTCTTAATGCCTGATACAGCTTTTTTCCCCACTTTTCCATAGAACATCTTTCATGAATTCATTGAAATGGTACAGAAGGTCAAAGAGTCCTCTTACCCTATGTAAATTTGATGGATGATAGGACATCTCAGATGTGATAACCCCCAAAGAAGCTACTCTTCAGAATATATGAAAAAAGAAAAGGGCCCCTTCTTGGCCTCAGTGTAAATTTAGACAGCATTTTGTTTATTTAAAAAAAAAAAGGAAGGACAGGTCAATAAGAAAGGAGAGAAAAAGAGAGAAAGGAAGTTGACAGTTATCCAAATGAGGTAAGAAGGAGGTGGTGAGGCAGTCTTCAATAAGCAGGTAAACTGAAGTCCCCAAGGAGTCTGTGGATAGATTTCAGGGGGTCCATGAGCTTAGATAGGGGGGGAATTGCATTGTTATTTTCATTACAATTGGTTTCCCTTGTAATCTTATGTATTTTATTTTATGCACTTAAAAACATTCTGGAAAGGGTCTGTAGGCTTCTACCTCCCCCCTTTCCCTCCTTTCTGTTCTTTTTTTCCCCTTCCTTTCCCCTTACTAACTGAAATAAACAAAATGCCATCTAAATTTACAGTGTAGAAGTATGGTGACCAAGAAAAGCAGTCTTTTCTCAGTGGGGAAAATTCCTTGGGAAACTCAATTAAGATTGGAATATTGCTAGATAAATATAGACTCTAAGGTGTTAAGGGAGATTATAAGTAGTGGAGCAGACATAGGAAGGCAGTTAGTGTCTGCTCTTTTAGAGTTCTCTGGTCATAAGCCAGTCTACCTTCCCAACCTTATCTTCTGTCCCAATCAGCATTCAGTGGTCCCCTGCTCCATGCCAGACCTGCTAGTGTACCTTGTTGGGCCCTACCCTTTGAGTTGTTCTGCCTTCCTTACCCCGTTTTGCCTGTTCAGCTAATAATAACATTTAAATAGCACTTTAAATTTTACAAAGTACATTGATGGACATGATCTCATTTTATCCTCACCACAGCCCAGCAGGTAGATAATGAAAGATGATGGATGAGGAAACTGAGACCTGAGGTACTTTAAGCAGTCAGTCATCAATCAAGGAAGTCAGTTGTAAGGGGCAAGATGTGTGTGTGTGTATGTTTGTGCTTCATTGTCGAAGACCATGCAATCAGAGTCATGACATGACTTGCACTTGACTTTGTTTTGAGTGAGGGAGGGCTCAGCAGGTCACCAGCCTCATTTCTTCTCCAGAGACATCTGAATCTAGTGACCAGATATTCATCAGGATGACTGGAGATGACCCAGGATGAGGCATTTGGGGTTAAGTGACATGCCCAAGGTCACACAATTAGTGAATATCAAGTGTCTGAGGTGAGATTTGAACTTAGGTCTTCCTGACTCCTGCACTGGTGCTCTATCCACTGCACCACCTAGCTGCCCAAGGGGCAAGATTGAGACCACAAGATCATGTAGGTCTAGAGTTGAAAAGAGCTTTAGGCTAAAACTCTTAATAATGCTATGTGGATGAGAAAACAGCCATGTTTTCTAGAAACATGGAGTGATATTTCCAAGGTCATAAGGGTCTTCTCTACTAAATGGTAGAGTCATGATTCTAACTCAGACCCTCTGACTCCAAATCCAAAAACTTTTCTCCTGTACCGAGAGCTGGAGTCCAGGACTCTCTCCACTACTTCTTCAAAGCTTTTCTCAGATACTGTGCCCTGCATCAAATGCATGTCCTCCACAATCAGTAATGACCTTCAGACTTCATGTAGCTATGGGCTTGGTTGTTTTTTTGTTTTGCTTTTGATAGAACACTTCCTCGCGCTGTTCCTAAATCTCTTCGAGAAAAAAGGTCTTGAGAAACTTCCCATGCATTTATATTCCCCCAAAGTCAAGAAAAAGCCAAACTGTTCTTTCCCACTTTCACACAACCTATTCCACAGGGCAGAGCAGCTCTTTGGGGGTAAAGCCCCACTACCCCAGCATAACAACCCACAGAGATACAGTAGATTTATACCTGAACATTTAGAAATGCCCCCACCCCCAAGCCATTCATCTGGATCTGTCACGTTGTTATGGTATCAGATTTACTTTACATTTGACTCCTTAAAGCTTGAAGGAGTTTCTTTATCTTTGTGAAAGCTTCCTGTGTCATCTCGGTAATCATTAGCAATACAAAGGTCTTTGGTCTCCCTCAGTCTTCAGCATTTGTCTTTTTCTGCTGGAGAGGAAAATCCCCATGCTTCCATTCTCCAAAATTCATTCCCTCCTTGATAGTTTTAAGACCAAGTGAGTTGAGGAAATGAACTTGGAAATGTAAATGACCAGTCTGTCTCCTAAATGCTGTTGGGTGTCCTGGGAGGACCTTCTTCCTGCCCTCCCAGTCATTCTTTTTTTTTTTTTTTTAACTCCCTTAAATCTTTTTCTTTTCTTTCACGATTACATGTAAGCAACAATTTTTAGTATTTGTTTTTTTTAATTATGAGTTCCAAATTCTCTCCCTCCCTCATTCCTCTCTCCTACATGTGCGGTCATGCAGAACATTTCCATATTAACCATGTTGCAAAAGAAAACAAACCCCAAAACCCAAGTATAATAAAGTAAAAAAGTATGCTTCGGTCTTCATTCTGATTCCATGTATTCTTTCTCTGGAGGTGGGATAGCATCATTCATAATAAGTACTTTGATAATAACTTATACTGAGAATAGTTAAGTCATTCAAAGTTAATCATCGTACAGTATTGCTGTTACTGTGTACAATCTTCTGGTTCTGCTCACTCCACTTTGCATCAGTTCCAGTAAGTCTTTCCGGGTTTTTCTGAAAGCATCGTGCTCATCATTTCTTATAGCACAGTAGTATTCCATCACAGTCATACCCCACAACTCGTTCAGCCATCCCCAGTAGATGGGAATCCCCTCCCCTCAGCCACTGTTGACCCCTTATCCTTCTCACAATAGCAACCCCTAGAGAGGGATCAAAGTGGAGATCCAACTGAGGGACTCATCCTTTTGGATAACGCCATTACACACCTCTCTTTGGGTCACTGTGTTCTTCTATTGAATACATGTGGAAAGACCTCTCCAAATGAAACTGCTCTTTCACAGACGTAATACTGTGTTCAAGAGTGCCATTTGTAGGGTCCCAAGGAAGGCCTTGTTTAGGAAAGGCCGATATCCTGGGCTACAGGGCATCAGGACCTTGGGCTGGGGCCTTCAAGCTGGACTTCCGAGGCCGTGGTCTGAGTGGGGTCTTCTTCCCACAGCAGTCTGTTTGAGAGAGCAGTGAAGAGCTTGCTTCTGTTAGCACAAAGTGACTGGATTGGGGCAGAAGAGAGAACAGTCAGGAAGTTGCCCAGGAAACCTCTAACAAGAAGACCCTTTGGAGGACAAGATAGGATAATAACCTAGGTTTCCTGAGGGCAGGCTTCAGTGCATTCTGCTTCATCAGCCTGAATGGAAGGAGTCCTCAAGTAGCTCTTTCTAGTACTTTTTACAGAATAATTATTTGTGATAAGTATGGAGTAATAGCTAAATAAGACATTGATTTTTCCCAGAGCCTAGAATTCCTTCCCCTGTCCCTCACACCCTTTCTGGACTTTGTGCATCTGGTTGGGCCTTCCTGTACTGAATTTGCTTTACCTCCAAGATAAAGGCCTAGGCTTTGACTCTTTGCCTATCTACTCTTATTTTATACATAGTTACAATAAGGTTTTTTTTTGTTTGTTTTTAACTTAGTTTCCCTATCCTAAATTTAGGAAGTTGGAAGAAAGATATAGCCATGAAATGAAGGCCTTGATAGCAAAGAGGGAAGAAAACAGCGATAGGCAGGCCAAACCAATTTGTTCAGGCTGCTCCAACAGCCTTTGAAGCTTTTCCGTGTACAGGACAATCACTGATGTTCATAACCATTCCGTGATTCCTAGAGAAAAGGCCGAGTGATGTTCAGTGTCTCTAGTAAGAAGCCAAGGACATATGTGAAACATTGGGGTTTCCATCCTAAAAGGTCAATCTTTGGTTAAAAAATCAAAACCAAAACAAAAAATTTAGGGGGAAAAAACAACTTGTTGCTTCAAAGGGATAAATGTCAATCCTTTGGAAAATTCAACATTTCTGTAGAAAATTTTATGATTTTGGGGGGAAAAAAAGAATGAGGACAACATTAGGAGAAAAGAAAGTATCTGAGAGGATCTGGAAATGTCTGTGTTGGAGACTTGGAGACAGACCCTTCCACCTCAAATGCTTTTTCCTTTGTTGGAGAGGAGAGGCTGAGAACAACACTGCCACCGGGGAGCCTTGGAATGTGCTAGAGAATGTGGGGCTGATGGTTTTTAGGTTTCTGCCTTCTCCCAGGGGTATCTCTTGTTCTTAAGACCTGGGGAAGAATGAGCAGCTTCAAGTTAGTGATGTATGTGTTTCAATGTGTTCGCTTAGTGCACATGGTACAGTTTTTCTTTTCTCTTTTGCGGGGGTGGACTTGAGAGCAGAGAGTGGGTTGAGGTTCCAAAGTTTGGAATTTAATTTATTGAACCAATCAATCAGAATTTATTAAAGGCCTACTCTGTTATTGGGTACTGTGCTAGGTAGGCTTTAGGGATCACAGATTTAGAGTTAGAAGGAACCTCTGAGGCCGTCTCATCCAACATTCTCATTTTATAGATGAGGGAAACTGAGGCTCAGAGATTAAAGTAACTGGACCAAGATTAACATAGTAAGAGGTAGAGGTGGAATTCAAACCCAGCTCCTTTTACTCTTTACACCATTACCCTTTGTACTATGTCACACAATGATTCCCCATTCAAAGTCAAAACTGAAACCGTCCATTGTCTGCAAGTTGAACTGTTTCGTGACTTAGATTCTTGGGTTGATTCTACCACTGTTTGTCTTGTACAGATTTATTCTGTATGGAAAGCCTGTGAAAAATGGACTTGCAGACTCTTGGAGGCAGAAAGCATTTTGATAGATTGATATAAGGGATCATGATGCTATTGTAGAGTATGGATTTTTAAAAAAAATTAATGCCTTTTGTTTTAGTATCACATTTATTTACAAATTCATTCCTTTCTTCCCTTTCCTAGTCATCCCTCATAGTAAAGATTTAAAAGGAAAGTAAGCAAAAGCAATTTGACAAATTCAAACCAGTGCATCTATAGGGATTGATAGGATGTTCAATATTCAATATCCATAGTTCCCCATCTACCCTGTGAAGGGAAGGAGGTGCATTTTATCATTCGTGTATTAATTTTTCAATAACTTAATGGATATGCAACTCTAGATATTATGTATGGACAATTTCTTGAATCAAATGTGTATTTAACCAGAAAAGGTAAGACAAAAGTCCAGGAGTTTAAAATTTCTATTCTATTCTCTAAGGGAAAATCAAAGAAGCTGGTATACTTGGTGAGTTGTTTACCAAGCATGAGTCCTGGGATATAAACCCATTTATGGCATTTGTTGGTCTGCTACGTGGGCATCTCAGTCCCTGTCAAGGTACTTTGATAATTCTCTGCCACCCCTAATTTCAAGAAAAAGTAAATGCCAATATAACAACTCACCAGGGGTGGGGAACCTGCAGTCTCCAGGCCACATGTGGCCCTCTATGTCCTCAAGTTCAGCCTTTTGACTGAATTTTTAACCTGCATCTAGTAATAATCCTAACTCTTTTCCCATATTTTTCAGCTTACAAATCTCTTTCCATATAACAACCCTGTGAAATAGGTAGTGTTTTTTCCTTTTTGCTACGTAACACCTCCCCACCCCCTTCATTCTCCCAGTCCCCGCTGGAACTGGCAGGTTGGGTCCCCAGAGGTGGTCATCCCTCCCCAGACAGGGAGTTAAAAACTCCCCTTGGAGTTTTTAATACAGCATGTTGTTCATGAACCCCCATTTGGTGCACTCCCTACTGATTATTTATTACCCCATCCAAGTGAATTAGCTTTTAGAAACAGGTATTTACTAAGATGTAATTAATAGTAAGAATAGTTGATATAAAAACATTACCCTCAAAATGGGACATACTAGCCTAACACACAAATTCCCTGGGGAGACTGGGCTCAAATTTGCACATGTGGCCAAAGTATATAACTCTTTTGCTCCCTTAGTGGAATCCTCATGAAATTCCCTTTGAATGTATCTCCCTGCCAAGGTCTGAGAATCAGTGTCTTTGTAGCATCTTTTTTCAGTGTGTCTAGTTTGGCCTTAGCTTTGGTGTTTCTCAACCCCTAAATTGATGATAATACTGTATCAGCCATTGTTGATCCAGGGACATAACTGCCAAAAAATGAGAAGTTCATATCTTTTAAAGTTCATGAGATCATCCACTGGGAGAGGGAGAGAAATTCAATCTTCCTACCTTGTGTACACAAGACCATTCTCTTGAACATTCCTATATTGACTTGTAGCTGGAATCCTCATATGTGTGTTTATCTATCACTATAGATAGATACATATATTTAACTATATATCTATATGTAGCTATCGTCTATATATATAGAAAATTATCTATAATAATATATCTATGTCCATATCTATCCAGAAGTGTGTGCTTCTTCAAACCCATCTTTAATAGGGCATCATCTGGGTTCATTCAATTATCCAAGTATCTCATGCCTCCCAGATTTATGAAGAACTTGTTCATACCTAATTCATGCCTTAGATTGATTTATTCAGTTAAGAAACCTGTACTCTCTGCATCCACATTAAATGGAAATATTCACCCAAACATACAATCCAAATTGTCACTCAGATAGGTGATAGATTTGTTCAGAAACCCATGCGTAGTAAGGGACTGATAAATTGACTGAACCAGTGTTCCACAGTTCATAGGTTTCCTTAATCAAAAACACAGCCATGGAAGGGTAATTTCTTGGGGATTCCAACCCTTCCCTCCTCCTTAATAATAGCAATAGCGATCATGTGCTAAGTACTTTATGGTTATCTTATTTGCTTTTTATAATACCCCTGGAAGGTAGGTGCTATTATTAGTCCCATTTTACAGATAGGGAAACTGATGCAGGTTAAGTGACTTGTCCAAGGTCACACAACCAGTACGCATCTGAGGCCAGATTTGAACTTAGGTCTTCCTGATTCCTTCCCCCAAATCAAACAAGGATGCCCCAACAGTCAGGTACCAGTAATGAACAAACGATGATAATAATTGTGGGAGTGTTTTCCTTGTAGCAATTCTGTGAGTTCTCTATAGCAGCCATTATTTTCCCCATTTCACAGATGAGGAAACTGCAGGTTCCAGATGCTAAATGGACATCCAGTTTGTTAGTAGTGTTAGAAACTGAGACTGAACCCAGAGTTTGATTCCCAAGTCAAACCCACATTGTACTGCTCCGAATATAAACCAAGGTTCTCTTGAAGTTTGGAGAACGTTGCTTCAGCTCAAGCCAGCAACCCTCCCTTGGGCCAGCTGTCTCTAGAATTTGAAGAAGAAACCTTAGTTGGTTTTCAACCAAGTCTGCCCTCTATTCATGAGTCACATCATACTGAGGACTTGGATAGGCAGAACCTCATCAGGGCCAGCAATCTGAGCACTGGGAATCGACCTGACGGAGAACATCAGCTACATCTTCCCAATCTCACTGATTCGTCACACATTTATGAACTGTCTTGGTGCTGGGCATCATGTTAGATGCTAGGGGTACAGAGATAAAAAATAAAGCTATTACTTCAAGGAGCTTACATGGTGGTTAGGGGAGAGAAATATATCCACAGATAAGTCAATATAGAGCAGCTCTGGAAGGGGGATTGGGGTGGAGAATCATGATAGATCTCATTTAGAATTCAGCATCTGAACTGAACTCTGAAGGAAGCCAGGAATTCTAAAAGAGAGAGATGAGGAAAGAGTGTAGTTTTTAGGCAATGGGGGGAAATAGTGGGTAGAGTGCTGGTCTTGGAATCAGTAGGATGAGTTCATATCCTGCCTGAGACACCTTATTAGCGGTATGACCCTGGGCAAGTAACATAACCTCATTCAGCCCCAGTGTGCTCATCTGTAAAACGAGAGTAGCAAAAACACCTACTTCGCAGGGTTGTTGTGAGGATCTGAAGAAATAATGTAGGTAAAGTGCTTTGCAAACCTTTAAAATGGTATCTAAATGTTAGCTGTTATGGTTCTAGATATGGAGGCAACTGTGTATGGAGAATAGCAAATAAGCCATTTTGGCTGGAAAACTGTGATAAACAAGGGGTCAATATGAAATAACCCTGAATAGGTAGGCTGGAGCCATATAATGAAGGCTTTCAGTGATAATCAGAGGAGTTTCTACTGAAACTTCTCTCTCCAAAGTTACCCATGATTTCTTAATTGACAGATCAAATGACTTTTCTCATTTCTCCTTCTTGAGCTCTGACACAGCCAATAACTTTCTTCTTCTTGTTACTCTGTTGACATCCCCCTCTTCTAGGTCTCCTCCTACCTTTCTGACCACCCTTTAGTCTCCTTTGCTTATCCAGGTTTCATCCTTACCCCCAGCCATGAGTCTTAGGTCCCCTTTTCTGTTTCCTTTATACTGTTTTGCTTTGTGATCACCTTAACTCCTATGTATTCAATTATCTCAGTCCTCATCCTATCAGGTTTTCAAGATAATGTTCTCTCCAGATTCTCATCTTACCAGTCTGACAGCCCCTTCTCAGGCTCCTTTGCTCATTCAGTTGTTCTCACTAACCACAAGGGGCCCCCCAAGGCTCTTCGCTGGGCCCCCTTCTCTTCTCCCTGTGTGCTGTTTCACTTGGTGATCTCCTCAGCTCCTGTGTATTCAACCATGTATATGCTGATGATTCTCAGATCTATTTTTGAGCCCTAACCTCTCAGTCTCACATTTCTAGCTGCCTAGTGGATATCTGGGACTGGATATCCAAGATGAACATCTGAAACTCACCATATCCAAAACTGAACTCATTATCTTTCTCCCCAAGTCCCCTCCCCTTCCAAATTTCTCTATTAATGTGGAAGGCACACTATCCTCCCTATTGCCCATGCTTGCAACCTAGGTGTCAATGTCCTCTCCTCACTGTCTAACACCCTCCCCCCGCCAATATCCAAGCTGTTGCCAAGTCCTGTCATTTTTGTGTTTGCACGTTTTTCTCCTTTGACACAGCTACCACCCTGGAGCAGGCTCTCATTACCTTAAGCAATTTTAGGATTAGGATCATCTGCCCAGGGTATTTTAGCCACTATGGTACCCCAAAGAGGCTGAGGATTGTGTGGGCATGGCTTTCTTGGGTAGCTGGATGGAAGAAGTTTGGAATAGTGGCTTAACTCATTTCCCTGGCAGCTACCTTCCCTTCCCCCCAAAGAAACCCTAGTATCCTCCCCAGAACGCCACCAGTCTCTCTTCCCCGCAGTTCATCCTGCATTCAGACTTTCGAAGTGACCTTCCTAAAGCACAGATCTCATCATGTCACTCCTCCTCCCCCTTTATTAAAATCTGTTTGGCCCGTACAGCTTTTCACAACCAGTCCCCTTCCTACTTTTCAGTCCTACACCTTTCTCCCCTGACAGGTACTTTAGGACCAAGTGACCCTGGCCTCCTTGCTTTTCCTCGAACAAGTCTCCTGATTCCTTGCCTTTGTCCTGAATATCTCCAAAGCCTGGAATTCTCTCCTCTACTTCCAGACTTCCCTGGCTTCCTTGGAGTCCAAGCTCAAATCCCACCTTCTCTGAGAAACTTTTCTGTATCCTCTTCTTTATACCAGTGCTTTTCCTCTGTTGATCAGCTCCAATTTATCTGTTCATATTTTGTTTGAACATAATTATTTTTACAAGTTATCTCCCGCCCCGCCCCCGCATTAGACTGTGAGCTCCTTGAGGGCAGAGACTAGAGTGAGTTTCTTTTGTTTTTGCTCTTTATTTAATATCCTCAGTACTTATCACAGTGCCTGGTATATAGTAGGTACTTAATAAATGCTTGTTGCCATTATGTATTTGACTTAACAGGGCAAACCTATCCTTTAAGAATATTAATTTGGTGGTTAAGTATGGGCTGAAAAATGAAAGAAGCCTTCCCTTTGGAAGGGGAAGTCCACTGCAAGAGTCCACACTCTAGTAACTGACTCACGTTGATTTAATTCAAGAGTTCTTAACCTAGTGGACCCCTTTGGCAGTGCAGTGAAGCCTATGTACCCTTCTTTTTATCATTGTTGGCTAAATTCATAATTAAAGGAACTGCTAAATGTCAGAGATTAGTGAAATACAGTTACCCTTATCCACATGGTGGGGGGTGGTTTACAGACATGGCACCTGCCCCTGCCATCTGGAAAATTTTTCTAACTTTTTTTGGCCCCGCAGCAGAGAAGAAATCTAAATTATTATGGTATTAAATGATAAAGTATGTTGATATTATATAATACTATACATATATTTTATGCATTTCTGAGTTTCTAAACTTTTTCTGCTTTTTCATATTGTTCTCATTTAATTATTCATACTAATACTAGATAGTATTGTAACTGTGATGGGGCAAGTCACATTGTGGAAGGGATTACTGTAGATGTAATTTTTTTCCCTTTCTGAGTTGATGGAGCCCAAGTTAAGAATCCCTGACCAGTATGAGACTGGAAATAATAGCCAGATGTTGTTATATTTTATTTTTATCACCTTCGCCTCTGAATACATTTCTCCTCATCCCCTTCTCCGGCAACAACTCCATGAAACAGTGGACAAAAGAAAAGGGGAAAGGGATGAAGTGATAAAAACTTCAGTGCTTTGAACATTTGACCAACATCCCAGTGAGCAGATAAGACTTGATGGGGGCCCGGTAAAGGAGAAACCCAGGCAGCCCAGTGCAGACTACCTTCCCTGATTCATCTACTTTGTCCTTTTCCTCCTTTTGCTAAACATGTAGTGGAAGATGGAGCTTTCTCTGCCTCCAGGCTAAGGGCTGTCTGCTTTTAATTTTTATTTTTCCGGCTATATGAGCTCATGCTTTCTGAAAGCCTTGCTGAACTCATGTGAACTATTTCTCCTGAGGAGTCGGGGCTCTGTGGCCACACCCCCTACTTCCTTTTTCATTCCAAGTATAATTTTACAGCCTTTCTTCTCTCTGATACCTTGATAGGGACACGGAATTACAAAAGCTTCTGGTCTCCTCAGTTGTGATCCTCCCACCCTCCCCAGATTCCTACTTGTGTCCCACCTCCTTCAATGGAGCCCTTGTCCTTGACCCTTGATAGTAGAAGACAGGCACTACCTTCTGTGTTAACCTCATTAACAATGGGAGGCCAGACCAGGGCTGTGAGTTAAGAAGCTGGGGTGGACCAGAAAAGAGGGACTCTAGCAGCACTCAGAGGTGCAGTGGGAATCCCTAGCTATCCCATAGACCCCATGTGACTTTTGCCCTCCCCTATTCCCCCTTCTTGTCCCAGGTTAAAAGGTGTTGGGGGGTGGTTCTGCCCTACCTAATTGCTTTCCAGAGGTGTGCCTCTGGAAAATGCAAAAAGGTGATAAAGCTATTTAACCAGAGATTACCATTCTCTGAAAAGTTTCTTATTTTACAAAGTGACCTTTAAAAGTTTAGGTCTCCAAGTTTACCTAGAAAAGAGTACAGAACTTTTCAGCAGCACACCTCTGGCCTGCAAGGAGGTAGGTAAACTCTAAAAAGATGCTGAGCTATTTATATTGGGGTTTGTGTCAATCTGTTTTGTTCATTTATTTTACCCTTTTTTAAAAGCAGTGTTGCTGTTTTGTCCATTTGCTTCCGGAGTTGGGTGTGAGGGGGCTTTTGGCTCTGTTCTTTTGGTTTTGGGGGTTAGACTTTCTGTTTATTGTTTAGGTTAATGTATATTTTCCCTTTCAAGAAAATGTGTTTATATCTTTTGCTTTGAGAAATCAGATATTCCTTTTTAAAAAAATTACTGATGAGGGGTAAAAAACAAAATTTAAAAAAATTATTCATGTTTTTTTTGATTTGACAGAGCACATGTTTTTCAAATTTTTCTTTTGTTTTTTCAAAATTTCTTACTTCCTTGTACTGCTCTGAAGAGTCGTTGTGGATCTTAAGATGTCTGTAGAAGCCTAAGGTTTCAGTCATTCACCTTGAATGTGGATGCCATCAGACACATGCCAGGAATTTCAAATGTTTCAATACTTATTCTACAAACATTCGTGCTGAGCATTAAGTTTAGGAAGATATTCTCTGATCAGGCAGCCAGGATGTGTCAGTCAGGGGCAGGGAGTTGAATCTCTATTGATACGTTACTTCTTAGATACTTTTGTAAATGAGCATGGCTACGTGAATGTATGGGTTGATGTATGTTGCATATCTACGGTATGTGTGTGTATATGTAAGCATATATGTATATACACTGTATCTTGGATATACTATGTATCAGAGGCAGCAAGATGTTGCCTTGGAGAAAACATTGACCCTGGAGCCAAGAAGACTTGAATTTAAATCCAGGCCTAGACACCTGCTATGTGTGGGGCCTTGCTGTCTGCCCAATTTCTTCTGGGGATAGTAGCATCAGCTACTTAGGGTTGTGAGATTTGAGTGAGATAATATTTGTAATTTTGTTCATTTTGTTTAGTCGCTTTCAGTTATATCTCACTGTTTGTGGCCCATTCACGGTTTTTTGACCTAGATACTGGAATGGTTTATCATTTCCTTCTGTAGCTCATTTTATGGAGGAGAACTAGGTTAAGTAACTTGCCCAGGGTCACACTGCTAGTTAAGTGTCAAGGACTAGCCAATGCTCAATCCACTGCACCACCTAGCTGTCCATATATGTGCATATATTATTTACATATACACATAAATATGTGTACACACTTACACTGACATGCGTGTGTGTATGCATGATGCACATATGCACTTTGGGCAAGGCCTTTAATCTCAGTGCTTTAGAGAAGGCAAGGTCTAGCCCCTCTTCCTATGTGTGTGCATGTATGTATACATATTTCATTAGTATAGGATATCCTGGTGACAATGAATGCAAATTTGCACCTGCTTTGAAACATTCTGTAGCCTTGGAGAGTTGCTCAGAGCCCTGAGGTTAAATGACCTGCCCCCAGTCTTGTGGTCAGACACGAATCCAGCTGTCCTGACTTCCATCCACTGTACCAGGCTGTCCCTTCTGTCATATTTTCTTCAATGATTTACTGTTTCTTTCCTGCCATTCTTCTTTCTTTGTTGTACCTGGTAATTTATGATAAACTGGCTTGCCAAACCACGCTGGCCATTATTACCTTTTGTTTCATTTCCCAATATATCCCTCTTTTTTCTCCTGCTCAATGAGCCGTCCCTTGTAGCAAAAATTAAAAAAGAAAGGGGGGAAAACGCAACCTCATTCTGCAAAGGGAGCAAGGCATCATGGGGGCCTGACGGTATCTGCAGTATGCCTCACACATGGTCCCTCACCTCTGCCCTGAAGCGGGGGAGGTACATTTCCTCAATGCTTCTCTGAAGCCGGGAATATTCATTGTAATGATGTGGTATTCCATTTTTGAGTTCTGCTTTACATTCCGATGGTTGGAGTCATTTACCAGCTTCCTTGATCTATCTGCCTTTCTTCCCTGTATCCTGAATCTTTCTTTGGCTGTTAGGATGAAGATAGTGCCTGGGCCTCCAAAGTCTTTGGTTTCTGTTCTAGGGCTTCATCATCCTATCAGTGCTGTCCAGGCCTCTCTTGTTAATGTCTGGTGACCAACCTCCACAACTTGTCGCTTTTTTCTCTCCACAACTTGTTGCTTTTTCGCCTAACCATGACTGGTAACCTGATAGTGCTGATGAACACTCTTCCTCTTCTTCCTTCTCCCCCTCCCTCTCCTTCTCTTACTCCCCCCGCCCCCTCAAATCCCCATCTGAGGCTGGCTTTAAACTCAGGTCCTCCTGACTTCAGAGACACTGCTCTATCCAATGTGCTACCTCACTGTCCCCACACATATAGTCTTGGGAAAACAAGAAGCTCCTTCTTCTAGAGATGGTCCAACTCTGGCCTCTGTTATTGAAAGAGCCTTGTACAGATTACTGCACTGGAAAGAACACTAGATTTGGAGTCAAAGGGCCTGAGTGTGAATCCCAGCCCTGCCTCCCTGTGTTGGGTGACCATTTCCACTTCTAAATCTCTGACTCTGTGGTATTCAAAGATCAAAATGGGTCAGATTTTTCAATAAATTGTTTTTTTAAGTGATTGAATTACCAACTTTTTACAGTGCCCGGCACATGGTAAGTACTTTTCAATTGTTTCCTATTCTGTGACCTCATTTGGAATTTTCTTGACAGAGATACTAAAGTGGTTTGCCGTTTCCTGCTCTAGCTCATTTTACAATGAAGAAGTTGAGGCAAACAGGGTTAAGTGACTTGCCTAAGGTCACACAGCTAGTAAGTATCTGAGGCTAGATTTGAACTCAGGAAGATGAGTCTTCCTGATTCCAGGCCTAGCACTCTATCCACCGTGCCATCTAACTGCCCGTTTTAGGCATGAAAGTATAACTTTTCCAACCTTTAAGTCCTTTCCACTCCCAAATTTATGATTTTGTGGCAATCAAAGATCAGAATGAGTGATTTTCAGTAAATGGCTTATTAAGTAATTGAATTACCAACTTTTTGCAGTGACTGGCACATAGTACGCACTTAGTAGCAACAACAATACGTTGTAATAATAGGCACCTAGTAATCAATATGTGCTTAATGATTGTGAAAAAAGAGCTTGGTTGTGACACCAAATTGCATGGGACGCTATCATCAAACACAGGGAGACTGAATCATATTTGAAAAAAAAAAAGTAGATTTTGCAGTTCTTTGTGACAGGTTGATTTAAACTTCCCTTACAGGTATAGACAGAGTCCTGAGGTTCTCTACCTTGATTGGACTATCTTTGGAAGGTTTTGTTCAGTTCTGGGGGTACATTTTAGGAAAGATATTGACAAATTGGAGCATGCCCAGGAGGGCAGTCAGGATGGTTAGGAAAAAGAATCCCAGACCATACAAATGTATGAGTTTGAAGGGATTGAATGGGAGCTCTCTCCCTCTCCTCCCCTTAACCGTATTTGTTGTCTTGATAAGTATTTAAAGGACTGTTGTGTGGTGTGGACTTGTTTTCTTGGGGATAGAGAGCAGAACTGTGTGATATTGGGGAAATAAGATCTTTGGGTCTCAGTTTCCTCATCTGTAAAATGAGGTCAGACCAACTAGATGATCTCAGAGGGCCCTTCCAGCTTGAATTCTAGGATCCTGTGAATAACTTCCGTAGGACCAGAGCTCTCCAAAGCAGCATGGGCTGCTGCATCTGGAGGTGAAATTAGGGTTTCTCCCCATTCAGGGCTTTCCAACAAAAAGTTGCAGAACCACTTGTCCAGTTGCTTTATAGAAGAGAATCTTGGGCAGCTACCACTTGGATGGCCTGTCCTCCTCCAGCTCTGGGCTCCTCAGATTAAAGTGTCAATGGTTTGGCCCCAGCTTTTGCCCGCAGTGCCCGCCTGAGTGCCCAGTAGGTAATTTATGGTGTGAGAGCTTGGCCATGTGCTGAGCTGCAGGCTTGCTCTAAGGAAGGCCTCTTTGTGCACAGGCTTGCCAGACCCTGTTTACATAAGGGCTCTCTGTGAGGTAGGGGGAAAACAGACAGACAGTCAGCCTGAGAGTCTGTTTTACATACCAATTAATCCTAGAACATGCCAGACTGACTCAGACACCACAAGATCACAGGGAAAAGGAGGTTTCAGGTTTTATTAAATCTATCCTGAATAGAGTGACATTTATTTTTAGAAATATTTGGTGGGGGTGGGGTATGTGTGTGGAGAATTATATGTATTAGATGCAAGCGATTTTTTTCTTATTTAAATAGCTTCTTGCACCTAGAAGGCAGCCTAGCATGACTTAGTGAAAAGATCAGTGGAGTCAGAGGACCTAGGTTCAAATCCTTCTCTCAGGCCACCTCTACCCCAACCTTAAAAGGAATCAGTTACCTAAATTTAGCTTCGGTTTTCTCAAGATTAAAATGAGAAGACTGGGTCCCTTCCAGCACCCTATTTATGATCCCATGAGTGTTAGGGACTGGAGCAAACTTTAACAGATAATCTAGTCTAACCCTTCTATAGGGCTGGGGTCATTGAGGTTCAGAGTGGAACAATGAACATATTCATGGTTATGCAGGAAGGACATACTGGAGCCAGGATTCCAACTTGCCTCTCCTGAGTCTAGCCCAATGTTTTTCCTCCATATTGCAGGCAGATTCCAAGGGCTTGGGTTTATCTTTTTGTTAAAATTTCATCTATTTATTTATTTTTAGTTTTCATCGTTCATTTCTGTAAGATTTTGAGTTGTACATTTTCTCACCCTTCCTCTGCTTCCATCTCCCCAAGACAGCATGCAATCTGATACAGGCTATACATATACAATCATATTAAACATATTTCCACATTAATCAAAGTAAAGAAGAATTAGAACCAAAGGCAAGAACCCTGAGAAAGAAGGAAAAAAGAGAAAGAGAAAATAGTATGCTTTGATGTGAATTCAGACCCACCATTCTTTTTTGGATATGGATAGCATTTTCCATCATGAGTCTTTTGTGCTTGTATTGCCGAGAAGGAGCTAAGGCTCTCAAAGTTGGTCATTGCACAGTGTCGCTGTTACCGTGCACAACGTTCTCCTGATTCTGCTCACTTCACTGAACATTAGTTCATGTAAGTCTTTCTGGGTTTTTCTGAAGTCTGCCTGCTCATCATTTCTTATGAATTACATTTCATATGCTACAACTGACTTTCCAATTCTTGGCCACCACAAAAGAGCTGCTATAAATATTTTTGTACACGTAGGTCCTGTCCCCATTTTTATGATCTCCTTGGGATGTGGATTCATCTTAATTTTAACATCACCCACTCATTTGAGTGACTGACCAAATCACATAATCTTACATTGTCAGAGCTGTGCCATTTGTGAACTGGGAATAAATCCCATTCCTCCTGTCTTCTCACAAATAGCTGTTGTGGGGATAGACAAGTTCATAATATTTCATGTTCTTATGATTAGTTAATAACATTAATAGTTAACGTTTATATCACACCTACTCTTTACCAGGCACCGTATTTATTATCATAATTATTATCTCATTTGGTCCTCACAGCACTCCTGGGAGGTCAGTGTTAGTCTCCCCAATTTACAGATGAGAAAATTGAAGCAGGGGTTAAGTGACTTGCGCAGGGTCACACAGCTAGTAAGTATTTGCATCTAAATTTGGACTCAAGTCTTCCCGACTCCAGGCTCAGTGTTCTATCCACAGTACCTCTTAGTGCCAGTCTGTGTCATTTTGGTGTAGGTGATTTGTTCAGTCATTTTCAGTTGTGTCCAATTTTTCATGACCCCATTTGAGATTTTCCTGGCAGAGATACTGGAGTGGTTTACTCTTTCCTTCTCCAAACCATTTTACGGAAGAGGAAACTAAGGCAAATAGATATAGGTGAGAGATCTACTATGGGGGGCAGGTGCTGTGAGTATAACCAGGAAAATGATGTAGTTCTGCCTTCAAGAAGCTTGAATTCTGCTCTTCCCTTTGCAGTACAGAGAACACTGGATCTAGAATCTAACCTCGGAGCTGCCCTTGGCTGGCAGGGTCATGGCTCTGGTTCGACTTGGGGTTGTATAATCTCCAAGGACTCTTAATTTTAAGTCCTCTTTTCCCCATGGATCGGGGGAAGAAGTAGAGTTGTTGTTTAGGGTAGGGGTGAGGGAGGGTGAGGGAGGGTGGAGCTCCTAGCCAAAAGCAACCTTGGTTTGCCAAAATATGTAACAGGATTAACAAACCTTTGTGCTAAGAAATCAAGGCCTTCATGGATTGAGATGCAAACCTTAAATTTAAAACCAATACCCTGGCACAGTGCTGAAGTTTAATAAAGTCTAGATTTTATACATCCTAGGCTCTGTTTTTGCCAAGACAGTTGGCAAATCCATATTTTGCTATTAGGATTTAATCATCGGAACATTTCATAGCTAGTCCATTTTAAACCAAAAAAGACTTTAGAGATTAATCTTTTCATGTTATAGAAGTCCAAGAGGTCAGCTGCCTTGCCCAGGATCACGAATAGGTAGTAAGTTGTACAGTGGGGATTTGAGCCTAGGTCCTCTTGACTCCACTTCCACACCAAGCTGCCTTCCACTGAAGTTTGAGGTCTGCCTTTCCGAAAACAGCATGATCTCTCATACCCCCAAGTGAGTATTAGAGGCAGCCTGAATCCACAGAATCTCAAGGACCTCAAAGGTTGACCTCTGCCTAAGCCATGTTGCCTTTTCTCTAATATCAGTACAGTGGATTGAGGACTGGACTTGGATTCAGAAAGACCTGAGTTAAAATCTGGCCCCAGACATTTAGCTATAAGACCTTGGGCGAGTCACTTAACTTCTGTTTGCCTCAGTTTTCTCAACTGTAAAAGGAGGATAATAACAGCACCTGCCCCTCAGAGTTGTGAGGATCAAATGAGATGTCTGTAAAATGCTTATTGCCCTGCCTGGCACAAAGCAGGTGCTGTTTAAATACTTATGCCCTTTCTTCCTTCTCTTTCATATCCCCAGCAAGTGGCCACTCAGTGTCTGGTAAAATTAGTGGTGCTAAGGTCAGTCTGCTGCTCTGACTTCACTCCCCACACCAAGAGAACCTATGCTGCTTTTGGATAGCGTTGATGGCTACATTCCCTTGTATGATGAGAGTTCATGTTCCCCAAACCTGAATCCATCAAGACTCTTGGACTCTGCTAACCAAAAATAATAAATTAACCAGAATACTCTTATTTCTCCCCAATTCTTGATGAAGAGGAAATGCTTTGTCCTGATGGGCAGATACCTGGGCCTCCCAGGCTCTTGATCAGGCCTTAATGGTTCTAAGAGCTTGTTTTGTGTAAAAATGAATTCATATGAGAGGCAATATATAGGAGCAGTGTAGTATGATGGGAAAAGCAGTGGGCTTGGGATCCCATTCTTTATGGATGGGTTCAAATCTTAATTCTGTCATTTCTGAGTGACACTTAAGCTTAGAGCCTTACCTCTATGAAATGGACCTAATAGTACTTCAAATGCTAGTGAGACCTGCCTAATGCAGCAGAACCAAATTAAAATATAATTGGGAAACATTTAACAAATAAAAACAATACAACGTAGATAATGTCAACATGATTTTCTAAGTCAATATGGAGTCTGCAGGAATTTTTTTGTAGGGGCCAGTGGCCCCTTTTCTATTTGAGTTTGGTACCACTGACTTCCAGCACTATAAAAGTAGAAATAGTTGTTTTTATCTATGTGGAGCTGATTTTATAGCAAGGGCAAGGGACATCCAGTATTGACATTGTCCGTTACTTTGGGGTTGACCAGTCTTTGAAGGGATCACACCTTCCCTTCTTCCTTTTGTAGACAGTTTCCCAAACGTTCTACCTGATGTCAGAGGCAGGATGCTGGTTGACTTTCCCATACTTTCTCAGAAAGTTCAAGGTTATTGGTTTTGGGCCAAAGGGAAGCATTTTGCTCCTCCAGGTGCTCTCTGTTACTTGGGGGCTGGGGGAACCGATGTTGCTCCATCTGTCTGAAGACAAAAAATAAATAAAAGATCCGTAAAGTTCTGTTGTCAGAATAGTGCTAGAAAATGTCCCTTTTTTAGGGTTGCTGAGGGAGCAAGGAGGGTTTAAAGGGATGACCCTGCCCTTCCTGTGGATGGAGATTGCTTCTGGGTCAATTCTCAGTTTTTCAGAGACAGACAACTGGACACCAAAGCAGACTGACTCACCTTCCCAGAAATTGGATTTCGATTTTAACATCTGATGTTGAAGATCAACATGCATCTAATTCCAGCATTTAGTATTATCCTCAGAAACAAAGGAAAAAAAGTGGACTAATCAGAGTGGACTCCATCAGGCAACATTGGCTGCACTCCCACCATAGCCAGAGCTTGAGGTATTCCTTAGGTAATGGGAGGTAATGGCAAATGAAGTTCTTTATTCCTTGTTGAGTTTATGTCTAGTTAAGGAAAACGTGAGCTCATAAAATGAGCAAGTATAAACTGGGCATGTAAAGAATGGTGTCCTAGACAGAACAGTAGTCTTGTGCACATGGGTTTTATTTGTCCCTCCAATGCTAATTTAGCTAGTAAGTCATTTAACCTATGAGCCTTTGTTTCCTCATCAGTTAAATGAGCATTCTTATATCCCTGACATTTGCACCTTATAAGAGTATTGTGAGGATCCAGTGAGATTGCACACATAAAGCTACTGTGGGAAACTGGCAAGCCTCCTCTGGCAGATTGCTAGAGTTTGTTCACTCAACAAATGTTTATTGAAGTGTATTATTTAAAAAGTGATAAGGAAAGAATAGTTGGGGGTTAAGAAGAAAGTGCTGGCATTCACTAGTGTCAAAGCACTCTTCAGTAGATTTCAGTAGAATGTAAATGGGGGGGAATCTCTCTTTTTTCATTTCTGAGTCTTGCACTGTACCTATGATACCTAGTTGAATTGAGTTTGATATTCTTTGTAGGATACTGACCTTATGATTGATTGATTGAATGAATGAGAAAGTAATTTATAAGCCCTTACTTTTTGTCAAGCTCTGAGTGCTTTGCAGAAAAAAGAAACAAGCAGTCCCTGTGTTCTAGGGGCTTACTTTCAAAAGGAGGACTGGAAAGGGCACTTTGGTTGGAAAAGTGACTAAAATGAGGGACTCATAGTGGGAGAGGGTCTGTGAATTTTTTTAAAAAAATTTTGATAACTACATTTCAATATGTGGGTTTCCTTTGTAATCCTGTATATTTTATGCATTTAAAGACAATTCTGAGAAACGGTCCGTAGGCTTCACCAGACTGCCAATAGGTTTGTGACACAAAAAAGTGACGAACTTTTGTTCTAGGCCAACACTTTAGTTTCACTGAAAATGAAATTTAGAACTTGTGAGTTTGTGGCTTGCCAGAAACTGCCCAGAAGATATGAGAATTTTCTTTCCAGAGAATTAGTTGAGTAAATTTGCCCCTGGCTTAAAAAACAGAAAAGGAAATTAATCTCATTGTCATTTTCAGAAAAATAAATTGCCATGTTCGTAATTTAAAACTGGTTCTAACTACTTGGGGCCTTCCTTCCGCCCCCGAAGGCTCTGGGAGTTGTTAGCATTTATTTCCCACCCGGCTTTTTTTTTTTTTAAACCAGTTAATTACTGTTTGGGAAGGGAGGGTGTCTGAGGAAGGGACGCTTGAGTTATCTGAACATTTTGTCTGGAAGTGTCTCTATCCCAGCTCTAGCTAGTTTTTGATGTATTTCATTGCTTTGTGGCTGGTTCTACTTCAGGCCCCAATAACCCACATACCTGTCTGCCTGGGCTAACAATGGAAATGCTGACCTGGCTTAAGAGAGCCCCTGGTGCTTCAGAGCTGCTCCCAGAGCTTGTAGGGCACTCTGAACCAGGTGTTTTATTCTCCCTGCAGCTGGGCCGTCTGTGGGAGCAGGTGGAGGCGTTCTGGAGAGTCAGCAGAGCACAGCTGGGAAGAGTTTAGGGGAAGTGCAAATTCACAACTTCCCAGGGGCCAGCCTAGCCCCAGAGTGCAAGCACATCTGATTCCAGGCTGACTTTATCCTTGCACAGGTGTTGCCTCCAGCCAGGATTACCAGCGGGCAAAAAAGGTGTGTGTCAGCTGTTTGTTCTCAGGGTAGTAGCTGAGAAACAGAGCATAGAAAGGACCTTGTTTTTCTAACTTGCCCCAAGTTCATGGAGAAAAGCTTCATATGCATCTTATAATCAGCCTTTCTGAGCACGACCCTTCCATGGCAGTCAAGTCAACAAGGATTTGTTTATTCAGTGCCCGCTGTGTGCCAGGTGCAGTACTAAGCACTGGGGATACAAGTTAAGGCGAAAACCGGCCTCTGCTCCCGAGGAGTTCACAGCCTAATTGGGGGAAAGAGCATGCAAACAATGCTGTGCAAACAAGTTATGGACTGGACAAACTGAAAATAACTAACCGAGGGAGGACATTAGCAGTAAGAGGGATTGAGAATGGTCTTTTTACGGAAGGTGGGGGTTTTGTTAGGGCTTGAAGGAAGCCAGGAGGCAGAGATGAGGAAGGAGAGAATTGCGAGTGAAGAGGAAGGCAGTGGAAATGAAGTCCGAGTGCAGGGTGCCCTGTGTGAGGAGCTCATTGCCAAGGAGGCCAGTATCCTTCGGTTGCATCGTACCTGGGGGGAAGTGGGAAGGGGAGGGGGTAAGGTAGATGAGGACTGGAAAAGTAGGAGGGGGTCAGCTTGTACAAGCCTTTAAATGCCAAAGAACAGGATTTCATATTTGATCCTGGAGGTAATGGGGAGACACTGGAATTTATTGACTAGGAATGGATAAGTAGAGTTGAGAGTCATCATCATAGAGATGATGGACTCCATGGGAGCTGATGAGAAAGTGAAATAATACCAAGGGAGAAGAGAAGGGGGCCTAGGGAAGAGCCTTGGGGGATATTTGTATTAGTGAGAATACCTGGGTGAAGGTCTAGTTAAGGAGCCTAAGAAGGAGCTGTCAGACAGGTAAGAAGAGAACCTGGAGAGAACATTGCCTTGAAGACCTTAAGAGTATTGAGAAGTATCACGATTGAAATTATTGCAAAACTAGGCCCAAAGCCCCTAGTATGATCAGTTTGTTGGGAAAGCTCCAGTTTGCCAGTACATAAGATCTCAGTCTTCTCAGCATGCTAAGACCTTGAATAAGGGCTAACATTATTTTTATGGACTAAGAGAAGAACATCTAAAAAATAAATGGCAGTGTCATCGATGGGGAGAGAGCAGTACAGTTAGTTACAAAGACAGAAGCATCATAGATGTGAGGGACAATATGATTGGCTGGAAATCTGGAATGCAGGGCTAGCAACAACCCTTCCTTCCTTCTTGTTGCTGTGGGAAGCTCATTGGTGGTGTCCAGTGGTGTGGCTACTTAAGTGTCACAGTGATAACAGACCAGACTTTCTTGAAGTATAGTTACTGTTGCAGAGATAACTGGCATCCTCTTGCATCCTTCAACTGTAACAGATTTCCTTAATACAAGAATAGAACAGTGATTAGCAGGAAAACTGAACTTCTGAGCTTAACTCAGAGACAGATGAAACCTGACGTAGGTGGTTACACAAAAATGTCTGCAGCCATCCAAAATGAAATAAATTCTAGAACAGAATCAGTTTGATTTTCTCAATTTTCAGAAGTGATCAACAGGGTGAGCCCTGAGGAAAGGCCTATTAGATTTGGCAGTTTAGAGATCATTGGTTACTCTGGAGAAAGCCAATGAATGATAAAGTCAGAAGCCAGACTGTGAAGAGTCAAAAGAGGGACAGAAAGTGACAGTACCAATTATAGATAGCCTTCACAAGAATTTTATCCATGGAAGGGAAGAGATACATAGTAGGTTACTTAGAGAGGATAGATGGAAGGTGTTTTGAGGATGGAGAGACTTGGACATATTTGTAGGCAGAGAAATAGCTAGTAGATAGGGAAAGATTAAAGAGTAGTGAGAGTGGGGATGATGAGAGGGCGCAGTCTTCTAGAGGAGAACAAATGGAATGGGATCATTGGTCATGCAGAGGAGTCCACTTAGGTTAAGAAGGACCACCTTCCCATTTGAGACAAGGGGGAAAGAGGAGATTGTAAGGAGAAGGCAGGCATGTGAGTGATGTGAATGAAGAGGAGGGAAAAACGGGGAGCTTTCAGTGAATTGCCCCAATTTTTCTTTAGTGAAATATGAGGCAGGGCCCTCAGTCAGAAAGTGAGGGGAAGAGAAAGCATGGGAGGTCTGAAGGAGGAAAAGAATTGGAAATGCCATTCAAGGGAGTGGGACATTGAATCATTCTGGGGAGATACAAAAGGATTGTCTTGCTTCCATGAGGGTCCAGTTGAGATTATGTAACACATTTGTAGTGGACCAGGTTAGCATGGCTTTTTGATTTTTCTTCAGCTTTTCTTTTTCTTCTTTTTTGAAGAGTTCTGGGTTGAAGGCTCTCATTCTTTATTTTTTGGAGGCAATCACGTTAAGTGACTTGCACAGGATCATATAGCTAGTATTTGTTTAAGGCAGTATTTGAACTCAGATCTTCTTGATTCTTGGTGTTCTTAACCACTGTGTCACCTAGCTGCCCCAATATGTTTTTTTTTCTTTTTCATTCCTTCCTTCAGCCATTAGTAGGAGCAAAGGCAGCAGATAGTGGGAATGATCCAAGGCAAATTTTTGGCTAAGCAAGCTCAGCCATAGGGAAAGGGGCTTAAGGGACTGGTGAAAAGAGAGCAACTTAGAGTCATCGATTATAGATGACTCTCTCTCTCTCTCTCTCTCTATATATATATATATATATGTCATCTATATAGATGACATAATTAGAGGTTGTCCTGTTCAGTCCCTTCTTTGTAGAGGAGGAAACTGAGTGTCTGAGAAGTAAAGTCATTCTGAGATCTTAGATCTTGACACTCTTTGGTCTTTCTTTAAAGCACCTTTCCTGTAAGAATGCGAAGTTCTTATGGGAGGTTAACAAGTCCTCTAATAGGAATGTAGGTGGCTTAGCCCAATAATGGAGAATAGGGTTTCTTCACCATTTTTGTGTCCTAGGAGGTAGTCTGGAGATGCCTATGGACCCTGTCTCAGAATGTTTTTAATTGCATATAATGAAATGAGTAGGATTATAAGGAAAAGTAATTATGGTGAAATATACTCATTAAAACGTTTTTAAAAACAAGTTCGTAGACGCTAGGTTGAGAACCCTCACTGAAGCTGTAATTGACCCTGGTATTATCCATGAGCAGATTATCTTCTGTAAATCTCAGTACCAAACTACTGCCTCTTCTCTCTCCTCCCTCCTCTCCCTTCTCCCAGTTTCAAGCACCAAATAAGGTCTCACTTCTCTCCAGCGTGTGCTTAGGCCTACTATAATATGAACCCAAAAGACATTTCAGGTACATTGGTTTGCCAGAAGCCCAAGTCGTTTCCATCCCAAAACAACTCCAAACAGCTTCAGGCCACTAATCGTTGCCTTTGAGGCAGATCATTGCACCAATTATGTGTCCCATTATTATCCATTATGTTCCTGGAAAAGTGCTGTCTGGGAATCTGTGGAAGGATAGAAAACTGGACAATATTTACTAGCCACTCAGTTTTTCATCTTTGTTTGCTTGCATTAGAAACCATGTTTTAGGAAAAATACTGAAATTATCTCCACCCTTCATCTCCCGACTGAGCATTTCCACTGGCTGACCCCTATGCCTGGAACTCTTTCCCTCCTCCTCAATGCCTTCTGGCTTCCCTGTGTTCCTTCAGATCTCAGCAAAGATCCCCTCTTTGTCAAGAAGCCTTTCCCAGTCCCCCTTAATTCAAGAATCTTCCCTATGAAACCACTCCCAGTTTGTCTGACCTATATCTTATTTGGATATAGTGTTGGCTCCATCAGGAGACTGAGCTTCTTGAGAAGGGAGTGTTTTTTGCCTTTCTTTGTATCCCCAGTGCTTAGCACTATACTGGGGCACATAGTAGGTGCTTAATAAATGCTAGCAGACTGACTGACAAAATGTTTTCTAATAGTATCATAATATACTGTTCTGGTATAAAGACCAGTGCTGGGGAATAATGAAATACTCTGGTAAAAAGAACAGGAGATAACTAGCTTGCCTTATAAAGAACAGACTTTGTCAGGCTAAATAATCTCCTTTGATGAGTGACGGGGACGATAAATATAATCTAGTTTGACTTTAACAAATCTTTTAATTCTGCCTATTGGTGATGGACTGGGAATATTTATCATGAAACCCATCTAGTTGCTGGGAATGGGGAGGAGGGAGAAATCATGCCTCCCTGGTGAGTACTGAGGTTGTATCCATAAGTAGTGGGAGCCTGGGGGGTCGGGGAGGGGAGTGGGGTGGTGTTCTGCTTTCTGCTTTCCGGAGTTGTGATGACCTGGATGATGAAAGAGAGACTGTGTTAGCTCGGTTTACAGGTGGCACCAAGCTTGGGGCGGGTGCCAGGTGGCTGGCACTTTGGAGGATTCAGTTAGGAGTCAAAATGACTTTGATAGGTTTGAGAAGTGACCAGAAGTCAACCGAATAAGGCAGTCAGCATAAATGTGTCCAAGGAGGGGCCCCTACTAAACAGATAAGATATGAACATATGGTGGGAGAGAGGAAATACTGAGGGGAACACAACACAGACATGAATCAACTACCTGTATGCAGTGTTGTTTGGGAAGTGCTGTACTTATCCTTCTGAGATGTGGCGGCCTGTTGTTAGACTTGAGTTTACCAAGAATCCTGATAACTTAGCAGTGGGGTTGTTTCCTCCACTCATGGAGGGATTCTGGTATCTCTTGGCTGTGCAAAAAAAAAAAAAAAAATCATCAGAGTTCAATTTTTTCCATGTGGCTGCCAAATTGAAATTCCTGGCAGATTAAAATTCCTAAAGCACAGGTCTCCTTTACAAGAGACTCCAGTGACTCCTTATGGCATTTAAAACCCTTTACAACCCAGCTTCAGATTTCCTTTCCCAACTTTATTATGCATTACTTGACTTCCCTCTATCTTTTTGCTGTTCAGTCATTTCAGTTGTGTGACTTGTTGTGACTCAATTTGGGGTTTTCTTGTCGTTCTTCCTCTAGCTCTTTTTACAGGTGAGAAAACTGGGTGAAGTGACCTGCCCAAGGTCACAGAGCTAGAAAGTGTCTGAGGGCAAATCTTCCTAACTCTAGGCCGTGAACTCTATCCACTGTGCCACCTAGCTGCTGCCTTAATATTTAGAGCTATCAAAAAGTGGAATGACAGGGGCATAGAACATTGGCCCTGGAGTCAGGAGGACCTGAGTTCAAATCCAGCCTCAGACACTTGACACTTAACTAGCTGTGTGACCTTGGGCAAGTCACTTAACCCCAATTGCCTTGCCTTGCCACCACCCCCCAAAAAATGGAATGGCTCCTTCTAGACATAGTGGAAATCCTTATCACTGGAAGCTCTTAGCAGAGAATGGTGGATGACTTTGGGGGGAAGATGGAGAAGAGGCTTATATATGGATTAGATAGGATGAGCCTAGGAGTCCCAGTCAACTCTGGAGTTCTATAATTCTGTGAGGCAATGTGTTTATTTAAGTCTAAGTTCTATTTGAATAGCTAGCGAGCACAGTTCCTCCCTTCATTGTTTATATGACCATCTGGTGGTAACAGGGGTTTATGGACATGTGGGGTCTTGTGTACTTTGTGGCTTCTTTCTGTTTTATTTTTCTGGAATTTGCCTCAGTGGACATGTAGCCGGGTGGAGTAAGCTACATTACTTGGAAATATTGTGCCCTTTTTCAAATGAAAGGATATTTTACTTATTTTTTATGTGCCTTCTAAGCCTTCCAATCCAGATGTTTCAGCGAGGCAACTTTTAAAAAGAAACAACCCTAGTTAGAGGACCTCTATCAGTGGGACAGGCAGGTAGGTGGTGAAGTGGATCTAGTTCCAGGTCTGGAGTCAGAAAGACTCATCTTCCTGGGTCCAAATCAAGCTTCACACTCACTAGTTGTGTGATCCTGGGCAAAGTCCCTTAACCCTGTTTGCCTCAGTTTCCTCCTCTGTCAAATTAGTTGGAGAAGGAAATGGCAAACCCAGTATTTTTGCCAAGAAATCCCCTAACTCGGTAATGAAGAATCAGACATGGCTGAAATGATGGAACGATAACTGATAAAACAGTGATATTCCCTTAGCGAATTATTTTACTATAATCTTGGCTTGACCAAAGGAGTTTGGGTAAATCAATGACCAAAATGTATGATAAAGTTTGAAACCCATATGAAAAGGATTGTTTTGTTGTAGCTGTTGTTAAGCCAATAAGTGAGTAAACAAATGTTGTAGTTCATTGTCTTCATACATTTGGGGTTATAATTCTTTTAACCCATGACAAAGAAGTCCAGGTTGTAATAGAAACTCCAAAGCTAGAATTACCAATTGGTTGGTTTTTAAAGTCATTTTTGGTAGTAATTCTGTTTTGATCAAAGTTATTAACTCTCAAGTCTATGATAACCCTCTCCCTTCCCATGTATTTCTGTGTAACAAAAAATCCAGCAGCTGCCTGATGAGGTGTGCTGTGTTCTCCTCTGTCTCCTAAAAGGAGGTGTTTATCAGTTCTCCAGACTGTTCATTACACTTCCTCATAAAGATTTTAATTTTCTGTAGATTTTAATTTTCCCCAACATGGAATATAGTTTTTTTCTTCTTTTGCTACTGCAGAATAAACATTTTCACATTGGTTAAGGTACTGACATTTTCTCAGTTGGGAAATTTCCGACAAAACAAAGGTTTGATGATTTGGTTCTTTGTGACTGGCAAAAATCCAGATGGAGGCTTACAATCTTACCCTATGTCTCTTATCTGGCCTACATTTTTTTGTAGGGGAAGGAGGAGAGTGAGAGGGAGGGCGGGGCTGGCTGTGCTATGGGCCTGCACCTGGCCAGTGCAGGTGTGTGTTTGAATGATTGCGTCAGCAAATATGTACACCTGTCCTGATGTGATCAGGGTGGCCTCTCCAGTGTCTCCTCATTTTATGAAGTGAGTTGTGAATCTGCTTCTGATTCATGACTGTCCTAGAGCTAGTAGTCTTAACCAGACAACCAAGATCACCCTGTCCAGTGACCTCTTCTCAGTCCTCCTCCCCCTTGGCCTCTCTATAGCTTTTCATGCTAATTACCCCCTCCCCCAAGCAAGATGCCCACCTTGATTGGTTTCTAGGGACTCTCCTGCCTCTCCTTAACCTGGTCTCTCTTTTATCTTTCATCTTTTTGAACTGGCTATTCCATTAAATGTGGGAATGCCTTCCCCAAGGTGCTGTAATTAGCTTTTGTATTTGGCATCTTTTCTAAAATTTACTCCTCCTCCCAGGTGCAGCTGGATCCCTTCTCTCCTGAGAAACCTTCCCAGGACTACTCCTTCCAGCTCAGCAAACTCACCCTCTCCTGAACTCTTAAAGCATCTATTCCCTGGTCATGTGCCAATTTGTCATGTGCTGCCTGGGGACATTTCTTGGATTGTTGTATTGAATTGTTATTTATCTAGTCTATTTGTTTGGGGTTTTTTTCCTTTGTCTTTTCTTTAGAACTAGATTGTAAACCTTTAAGGGCAAGGACAAGTGTCTGGTTCATTTTTATATATACCATACATAGCTCCTGAGAATAGGGCCTTGTCACTATATAATTTGTCATGATAGCCCAGCAAACATCTTTCTTTCCTTCCTTCCTTCCTTCCTTCCTTCCTTCCTTCCTTCCTTCCTTCCTTCCTTCCTTTCTTTCTTTCTTTCTTTCTTTCTTTTTCTCTTTCTTTCTTTCTTTCTTTCTTTCTTTCCTTCTCTCTCTTTCTCTCTCTCTCCCTCCTTCCCTCCTTTCCTTCCTTCCTTTCTTCCTTCCTTCTTTCCTTCCTTCCTTCCTTCCTTCCTTCCTTCCTTCCTTCCTTCCTCCCTTCCTTCCTTCCTTCCTTCCTTCCTTCCTTCCTTCCTTCCTTCCTTCCTTCCTTCCTCCCTTCCTCCCTTCCTCCCTCCCTGTCTTTCTATCTTTCTTGTCCACTCTGGAAATACAGCAACCACTAACATGCTCAGTCCCAGTATTGATTGACACAGAAGCTTTGACCCGCTCCATTTCTGACCCAAGTCTGTTTGTCCCTCCTTAGGCAGCCTGGGGACCCTCTGCCCGCAAGGGCTCACTTCATAAGTGCCACACTTAGTTCATGCATCCATTGACTTTAGCCATGCTAGAACTCATCCTGAGATGCCTAAGCAGCTGGGATTACAGATATATACAGCTATACTCCACCCTGCCTGGCCAAACAGCATTTCATCACTTGGAACTGTACAGTTTCTCCCTCTGTTGAACCCAATTTGTTACTCAAAAGACTGTTACTCATTATCATGAATATAAATATACCAGCTGGGTGGTTACCAGGTAGAACTGTGGATAAAGTACTGGGCCTGGCAGGAATCCCTGAGTTCCTCAGACCTTACTGGCTATGTGACCCTGCACAGGTCACTTAACCTCTGCTTGCCTCAGTTTTCTGTAAAATGGGGATAATAATAGCACCTACTCCCAGGGTTGTTGTGAGGCAGTAATTATAAAGTATTTATGTAGCATAGTGCCTGGCACATAGTAAGCACTATATAAATTTTAACGGTCATTATTGGTGTTGTTTTTACTCGTTATTACTGCTAGAAAATTCTCTGGAAGGAAAGGGTTTGAATCTCCCCTCTGACTCTTACTGGCTGCATGGCTCTGTGATTATAATATGGTCACTTAACCTCCTTAAACCTGGGTTTCTTTTTCTGTAAAGTGAGAGTGTCAATAGTACCTCCCAAGTTGGTTGTGAGAATCAAATTGTAGAATGTAAGTAAAGCACTAAACTGTACACACCTTTAAACGACTTTACTAATCTTGGCTTACTTTTTTTAAAAATTCTTTCATATTCCCATTTTGCAGATGGGAAAATTATGACACAAACATTTTTCATTTATTCAATCAAACATTAAATTAAAAAGCATTTACTACAGACCAGGTACTGTAATGTAATCCCTGCCTCTAGGTGCTCACAGGTCCTCCAAAATAGACAATAAAGTTCTGTAAGACACAGTCCTCATTTTCTGGGAGCTTACTGAGCAGTGGGGGAAGATAAAGCCTATAGACCATGGAACACCATCACAATACAGTAGACTGTGATGCAGCATAGATTGTAATGGCAGGCTATATATGGTATCAACTTAGATTTGGAGGGAATCACTTAAAGCTTCATAGAAAAGGCATTTGTGCTGTACCCTAAAGATCAGTTATCAAACATTCACCAAGATGTAAAGCAGATTCAGATCTAATAATAACAGCATAGAGAACTAGAAGGTTATTTAGAGGTCACTGAGTTTCAAACAATTGACATAGTGTTTAATAATAACGACTGCCTCAGTTTAACAGGTTCATTGTGACAGAATTCATCTTTAACAGCCTTGTGAGATGGGCACCTTCTACACATGAAGAAGTGAGACTCATAGAGGAGGCAAACAGCTTTTGTGAGGTCACAATTATTAAGTAGCTGTGGAATTGGGTCTTTTGGTTTTAAATTCCACTATAATGCAGATACCTCATTGTACCCCTATTTTAAAATTTTTCTTCCTTCTTCCTTCCTCTAAAATGACGTCATTAGATCACTGGTTCCGAGTATCCATTAGCTTTCTCCTTCATCTGAACCCAAAGATTATGGGATTCTGGCTTTTCCCAGAAGCCTGGGGGTAGTAATTCAAGCTCTGGCTAAGGACTAGGCTGCATCCAGTCTGAACTTGAAACGTGGGTGTGGAGCCAGGGACATGACCATTAAGTGCCCTGTGTCCCTCCCCCCTAAACCCCCTCCCACCTCTCTGGGGATTCCATGCCCTCCTTTGGAAAGAGATCCAATTTTCTGCCCCATCTTAGGCAGACTGTGCCACCCAGTGGCCAGTATGGAAGAAAGTCTGACCTACCACCCCCTTTCTTTCCTCTTAATGTATTCATGATTTCCTTCTTTGTTTTCTTCTGCTAGACCGATTCATCCTTATTAAGGGACTCATTTTCATATGTACTTACAGATTCTTCCACTTTTTCTTCCCTTGTTCAGGAAATCTTTCTGTTGTTTTCTTTTTTCTTCTCTCCTATTGATTTGTGACCTAAACTGTGATTCTAATCATGGTTGACCAGTTTGAAAGAATATCTATATCAAGGAAAGCCATAGACTTGGAAGTGAAATTAGAAGTCATGAAGAGCAGAGGTCATTAACCTCTGAAAGTACCTAGAAATACCCTTCACAACTTCTACAGAAGTCTTCCTCTGTCTCTTTATTATCCGGATTATAATAATAAAACCAGTTTTTCCTTTAGCACCAGTATTCATGAGTAATAAATTTTCTTACTTAATTTTATTCTACTTCATTTCAGTGCTAAGATTGCTGCTATTCATTGTAAATGTAAGTCTTTGTGGTGTCATTGTTTGTAGGTTGATGTATATTTTAATGAACTGAACTAGAAATGATAACCACTTTTATGACAAGGTTTCTATGGGGAAAAGTGTAATCTGAGCTAGGAGAAAACCATGTGATACTATAGATAGAACTCAGTTTCAAGTTGAGCACTGCCTGCCCTCCGTCAGGTCGTTTTCTCTTCTGTTCCTTTGAATCTTTTGATGGTGGCTACTGTCTTCCATGTCCTGTTCCCTTTGCATAAATGGGCATCTTTAGAACACAACGCCAGAATCTCAAGTTTGATCTGTAAGTGGGCCAGGGTAGTTAGTTTCTGGAGAAAAATACTGCAAACTGACTTTAAATGCCTGTTGTTGGTTAAATATTTCCCTCTAGGATTTCATATGCATACATGTTTGTCTATCTGTGTCTGTATTATTCTGGGGCAAGAGAAGAGTGGCAGAGCGCTCACTTGTGGAATGGGTGTGGTGTGGAGGTTTCCATTTTTACGTTTCCATTTCTGTTACAATTAAGTACTTTTGCTGATTGATAGTTTTGCTTGCCTCATTTTCTCATAGGACAGCAGCAAACAGGATCAGACTAAAGTCTGACTTGAGAGGTTTGTTTTTAGCTTCTGGGATGGGGGTTGAGCCAAGTGAAATATAGACTGGGCCTCTCAGAAGTCTTAATGCAATTTTCAACTTATTAAACCCTTTTTTTCAGGTGCAAAGGCTGTTGTCCTTAGCAGAGAAAACAGAAGTAAAAGAAGATTTGAGTAGTTTTGCCTTCTCTGTCAGATAGAATTATCCCACCCATCCCATGCAGCAGTTCTGTCCTTTCTCTGATCATTCCCATTTAGTGAGTGTGTGGATGAGAGAGAAACAGAGGCAGAGAGAGACTCACACACACACATACACACATGCATATACATACTCACACTTTTTTGTTTACCTTAAACTTCTTTTGCTATCCTCATCTCATGCAAAGTTTCAGAATTACTGAGCTTATTTTTATAGACTCATACCATACTGTTATATTCATCTTCTGTTCCCTGCCCTTTCTTCCAGAACTCTTACGTATCTGTCTTTAAAACATACAAGTTGGTTGGTCAGTTCCTTGCCTATCCAGATCCGTTGCTTCAGACAACACCTGTTTTTTCTCCTCATTGGGATGGTTTCCATTTGTATCTTTAGAATTTCATTCTTGAGAAGTTTCCTGTTCCTCTAGGATTGACTTACTCTGTAGAATTTTAATTCATGGGATCCTACCTGTCCTTCCTCTTTCAGATCTACTTTCTCAAAATTTAGGCTGTGTATCGGACAATTCCTATATTTCTTCTCCTTGCCTATTACAGTCTTTGGAGGCAGTGGTCACTTTTTCCCAGTGTTCCTGCCATTACTTCCCCAACTCCAGTTTCTCCCTGTTAGTGAGATTCAGATCCAATCTAGATTTTCCCCTTGTTGTGAAGGGTCTTGTATTTGTATTTTCAACACCTAATCCAGTAACTAACACATAGGAAGCATATTGATTTTTCAGACAGTCATTAAACATTTCTTAAGGGTCTACTGTGTGCCAAGCACTGTGTTAAGTGCTGGTGATACAGATTTGAAAAAAGAGAGACAGTCTTTTCCATCAAGGAGCTTAGGATCTAAAGGGGGAAGAGGCACAAAAGGAAGCTGAAGAGAGGGGGTAGTCAGGGAACATACCTGCATAGGGACCTGATGAAGAACTTGAAGGAGTACAGCCATCTAAGGATGAGGGACCATGTGGAAGGAGGGATTAGATTAGGCTTGTTCCACTTGACCTCCAGGGGCAGAACCAGAGACAGGTGGAAACTACAGAGGCAAATTTAGGCTTAAAGTCAAGAAAATCTCCAACAATGACAGCTCTCTGAGTGTGGAAGGGACTGCTTCCAGAGGTGGTGGGTTCTTCCTCACTGGCAGTCTTCAAGCAGAAGTGGGAAGGTCCCTTGTAGGCTGTATTCCTGTAGGAATTCCTTTCTGGGTGGATTGGCCCTGCATGATCACTGAGGTCAGGTCTTTTCCAATTCTAAATTTTCATGATTCTGTTACTGTCAGTTAAATAATGATGATGATAAAATCCCATTTATATAGCTCTTTAAGGTTTATAAAACATGTTATATACATTTTCCATTTTGATCTTCATAATTCTGTGGAGGTACGTACAATGAATATTACTATTTCCATTTTGCGGATGAAAAAAACTGAGGCTGAGAAGTTAAATGACTTGCCCAGCGTCTCATAGCCAGGAAAGTATCTGAGGCAGGATCTAAATTGACTCCAAATCCATTACTGTTGACACTGCGCCATACTGACTCTTACAATGTGATCCTAACCCTAAGCGGTTAGCTTGGACATGGCCAACACGTGAGACAATATGTGACAAGTGTCCTGGGAGGTACAGACAAGCTCTGTGAAAGTCTTGAGGAGGGAACAGAGTGTTTCCAGCTGAACTGGAATTTAGGGAAGACTTCACATTGACAGCGGTCCTTAAGTTGGGTGAGTAGGATTTCCACAGGTGGGTCATCAGTTTTGAACTGGAAGAGTCCTACAAGGTCATTGCATCTAAACTCCTCATTGTGCAGATGAGTGGAAAGTGAAGTGATTTGCCCAAGGTCTTAGAGGTTGTAAGTAGCAGAGGTAAGGTTTGAACTTGGACACTCAGATTTCAAATCCAAGACTTTTTGGGAGGGGGCCCGGGAGGGAGTTGTGGAAAGGAAGAACTATCAACAAAAGCAGGGAGATGGGGCAGAAAGCATGGAGCTTACTCGGCGAAGTCCAGTTTGACTGGAGCATGCCATGCATGTTGCTGCCATATACTCTCATCCTCATGTGTCTAGGGACTTTTAAAAGACATTTTTGTAGGATTACTCCTTCAGATTTTTTTTCCCTGATCTGTTGTAACTCCAATTTTGAAAGCATTCCCTTCCTGTTCCCTCTTCCTAGGATTCCACCCCTACATACACACACACACACACACACACACTCCCCCCATGCTCTGTGGTCATACTGGCCCTGAGCCCTTCTGGGGCTGAATGTGAGCGCAGCATCCCAGGGCCTCTGTGTGTGTGAGCAGGGATGGAAGGCATATGGGAGTGGTACGAAGGGAGCCCTTGGAGTTCTGCATGCTTGGGTGGGCGAACTAAACTAATAGCTCCCAGCAGTTCTTTGAAATCAGACATTGTGGAGCCAAGAGTCTCGAGTTTGGAATGCCGCTGCCTGCTCCAAAGGTCTGTCTTTTATCCTCAAACCACCATTTGTTACAAGGCTAATGATCCAGTGGACTGGTTGACAACAAAGGACCCTGGTAAAGATCAAGTTTAAAAAAAAGAGAGAGAAAGAAAGAAAAGTTCAAAGACAGGTAAAAATAAGATTTAACCATAGCCTTCTCTCTCTTCCCTCCCCCCATCCCTCCCGCCCCTTTCCTGACCTACCCCTTGGCTATTTAAAAAGTACAGTTTTGAGAAAACTCAAACAATGTTTCAGTATTAAGCCTGATAAATAAAATCAAGGAGCCAGGGGTTTAATTTCCTTTTTTCTTCTTTTGAAGTCCATAGCACATTAGCACTGGAAGGGCACCTAGCCCAACCTTCTTATTTTTCACGTTAAGGATAGTGAGGCCCAGAAAAGGGCAGAGACTTGCTCAGCGCTGTACAGCAAGGGCATCACAGGTGGGACCAGAGCCCAGGTTCTTCCATTCTTTGATGTCTCTGGGTGCCTGCTCTTCTTGTCTTGTGGCTTGAGGCAGTTCCCTGATATTCCCTGGATTCTCTCACCTTTCCCTTCTCTGCTGGAATCGACCTAGGGGCCCAACTGAATCTCCAGAGAGATAGTAGCATGAACAAATGGAAGCCAAGCAAGCTGGTCAGGGAGACTGTAACTTGGGTTATTGTCCTGGCTCAGCAAGCAAGAGACATCCGTTGGGGAAGGAGGCTGGGGGTTTAAGGCTGGTAGGGATGTCCAAATCCCAACAGAGACTGTTTTTTAGAATCTGATGCATATAGGGTAGGCATTTGATGAATGCTTGTTCAGTTGACCAGAAGGTTACTTCCCCCTCAGAATTCCAAATATTCTCTCTCTCTCTTTCTCTCTCCATCCCTCTCCCTCTCTCAACATTCAGGGTCAAGTGACTTACTCAGGGTCACACAGCTAAGTAAGTGTCAAGTGTCTGGGGCCAGATTTGAACTCAGGTCCTCCTGACTCCAGGATTGATGCTCTATCCACTGCACCACCTAGAAACTCCCCAAGTATTCTCTTAACTAGAAAGCTAAGGTCATTTCCAGCTCTTACACTTATGATTTTCCTGAATTTGCTTAACAGAACTTTGTTTCATGCCCAGTTTTTCAGGACTACCTATTCTGAAGGTGAAACATACTTGAAAACCATTGAATGAGTCACAGCTTCTTGGACTTTAGTTTCTTCTTTTGTAAAATGAGGGAGTTAAACTATAAAGTAACATCTGAGGTTCTGCCTCATCTTTTGGAAGAAAGATGTCGACAACATCCCTGACAGCTGGTATCCCAGCCTTTGCTTAAACACAACCAGCGAGGCAAGCTTCCTATCTTACAAAGATGCCCGTCCCAGTTTCACTCTGTCTCTGAGAGTCTTTCCTACTTTCCAAGTGAACAAAAAGGGTGTGTGATATTGGAGAAAGCCCCAGACTCAGAGTCAAAAGACATAGGTTTGAATTCTGACTCTGCTACTTGCTCATGCAGGCTAGGTGAATCAGTTTCCTCTTCTGTAAAATGGGATCAGTAAGACTTGGTCAGAAAGTTAGCATGCCATTGAGGTCAAGGGGAATGAAGGGAAGGGGAAATAGAGATCCAGTCTCAGAGTCAGGACAACCAGAGTTCAAATTGCATTTCAGATGCATGCTGTCAGATGACTGGCCAAATCGCTTGATTTCTCAAAATCTAGGAGTTGTAGAATAATTTCAGATTTGTATGGGAGTTTCCCCACTGGGAACACCTTGCCTTGATGAAATCACAGGTCTGTACTCCAGAGACCCCATTAAAAATCTTGCCCTGCCTCCTTCATTGACCTTTAGCTGGAGCAAGTATTTTGAAAACCTTAAAGCACTATATAAATGTTGACTATTGGCTGTGAGAGGCAGTTTGGTCTAGTGGCTAGATCACCAGACCCTGCTGTCAAGAAGTCCTGTGTTTAAGTCTTTCCCCAGGCCCTGGTTCTGCGATCTTATGTAAGTCTCTTAACCTCTTCTCTTCAATTGTAAAATGAAGGATTTGGACTGCATGACCTCCGGTATCTTTCCCAGTTATAAACCTGTGATTTCTTTTTTATAATAATAATAATTCTTTATCAGTGTTGGGAAAGCACTGGTTTTTTCTTTAGCTGGCTTGGCACTCTGCAACTAGAAAGTGGGGCAGCTAGGTGGCAAAGTGGATAGCATGCCAGACCTGGCATCGGTTCAAATCTGGCCTCAGACACTTATTACCTGTGTGACCTTGTGTGACACATCACCCTGCATGCCTCAGTTTCATCATGTGTAAAATGGACTGAAAAAGGAAATGGCAAACCACTGCAGTATCTTTGCCAAGAAAACCTCAGATGGGGTCGCAGAGAGTTGGACTGACAGCCAGCTAGGAAGTACTATGTGTAAAGGCCAACCAGGAGCAAATGAAAAGTATTCAGCAGATGGGGTTTTCCCACAGCCCCAGGAGGGAATGGGGTCGTCCTTAGGCACAGTTTTCTAGTTGTGGATTTCACTGGAATAAACCAATCTGCCAAAAGATCACAGAGTCACAGACTCCAGGCCTTGAAGGGAACCTGAGCCTTCCCTGAGTAGTCTGACTTTTTTGAATTATCAGATGCTCCCAGGCTTAGGGGACAGGCCATAAATAGTTACTGTGGTTAATAAGGTAATCATGGGAGTAGTCTGTTAACTGTTTCCTTGCCCTACTTTGCCCCTTTCCCCCCTCCAAACAAACACTACGCATCTCCTGAAGCCAGCTTCTCTTTAAGGCCCTGCCATAGAACCATAGACTATCTGAGCTGGAATGCTACCTTAGCAACCATCTGATATAACCCTCATCTGGTACAGAAATCCGGTCTCTAGCATCCCTGACAGGCAGTCATGAGACTTCTGCTTAAACACTTCTAGTGACTGGCAGCTCACTGCCTTACAAAACAGCCATTTCTAGTTTTTTCAGTCTATTAGGAAGTTTTTACATATATTAAACTTTAATCTGTCTTCCCTCCACTTCCACAGGTTCTGCTCCTCCCTCTGGGTCCAAGAACAAGGCCACTCTGCTCTTATGCATGATAGACTTTCAGATATTTGAGGACAGCAATTATGTACACCCCTATCCCCTCAAGTCTAATCTTCAGGCTAGACATCCTTAACACTTTCAGAAGATCTTTCTGTAGAAGATCTGTTTCCTATCCGGGATCACTTTCTTTGGGGGCTTGCCTAAGTCATCAATACCCTTCTTAAATGGTGGTGGAACTGAAGCAAGACTGTTTCCTTCCTTATCCTGGATATTGTGTGAGATACTGTTGACTCTTAGAGCTTGAAGTTCGCAAGGACCCCCAGATCTTTGTTGTGTGAATTACTATTAAAAAGGGTCTTACACATCATTTCTATGGCCCACAGTGCCTTCCTTAGTGTTGGTCATATATAGTAACTAGGTACTCAGCAGATACTTGGTTTATGCTCCTGGTTGAAACTTACATGGCACTTTCTAGTTTCAAAGAAAGCACTTTATATACATTATTTCCTTTTGCTTTGATGGTATAATTCTAGGCAATATTGTTGATTGGCAGCTAGGTTATTTCCAAGGATGATGGAAAATCATTTGTAAAAGAATGGTGTGATGAAAATGGTAGTAATTTATTGCCCAGCTTGAATAAAGTTTGTTTGGGGGAAAAGTACAATTTATGACCAAGCTGTATATTAGCCATTCTGTGTTTATAGCTCTGCCTTAAACCATAGTTTATCACCAACCCGACTGGTAAGGTCTTGCAGCAAATTTGACCTGGTGGGACTCAAACCATTTATTGCCACCGTGGCTCTTTGTCAGCTTTTTGACTCTCGTGACCCTGAGAAATGGTTCCAGACTCAGTTTGAGGTTGAGTGTTTCCATGTGGTTGGCCCTTAGACAAGTGAGCGCAGACAGCTGGATGGGAATAGTCTGGGTTCTTGGAGCAGAGAGAAAAACCAGCCCCCCCCTTCCTGGAGCAGTTTAGTTTCAAAAGTTTCTTTACTCCTTGTTAGGTCAAAGCCTCATAGAAAAGAGTTTCATCCTTTTTTCTGGGAAAATATATCCCTGGATAGAGAGGGAGCAGGTTTAAACAGAAGACTGTAAGAGCAGGCTACCCAGTGCAGCCGGGAGATAGCTACTTATACTGTGTGAGGAACTGTGGGAGTGTCCTCCAGTGACTGGATCAGCTGGAGCCTCTTGGGAAGTGGGGGAGCCTGGTTTTTCTAAAGCATAAGGCTTTACTCATCATATTCTTTGCCAGCCAAAAACAAAAGAGATTTTAGCAAAATCTATTGAGTTAGGACGCCTTTGATGTGGATTTAGACATTCCAGCCTGAAAGAACTGGCAACGAAAAAGGTAAGTTGAGGATCAGAATGGGCCTAGAAAAGACAAAGCATGATCCAGAGGAAAGAGTGTGGATTTGGTTTCAGTCTGGGCTTGAATCAGCATTTTGGCACTTACTTAACTGTGTGACCTTGGATAAGTCTTGAGATTTCCTCAAAGCCCAGTTTCTTCACCTATCAAATGGGGGGATTGGTTAGATGACTTCTGAGGTTCCTTTCATCTTTGACCCCAAATAACTGATGATGATGGATGGAGAAGAAGAAAGAGGATTGGCAAATGGTGGCAGAGATGTTGGTGTAGGAGTGATAAGAATGATGAGAATGAGAAATGAGAAATTAGTAGTGTTGTTGGCACATTTTGGAAACTTACCCTCACTGACTCTGCCTCTGTTGGGAGGAACTGGTTTAGGAACTGGTTTAGACACTAAGTGTTGGGGGCTGGGGGCCCTGTCATTGGTCAGACCCACAAGGATCATCACTTTCAAGTTGTTCTCATTACTCTGTACTCTGTACCTACCTGCTGTTTCAAACTGGTGACCCAGTTCCCAGGTACTGTTTAAGAGGGGCGCCAGGTGCAACCCCCTCAGATCTTGGCCTCTTGTTAGTTTTAGGTTGATGATGGATGGTATCAGGAAAGTGTAGTTGCATAGTAATGATGTTTAATGAAAAGAGTCCTAGACTTGGTGTCAACAGATTTGGGTTTGAGTCGTAGCTCTCTCTCATTTCCCTATCTGTATAATATGCACAATAATTTTTATCCTACAAGCCTCAGAGGTTGGTTGGGAAATGTTTATTTAAACAAAAGTGCTTTGTAAACTGTCAAGTGCTTAAAAAAATGTGTTTATAATGGCGGGCCTGCGTTCTCAACTTGACTGAACAAATGAAACTCCCTCCCTCACTTACCCACCTCCTTGCCTTTGCTTAGGCAGGTTCATACATCTCCCTTCCAAAATCCTGTTAAAGAATTATGGAATTACAGTTAATAGAGACCTTTAGTGATCATCTAGTTTGGTTTCCTTATTTTACAGATTAGGAAATTGAGGCCTCAAAAGGTGAAATTCTTTTCTCAGAGTTGTACAGAACTATATAACACCTTCTGCGAAGTTCTCTCCAGGCCCATAGAACCTTCTCCTTGCATTTTAGCTCTTTTTTCTCTATGCCTTATTTCCCTTAGTAGACAATGAGCCACATATGGGCAGAAGTCTGTGTATTCTTTATCTTTGCTGTCACCAGTGACACCTCCAATAAATATTCAGTGAATAATTACTTAAACAGGATGGTATGGTTTTAAGATCACAGTCCTGGGATCAGTCAACCTGGGTTCATATCCTGGCTCTGACCGTAGTTATACTCTCTGACCCTCAGTTTCCTCGTATGTAAAATGGGGCAGGGTCTAAATAATAAACATACAGCCTACACACAAGGTTGTGAGTAAAGAAAGAACTAGAACGAGGTACTAGAGAAATAGGAATCAGTCACCTTATTACAGATAGCCCAGGTGTGTGATCTGGGTGAAATCTGCTCCTGACCAGGTGTGGTTGGGCTCTGAGGATGCTGCTGAGGTCTGAGCAATCTGGTTTCCTCTGCCCTGCTTCGGGTCTTTCTTGGCCTGGGCCCCACTTAGGGCCAGAATCAGGAACTTTGCAATTTGTCTCTTGCTGGACTTAAAACAAAAAACCAAACCAAACAAAACTCCTCTAAGATGTAACATCCAGGTTAGAGAATGATGGGGAATGGGATAGGTCTCACCTAGGAAGCCTCCTCGTGGTATTTATGGTAGGGAAAGTAGAGAAAAGGATTGATCAGATGGCCAGAATAAAGGACAAACAACCCAGGGGATGTCCTGGGGACCTTGAAATATTATGAGACAGAAAACGGCCTGCAGTACAAAGGGTGGCTTACCTAGGGAGGATACAGGAAGATAGAGACATGAATCACACAGGATGGAAGGCAGTGGAGGAATTTCAGTTTGCCCTGGCAGAGGGAATATCCATCCACACTGATGAGATCCCACATTGCCTGGAAATTTCAGGTATTTGATATTTATGAAGTTCAGAATTGTTTTTTAAAAAAGAAAAAGAATACAATATTAGATTATATCAGGCCTTGGAGCCAGCAGAGAGCAGGGGTGAGTGTGGGTGGGGACACCATGAGCAAATGAGTAGCATACTCTGTGTGTGTGTGTGTGTGTGTGTGTGTGTAGGTTTCTCTGGCTGCCATAGAATTTACGTTAAGGGAGAAAAAGTGGAAGAGAACACTGAATTAGAGGTAGGGTGTAGTTACATTACGGAGAGCCTTGAATTGCCTTGCTGAAGGGCTTGAGTTTTAGTTAAGAAGAATGGGATTGGAGGTTACATTGCATTGAACTGAATCATAAGAAAGTTCTGAGAATGAGGATGAGGTTGCTTTAAATAGATGAGGTATCTATACCTGACAGCTGTGGTTCATGGGATAGATTGGAGGGGTGGGAGAGAGAAAGGAAGACTGGAAATGTGAGAACATTTAGAAGATGTAGCACCAATCTAGGCTCTGACATAAGAAAAGAACTGAAGATTCCAATAGGGAATAGTCTCCTTGAAGGCAGGGCTCTGTTTTTCACTTCTGTATTTGCATCCCCAGCATCTAATACAGTATCTTGCTTACAGGCACATGACAAGTGCCCTTGATAAATGTTTGTTGAATTAAACTGAAGTATTAGGATCCCAGGACTCAGCGTGGATCTTAGCAATCACTGAGGCCAAAGTGCTTCTTCACCACCACTACCACCTCTTTGGCTATTTTAAAGGTGAGGGCTCTGAGGCCCTTACTCCCAAACAAGCAGCAAATCAGGGCCACTAGACTACACTAGATATATAGATATATAAATATGACTAGAATCATATTTTCTGCTGCCTACTTGAATGCTTTCCCCCTGGGTGTTAGCTAGGTACCCAGGGTGGTCCTTATAGGATCCAGGTATGGAGATGCTGTAATCAGTCATTGAAGAAGTCCTAGAGAGACTCTCGAGCCCTTGCCCCAAGAGCCAGCAGAAGCATGGTAAGGAAACCAAAGGAATCTCTTTTACCTCTTTGGGACTGGAGCTTACGGAGAGATGTGAGAGGCTGTGGGGGGCATTACAAGAAAAAATTGTTATGTCTTGATATTGCAGAAGCAGAAGAGTAGAAATATTGAGCTTTATCCAAGGGGGTTTCCACTTCAGAATCTGGTATCTTCTGCCAATACAGTTTGGAAAATGTTTAGATGACAAATCAGAGAAGTTTAGAGCTGGAAAGGTCCATAGAACATGGAATGTCAGAACTGGAAGGAGCCTTAGACATCCTATATGGATACTCCATGACATCTCTAGATGGCGACTTTTTTTAGTCTGAAGGTACATGTTTCAACTTCAAGAAATAACCTTGATTAGAAAAGATGCTACTCTCAGATATACTTTCCTCCCCTTTGAATAAAGTGCAAATAGCAAAACATATTAGAATAAAATAGAATACCATGACCTATTTGAAAAAAAAGGTATGAGTGATACCTTTTGTTTTTTCATTGTAGTCATATCTGGATAAACTTCCCATCTCCACCACCAAATGAGCCCTTTTTATAATGAAAAAAAGTAAAGCCAAATCAACACGGTGATGCCATATGACAGCATGTGCAGCACTCCACACCTGGAGTCTTGTGCCACCTCTGTACCCAGAGGAGGGAAGTACTGTTTCATCTCCTTATCTAGAGCCAAAATTGCCATGACCCAAAATACCAACCCTTCTTTTCCTAGTTTCCTTGCTAGGAGAGCCTCCTTGATAAAGCTATTCTTTCCAGTTTCCAAGATGATAGTGAAATGTGAAATCTCTGGGTCACAAAATGGACTCACAGGTATGGGCACCAAAGTGACAAGCTTGTTTGTCTTCTCCTTATAAAATCTAGTTTGGCAGTCCAGGACATTTAACTTCCATCTCAAAATCTGTAGCAAAAAAAAAAAAATCAAATATGGAAAACTTTTGAATAATTATCTCATGTTGAAACAAACTTAAATAATAAATACCGTATTGATGCCAAGTGAGGAAATATGATTAGACTTAGTCAATAAATAAATCTGTTAACAGAATCCACCATGTGCCAATTTAAATAATGAGCGTTTTGATGTAGGAGTATGTTTGTTAAATGTACTGCAGTGATTCTGTCTTTTGTGTGAGGCCAGCACACTGTGGAGGTTTCCTAATTGTTCAGTGCTAATGAAGCCGCATTTTCTTTCCACCAAGAGGGCTGTTAACTAGTCACTCCAAGGGAGAACGTATTTATGAGTATAACTCCCTTTGGCTTTAATAGGATTCATTCATACATCCTGTGAGTATCAATAACTGAGATACTTCTTATACTGTAATTAGAGAATACCAGAATCGGAAGCCTCCTTAGAGACCATTTATTTTACACACACACAGAGACACATGCACGCATGCACACACGCACACACACATCTTGTTCTTCTACCCTCCACCCTTCCATTTTGCAGATGGGAAAACCGAGGCCTAGAATGGGGAAAGGGACTTGCCCAAAGCCATACTCCTTTTCTTTCCCTCCAAACCTCTGTTGTAGTTTTTATAAGCTCAAAACTTGGCCAGCCCTTTTTGGACTGTCTTTTATAGGAAATAATAAAAGCAAATTAAGAGGATAATAAAAATCTGTTTTCCTTGCCAAGACCTAGGAATGAGAGGAGGAAGAAACTGATTCTGCTTGGTGTGAGCTTGCTCACAGCCTCTGCCATGGTATAGGATATAATACTCCTTTTGACAGGCTCTGGAGGTCCAAGGAGTGTGAACTTGTGGTTTATAAGGACACCTGCAGGGAGGGAGCATGTTGAGAGTCACCTACTGTAGAGACAGAGATAGAGGTGATAGATCACAATGGACAGAATGAAAATAGACAATTTTTCCTCTTTGGCATAGCCAACAGTAGCTGTGAATAGTTGGTTGAGTTTTGGCTTCCATTCCCAATTTGTTTTAAAAACGAAAAGTAAAAAGTGTCTATGAGCAGTCTCTACTCTGGAATTGTTTCCCCAGCTGTCAAATGTGAGGGTGTTGAAACCTCTAAGTTCCCACCTAATTCTGATGGTCTGTGATCATTTTGTATGCATGGTCAAAAGGCAGGAAACAAGAAAGTAAGCTTTGTGGAATATTATTTTATACCTGTAGAAAATTACGTATTGGCACACATACTCAAGAGAATTCATTCTTGCAGAATTGGCTGAACAGGGAACATCTGTAAAGTGCAAACTGATTTTAAACCCCGCTGATTTGAATTATGAAATCTGAAACATAGCCACAATGGGGAAAAAAATTTCCCCAATGGATTACAATGAAAACTTTTTAGGAAAGTTGCTCTTCCTGTCACACGTGGGGCATTGTCTTCATTTATATGAGTTGTTTATTCCTGCATTGCATTTCAGAATTTTTCTTTTGCATCTTTACATTCTCCATTGGCTACAGTCCAGCTTCCAAAGTCATAAAGATGTTTCTCTTATCCTGGATAGTCACCTGGCTCCACCAGCAACAACTAGAACTTTGTTCCTCCTTTTTTTTGTGTAGTGGGAACAGAACATTGTATTATAATCTGGGTTATAGCCACAGCATTATTCTTCAGGAACTGTGTGACTGGGGACAAGTCCTTTCCTCTCTCTGGAGCTTAGTGTCTTCTTCAAAATGAGAGGGTTGGACTGCACTGATCTTTAAGGTCCATTCCAACTCTAACGTTCTTGGAGTCCTCTTGTTTTTTCCGTTCTGAATGCAGTGTCTAATAGAGTTGGGTTGCAATCCTATGATTCACTGGTAGGTGCCACTGCTGAACACATTTCTCTGGAAGATTCTTGGGATCATAAAATACTGTGGCAGGAAAAGACCTCTCTGCCTTGTTGCTTGAGGCTTTGACCAACGAAGGTATTTGTTTCCTGATTAACTGCGTAACTGAAAAATTCTGCATATTTATTTTGCCCAGGATAGTCAGTGTTTTTTCTCTTGTTAGGGATTGCAGTGAGCTGAGTAAATTATTTCTCTTTTTTTGCCTCCTCCCAAAGACTTTTCTTGTATGGAAGAGAGTGCTCCCTACTTGCCTGTGGCCTAATTTGTATATGACAATGCTTATGAATCTTCACTTCCTAAGAATTTATTGGAGATCAGGCAAGATGTCACTAGCTGTAAGGTGCTCATTCAGGCTTGGGTACAGTCAGCTGAAGAGTGCCATGTAATTGGCTCCTAGTGCTATGGGGACACCCCCCCCCTTTCCATTCTCTCTGACTTTGTACCTTGTACCACTTCCAAATGGGTCTGGGGGCATTTCTGAGTCATCCTGAACTGTGACCTTTTTCAGAGAGCATTTTCAGCTACATCTTTGGGAAAGTCATAGGATGATAAAATCTTGGCTTTAGAGCTGAAAGGAACCTCTTTAGATCATCTAATCCAACTCCATTATTTCAATTTGTCCTTTTATTTTAAAAATGATGTCTTTTTACACTTTACATTTTAGCTAGTTGCTTCTCATTTTCTCCTGCCACCATCACCATTGAACCCTCTTCTGTAACAAAGAATGAAAACAAAACATGTTGTCAAAAAATGACCCAAAAAGCAACCATGTCTGTCTGACATGTTTGTTGAGCTCTCTCTACCAAGAGGGAAATGGGTGTCACATTCTCTGTGCTCTAGTCTTCACTGTTCATTGGGATTAATCTACATCTGGCTACTGATTTGTGTTGTTTCTGTTTACATTGTTTCAGTCCTTGCTTATATTGTTTCTTGGCCACTACCGTCTTTGCTCTGCATCAGTTCATAGACTTACGTCTTCCCAAGCTGATCTGGTATCTATTATTCTGATCCATCCGTAGCCTACAATTTGTTCAGCGGTTCCCCAACCACTTAGTGCCTACTTCCCATGCAGTTTTTTGCTAGCATAGAGTGCTGATGAGGCTATTTTGTTATATAGGGGACTTTAATTCTACTGCCTTTCCTCTGTTATTTCCTGTTTATCCTGTATACATTTGTAAGTAGCTGTTTGCAATTGTCTTTCCCCGTTAGATTGTGAAGGCAAGGATTATCTTTTGCCTTTCTTTGTTTCACAGTGTAGCTGACACCTAGTAGGTGATGCCTAGCAGAGTGCCTGACACTTAGTAGTTGCTTAACAAACATCTATTGAGTGATTGACCTTTCCTCCAGTTTTTGATCTTGTTGGAGGTATTTTTTCCCTATTGTAGAAGAACTGTTATGTCAAAGGGTAGGAGCAGCATAGGGGGCTTTCTTGAATAGTTCCAAATTCTTTTCCAGAATACCAATTCCCTTATTTTATAGATGGCATTCTTGCTCCAGGTCACGTAAGTTGTACTTAGCAGAGCTGGGATTTACATATGGATCTTCTTCTTTTTAAAAAATTTGATATTTTATTTTTCCCAATTACATTTAAAAACAGCTTTTTTCTTGGAAGCAGTTGGGGTTAATTGACTTGCCCAGGGTCACATAGCTAGTAAGCATCTGAGGTCTAATTTGAACTCGGGTCCTCCTGACTCCAGGGCTGGTGCTCTATCCACTGCATCACCTAGCTGCCCTGTAAAAACAATTTTTAATATTCATTTTCGAAAATTTTGAGTTCCAAATTCTGCCCCTTTTCTCCCCCTTCATTGAGAAAGCAAGCAATTTGATAGAGGTTATACATGTGTAGTCATGCAAACCATGTTTCTGTGTTACTCCATATAGGTCTTCTGAATCCAAATCTATCACTCTTTCCACTTTATCATGTTGCCTTCCCCCAAGAAACACTAATGCTGACCTCTCAAGACTGTTGGTTGGTGGGGCCAACCGTCAGTTAACCCTTAACACTTTGGGCCTTCCTTGATAAAAACTAAAAGACTCCACAAGCAGTGACTACAAGTTTGTTCCTTCTCTTACTTTGTGTCGTGGGAAAAGAACATTGGATTAGAATCTGAATTATAAATGTCTGCAAACGATCTAGGGAAAGTGCTGCTTTTAATTACTTAAATTATGCCCAAATTAATGGAATTGAACTTTCCTACTAGGTTGCAAGTCCTGTGAAAACAGGGTCTTTGTTTTTGTAATGCCCCTTCCTTCAAACACGTTCCTGCCAAATTTCTTTTTTTTCTTTTAAGTCATACTTTCTTTTTTCCAATTACATGTAAAGGCAATTTTTAACTTTTTTTAATTTATTTATTTAACTTTTTACATTCATTTTCACAGAATTTTGGGTTCCAAATTTTCTCCCCTTTTCTCCCCTCCCCCCCACCCCAATACACTGAGCAATCTAATTTTCCCTATCACCAATCTGCCCTCTCTTCTATCCTCCCTCCCTTCTCTTGTCCCCATCTTCTCTTTTGTCCTGTAGGGCCAGATGACTTTCTATTCCCCATTAACTGTATTTCTTATTTCCTAGTAGCAAGAACAATACTAACCAGTTGTTCCTAAAACTTTGAGTTCCAAATTCTTCCCATCCCTCCCTCCCCACCCATTCCCTTTGGGAAGGCAGGCAATTCAACATAGGCCATATCTATGTGGTTTTGCAAATGACTTTGATAATAGTCGTGTTGTGTAAGACTAACTGTATTCCCCTCCATCCTATCCTGCCCCCCATTGTTTCTATTCTGTCTTTTGATCCTGTCCCTCCCCAAGAGTGTTGACTTCAAATTGCTCCCTCCTCCCATTGCCCTCCCTACCATCATACCCCCCCTTGCTTATCTCCTTCTCCCCCACTTTCCTGTATTGTAAGATAGGTTTTCATACCAAAATGAGTGTGCATTTTATTCCTTCCTTTATTTGAATGTGATGAGGGTAAACTTCATGTTTTTTTCTCAGCTCTCCTCTTTTTCCCTCCACTAAAAAGTCTCCTGCTTGCCTCTTGAATGAGATATAATTTACCCCATTCCATTTCACCCTCTTTCCTCCCACTACATTTCTCTCTGACCATTTACCTTAATTTCTTTTAAGATATGGTCCCATCCTATTCAATTCACTCTGTGCTCTCTGTCTCTGTATGTGTGTGCATGTGTGTATGTGTGTGTGTGCACGCATGTACATGTGTGTATGTTTGTATGTGTGTGTGTGGTCCCACCAACTGCCCAGATACTGAAAAGTTTTAAGAGTTACAAATATTGTCTTTCCATGTAGGAATGTAAACAGTTCAACTTTGGTAAGTCCCTTATGACTTCTCTTTGCTGTTTACTTTTTCATGCTTCTTCTCATCCTTGTGTTTGAAAGTCAAATTTTCTTTTCAGCTCTGGTCTTTTCATCAAGAATGCTTGAAAGTCCCCTGTTTCATTGAAAGACCATATTTTCCCCTGAAGTATTATACTCAGTTTAGCTGGGTAGGTGATTCTTGGTTTGAGTCCTAGTTCCTTTGACTTCATATTCCATGCCCTTTGATCCCTTAATGTAGAAGCTGCTAGATCTTGAATTATCCTGATTGTATTTCCACAATACTGGAATTGTTTCTTTCTAGCTGCTTGCAATATTTTCTCCTTGACCTGGGAATTCTGGAATTTGGCCACAATGTTCCTAGGAGTTTCTCTTTTTGGATCTCTTTCAGGCGGTGATCGATGGATTCTTTCAATACTTATTTTGCCCTCTGGTTGTAGACTATCAGGGCAGTTTTCCTCAATAATTTCATGGAAGATGATGTCTAGGCTCTTTTTTTGATCATGACTTTCAGGTAGTCCCATAATTTTAAAATTTTCTCTCCTGGCTCTATTTTCCAGGTCAGTTGTTTTTCCCATGAGATATTTCACATTCTCTTCCATTTTTTCATTCTTTTGGTTTTGTTTTGTGATTTCTTGGTTTCTCAGAAAGTCATTAGACTCCATCTGTTCCATTCTAATTTTGAGAGAACTATTTTCTTCAGTGAGCTTTTGAACCTCTTTTTCCATTTGGCTAATTCTGCTTTTGAAAGCATTCTTCTCCTCATTGGCTTTTTGAACCTCTTTTGCCCATTGAGTGAGCCTATTTTTCAAGGTGTTATTTTCTTCAGCATTTTTTTGGGTCTCCTTTACCAAGGTATTGACCCATTTTTCATGCTTTTCTTTCATCTCTCTCATTTCTCTTCCCAGTTTTTCCTCCACCTGTCTAACTTGATTTTCAAAATCCTTTTTGAGCTCTTCCATGGCCTGAGCCCACCGGACATCCCCCTGGGATGTCTGGGAATCAGAGGCCCCGACCTCCACATCTTTCCATGATGGTAAGAATATTTCCTTGTCATCAGAATTGAAAGGCGGGAACATCTGCACCCCCTCAAAGTAGCTCTATAGTCTTTATTTTTCTTCCCTTTTCTGGGCATTTTCCCAGCCAGTTACTTGACTTCTGAGATTCCTGTCCACCCCTGCCTAGATCCACCCAGCTAGTGCTTGGGGTCTGAGATTCAAATGGGCTTTCTGTGGCAGGCGTGGCTGCTATTCAATGTGAGCTTAAGTTCTGGTGCTCAGGTGGGGGCAGGGCCGCCTCCCAGGTTCAGTTCCCTCAGGGGCTTTATGCAGAGACCTTCAGTAATGGGGCGGGTGGGGGCAGGGCCGTCTCCCAGGCTCAGTTCCCTCAGGAGGTTTATGCAGAGACCTGAACTTCTGCCTGCTGCTGCCTGCTGTCCCGGGGCCGCTGCTGCCTCTGCCACTGCCCCCCGCTGCTGCCTCCTAAGGGGGCCCGAGTCACGGAGACATCCCGCTCCCCTCTCGGCCAGCTCAGACGTCTCTCTCACTGATCTGTAGTGTCTGTGGACGGAGGGACCTTCCCAGCCTCCGGAGATTCCGTCCCTGAAGCCTGCTCGGATCTGCTCCTCTCGACCGCGCAGCCAGGGCAGCTCAGGGGTGGGCTCCGCTTTCCGGGGCGCGATGGACCCCTGGGGACGGCTCACCAGGGCTCTCTGGAACGGAAATCTTTTCCACTGTGTTTCTGCGCGCCTTGCAGTGATCCAGAATTTGTGGGGAGTTCTTCTTGCAGGAAATATATGGGCTGTGGGTTCGGAGCTAGCATTCGTGAGTCTTTCTACTCCGCTGTCTTGGCTCCACCCCCCTAACTTTTATTTTTTAATAAAATTTTGAGTTCCGAATTTTCTCCCTCTCTCCCTAAGGTATAAGCAATTTGATATGTTATATATCCCACCAGATTTTTGTACATGGTATATCATGATCATATTTGGCTTGAGGAAAACCAATTCATGGTCCTTTCCCTGAGAATGGCATTCATAATGTCCCTCCTAGTAAATAAGGATGCTGCTGATGATACTGAATTTACCGTTATTGCCTTGATCAGAGTTCTAGAGTATTGTTTTCCCTGATGTTGATGACAGATAACAATAGCTAGCGTTTTTAGAGCATTTTAAGGTTTGCAAAACACTCATCTCATTTGATCCTCACCACAGTCCTGAGAGTGGGTTCTGTTATCTATCTCCATTTTCCAGATGAGGAAACTGAGGCTGAGTTAAGTGGTTTTTCTAGTGGATATATCTGAGGCAGGATTTCAGCCGAAAGGTTTTAACTCCAGGTCCCACACCTTTATCTCCTGTCCCACCTCATTGCCAAGAATAAATAATAACGAAATGGCCAAGCCACATTCTCCATTGGTGACCAAGCAGTGTGAAGACATGAGGAAGGCCCTCACCGCATTAGGTAGACTTCCACTACTGAATCCATAGGAGGACATGGGTGAGAGTTATGGAGAATAAATCAGTCTGGCTGCATTGTGGCTGGCACCACCGTATCCATATCAGTGAGATCAGAGCTGGATTGGAGCGGAACAGCAGCAGTAAATATCCTTGTCAACAACTACTCTGCCAGTGTGAGTGCAAGCCCAATAAAAGGCTTTCTCTGATGAGGAAACTCTTACTTAGATGTTATCATTCCATTGGTTCTCTGCTACCAAACCATAAGCTTTGAGAGAACAGGGATTGCTCCTGCCTTCCCTTCTTTCTGTTGCCCTTAGAACACAATAAGGATTAGGACTCCATCTGTGATTTTTGTGGGCATGAGAAACTCCCTTAGAGAGGAAACATCCTCTACCGATGGAAGCTCCAATTTGCTTAGAGAATTGCCTGGATCACTGAGAAGTGTATATACAGCCCAGGATCACACAGCCAGGATGTGGCAGATATGGGTCTTAAATATAGGTTGTGCAGGCTCCTAGCCCATCCCCTCCACATCACCATACTGCCTCTCCTAAAACTTGGAAGTGCTTAAAAATGCTTTGTGAATCTATGAATGATTTAAAATGGAAAAAATCCAAACAAACCAGGCTGTATGACCAATGAATTTTTGCACTCTTATTTGTTACAAAAATCTTGAAAGATCGGATTAGATTGTGAGCTCCTTGAGGGCAGGCATTGTCCTTTGCCTCTTTTTGTATCCCCAGCACTTGGGGCAGCAAGGTGTTGCAGTGGATAGAGCACCAGTGCAGGAGTCAGGAGGACCTGAGTTCAAATCTCACCTCAGACACTTGATACTCACTAGCTGTGGGACCTTGGACAAGTCACTTAACCCCAATTGTCTCATCCTGGGTCATTTCCAGTCATCCTAATGAATATCTGGTCACTGGATTCAGGTGGCTCTGGAGGAGAAGTGAGGCTGGTGACCTGCACAGCCCTCCCTCACTCAAAACAAAGTCAAGTGCAAGTCATATCATCATTTCTCTGATGGCATGGTCTTCTTCGTCAACAAAGGACAAACACAATAGGGTTTACATATTGGTTCAGTAAATAAACATCTGCCTGGCTTATCTCTTGAGACTCTGTCCCATCAACTTTTTTATCTGCTTTACCAATTCGGTTGAGTCCTTCAATCAATGAAATCATCCAATAAACATTTATTAAGCATCTGCTATATGCCAGGCACTGTGCTAAGTGCCAGGGATACAAAAAGGGTCAAAAGACAGGCCCTACCCTCAGGGAGCTCACAGTCTAATGAGGGAAACAACATACAAAAAGACTATATAAAGGATAAATAGGAAATAATTGACAGAGGGAAGTCAGTATAATTAAGAAGGATTGGGAAAAGCTTCCAATAGAAAATGGAATTTTAATTGGGACTTAAAGGAAGCCAGGGATATCAGTAGGCAAGAGTTGAAAAGGGAAAATGTCCCAAGCATGGGGGAGCCAGAGAAGATGCCTGAAGATGAGAGATGGAGCATTTTGTTCAGTGAGTAACCAGGAGTCCAGTGTCACTGAGTGGTGAAGAAAGAGTGTGTAGGGAGACCAATGTCAAAAGAGTTGGGGGAGAGGGCTGGGTAATGAAGAGCTCTGAATGCGAAACAGAGGATTTTGTATTTGTTTTGGAGACACTAGGGAACCACTGGAGTTTATAAGTGATGCTGAAAGGCTGCAAGTGTTGATTTCCATCTACTGCCATGTGCCTGGTGGCCGGCAGGCCTACTGACTCATCCATCCACAAGGAGAGCCTGTGATCACTGGGGACTTCTCCGATTTCTGTGGTAATTCTTAAATGTGGCAGTAGAAATCTTCCTTGAGTTCTGTAGTTCCACAAGTAGAGAACAGCTTATTGTAAGGTATTAGGTCATGAAAGGCAGCATGGTTAGTGGAAGTCACCACAGGCAGCTCCTTGGGAAATTGAGATTCCAATCCTGGCTCTGACTGCTCACTCTGCAACTCTAGATAAGTCAGTTCCCTTTTCTGGCCTTGCCTTTTTCATATATAAACTGGGGATAATAATATTTACATCACAGGTGGTTGTAAGGAAAGTGCTTTGTCTATAAACTGCTATATTGGGTGGCAGTTATTAAATTAGAAATGTCTAAACATTGTCCCAATGAGGAGAGTTTTGATTCTGCTGAAACCTGAACTTAAATATTATATTGTTTTAAGTACCTCTATGGCAGGAGCCACTAGCTTGGTTCAGGGATACCAAGATAAGCCTGAAACAGCCCTTGCCCTCAAGGAATTTACTTTATGGGAGTTGAGTGGGAAAAGAGATTTGTAAATAATATAAGTACTAGGTAATTTTCTGAGAAGACATTTTCATCTTGGGGGTATCAGGAAATATATCTAGAAGGTGGCCTTTGAGCAGAGTTTTGACATTTTGAAGCAAACAAGGGGTTCTGTAAGGATAAAAAAAAGTAGAAGCCTGATTGTAAAGAGCTTTCAGGGCCTAACTGAAGAGTTATCTGATCCTAGAGGTAACAGACCTTGAGACCACCAGAGTTTATTAAGTAGGGGAGTGACATGGTCAGAACTGACCTTGAGGAAAATCTTGTTGACTGCTGTGTCATGGATTGGAGTGAGGGGTAGGCCAAAGGGGAGGTGTTGCAGCTGAGAGGGAAAGAAGCATTCTAATCCTTAATATTGCCAAATTCCACGGAGCATATTTACAAATGAAGTTTTCCCCTAAACTATGCATACACGGATGAAAATTTTTAAATCTTAGCCTTTTTTTCAAGCTGGGAAGTTATCAGAGATTATCAGAGGTTAAATGTAAAGTATTTCGTTACAGAAGAGTGTTTTATAAATGTGAGTTTTCTTAATTTTGTTTGAGCTTTATGAAACCTTTGGCTCTGGAAATCCCTGGGGAATGTGAAACTTTGGCCAAGTTTTCCAAATAACTGAGGGTCTAGCCCCTTGAAATGTTGGTAGGATGTGGATGGAGCTTGGATTTGTGGTTTCATTGGTATAATTGGTATACAGTCCAGAAACCTCTGTAGCTCACACTTCTAGACAGGTCTAGAGCACTGAAGGGTTAAATGTCTTGCTCAGTGTCATATATGTATCAACAACAGAATTTGAACCAAGGTTTTCCTGGTGTGGAGGCCAACTCTTTCAGTATTATGATGTAATGTTACCTCTCTAAGCCATCAGTACTTTTCAGGAGGGGGAGGCAATCACGGTTAAGTGACTTGTCAAGGCACACACAGCTAGTAAATGTGTGGAATCGAATCTGAACTCAGGTCCTCCTGACTCTAGGGCCAGTTCTCTATTCACTGTGCCACCTAGCTGCCTCCATCAGTACTATTTAAGAAATGTTAGCTCTTTGGGAGACCCTCAAATGAATTCCAGATGGCCCTGTGCTGTTAAGCAGAGAATCCTGGGTGATGACAGCTGATAAAGTAACTTCTTGGAGATGAGATGTGAGCTGTCTGAAGGCAGCAATAGTTTCATGTTTGTGTATGCATCCTCAGCACCTAGCCCAGTGCCTGACAGTCAGTTTTGGTGGCTTGATTGATTGGGCTGGCTGAAGTTATGGACCTTGAGAATGGATGAAGCACCATACCCTAGGGCAAGTGATTAAGGAGTCTTTATCAGCCTCTTGGAAGCTCTCCTTTGGTAGCCACAGGATCTATCTTCTGCCCTGTTTTTGACACTTTTTGGTGAATGACTTGGATGAAAACACAAAGAAGGGTTATATAACATCTAGATGACATGCAGTTGGGACGGAAAGCTGTCAGATGTCAGGACTATTACCACCAGGGTCCAAAAAGCCTTTGGCAGAGAAAACAGTGGGTCAAAGCTAACACAACATAATTTGATAGGAATGAATATAAAGTCCTGCACCTGGATTCAGAACATTAACTGGACAAGTGCAGGATGGGGAAGGCCTGGTTTGACAGCAGGTTGGATGAAAAAAGAGGGCTGGGTGTTTTAGTGACTGCCAAATTCAATATGAGCTGTCAACAGTGTGACAAGGAGGCCAAGAACTCTAATGCAACCTTGGAGTTAAGGAGTGAGAAGATGGTCCTAATGTCCTCAGTTCCCATTTTAGTTCAGCTGACAGTATTTTACCCAGTTCTGGAGCCACATTTTTTTAGGAGAGACATTGACCAACTAGAACATCCTAAGGAAGGTGACCAGCATGAGGAGAGTACTGGAGACCATGGTGCTTGTCTTTCAAGTTGGTCAGTGTTTGCTTAGACCCCTGAATGGGGAGAAACAGCCCCAGACATGAGGAGCAGTACCAGCAACTGAGGGTAGTAGCATATCTATCTGATCTGTCTATATTTGAAAATTTTTTTTGTGCCAAAGGCTCTGAATGACCTGGTAGAGGTTCTAGGATCATAATTTATAGATAAAAGGGACCTTCAAGTCATTGAGTCCTACTGAGGCCCACCAGCCTGAAACATCAGACCTTTGTGTATGGGTTGCATTCAACTTGGTTTACTTAAACAAATATTTACTATATTTCCCTTGAGCATGAAATACTATCCTTGGGTTTGGTGCAGATCCCAAAATCTGACTTGAAAGAGACTTTTGAGGTCATTCACTCCAAACTGTACCTGACCAGAAATTTCCTCATGTCCTTGAGAAGTTGTCAGCCAGCTTTCTCCTAAATACCTCCAGTGAAAAAAGCTCACTACCTTCTACTCATTTCTTTTGGATAGCTCTCATTGTAAGAGGTTTTTTTCTAATGTCAGGCCAAAAGCTCTACAGCATCTACCCAAGACACTATTCCTTTTACCACCTAGGCAGCTAAGGCCTGGAGTTGGAAAGACATGAGTTCAAATGTGGCTTCAGATACTTAGGAGGTGTATGACTCTAGGCAAGTCATGTAAACCGCTGTCTGCCTGTTTCCCCACCTGTAAATGGGGAATATCATAATATCACTGACCTCATAGAGTTGGGAGTAAAGCTCAAATAAGATAACATTTGTAAAGCATTTAGCACTGTTACCTGGCACATATGCTTATTTCTTTCTTTCCATCATGAAATAAGCATGTGAATAACTACACTGCAGAAGAACATGGGCTAACTAGAAGGAACTTCAAAGGCTATCTATTATCACCTCATTTTACAAATGGGGAAACTGAGGTCCAAAGGCTAACTGACTTGTACAAGGTCATGTAGATAATACATGTCCAAGCTAGGATTTGAACCCCTGTTGTCTATGCCCAAATCTAGCTTTCTTTCCACTGTTATCACATGGCCTTTCACTGGGCTTCCTTGGGAGGTGTTGAATATTCTCTCATTGGAGGTCTTCACAGAGAGCCTGCATTTGTCCATTATGTTACAGTGAGAATTCCTTTCTGGTACAAGTTGGACTAGATAGCAAAACTGAGGTCCTTTTCAGCTCTAAAATTCTGTGATTCTGTATGCTAGATGGCTCCTTGCACAATTCTACCTTTTAATTCCCTTTACCAAAACTTCTAGTAAGTGACAAGACTGTGTTTCAGGGAAGGTGTCAGAGTTGGTTAAAAAATAATGAGCCATTCTCCGGTGATATATTCTCATTTTAGGCTTGCCCCGGTTACAGGACCATGGGATTATGTATTTAGAACTCAAAGGAAATTTAGAAGCTCATCCATTCCAACTGACCCTCTCATTTATAGATGAGGAAACTCACCCAAAGGCTTTTGCCTTTCAAGGTCATTTTTCCTACAAAGGCTACTTGTCTGCCATAAACTGACTCATTTAGCAGGCCTGTTATGACTGATGAGGCTGCAAGGTAAATTTCTAATCTTTTATTTTCACTCCTGAATTAATAGCAAGTTAGTTGCAGGGCTGTGGGTTTTCATGACCTTAGTTCCACATTAAACTTCACAACAGGAGTCTCTTGGTTAATTTGTATTCTTCTCTACTTTTTCTCCCCCTGTAAAGAAAAAAACCAACTAGAATTGTGGAGTACTAGAGCCAGAATATATCTAAGACAGGGAAGGGATTGTGGGCACAGACCATTACATACACTATCAGGCACAGTTGCCTGGTTTTCCTTACCTGGTTTTCCTTTGTTACAACAGATTGGAGGAGATAAGGAGTCTATAAGGATCTGTGATGTAAAAATAATAGTTATCAATAACACTCTTTTTCTGGAGTGGGAAAGTGATAAGGACTTCTATGTCTGGAGAGAGTCAGTCTACTTTTTTTGGAGAGAGGAGGTAGGAGGGCAAGGCAGTTGGGATTGGGAGGTCACACACCTATTAGGTGACAAGTATCTGAGGCTGGATTTGAACTGAGGTCCTTCCGACTCCAGGGCTGGTGCTCTGTTCACTGTGCCATCTAGCTGCCCCTCAATAATACTCTAAGAAGTGGAAGGGGTGGACTTTGAAAGCATCTTATTGAGTCCTTACTTGATAGAGGAGAAATTGAGGCCTAGACATGGAAAAGACCTTGGCAAGGTCATATAGCTCCTTAGACACACCTGAGGCTTGATCCCAGCTCTCCTGACCTGTCCAGCACTTCTTACAGTGCATTGTTCTTCCACACCACCATCTTCCATTTTGGCTTATTTTTAAAAACATGTGGGTGTACTTTGAAGGAAGGTTGGTGCTGGTACAGTGTAGAGAGGGTAGGACTAAGCCTCCGTACTCTCACATTAGAAAGGAGGGAAGAAGGAAATCAAAGAGACAGAACTTAGAACAGTCGGAACAGGGAATTGGCTTTGACCTGGACCATCCTTTCTTGCCATTATTTGAGCCTAAATATGGATCCCTTGTAAAAAGTGAGAAAGAAGGACATGGAGGGGAAGGGGACGGTACAGGTCCATTTGGGAAGGACTGGGCCTCCCACCATGGGAAGGCTTCCTGATGTGCCTTCCCCATTATACTCCTTGGGGAGAATAATTTGTTGGACAGCTCATGGAATTGCATGGAATGTTTCCAGTTTAGTTGGTTGATATTAGTGAGTCAGTTATTTCAAATAGGGGGGAAACATAATATCGTGTTTGCAAATCCAGATATGCTTAATTCTCCTGTTTCTAATGTACAATATAGCAGGATAGGAGCTAGTATTGATATACTAATGCTAACTCTGAAAGCCCCACAGTCCTGACCCGCACCCCCTCTCCTGCCCACCTCCTTTGACTGTCTGTCCCTCAGTTGTGTGTGTTCTCCTCACTGGCCTGATCTCTTCACAGCTTCCCAGGCCTTTTTGCAGTTGTCTAATTTTAAACACATGCCTGTTTTGCAGTGCTACCGAAACTAGGGTGGAGAGGCAGCCTGTGTGAGTGATTTCCACAGATCTCAGATTGTTTTCTCCCTCCCAGAGTTTGCAAGTTTACATTTCCCCCAATTCTGAGTTCATGTTCAAGTCCAGTTTTTCTTGGGGGGTGGGGGTGGAAGGTGTGGGGGGGGAAGGCATCCTTTGGAATGACTGCCTCTATCACATGGAACATGCAGTGGGGCCCCAGTAATCGAAGAGGCTAGTGTAACAATAGGGAAAGCAAGAAGATGAGAGAGGGAATATCAGGGAGCTGCTAGATAAATGAACGTCCCAGCATTTGCCTTTGCCCCCTTGTCCCTCGGCACATCCACTGGGGGATCATGGGGAGAGTTTGCACAATCTCATCACTGTTATTGTCAGCCATAAACAAATTACGCGTATTTAACACGTTAATGTCAGATTGGCCAGGAACCACTGGGAGGTGTGTACTTAGTGACATCAGCTGGCAAGGAGCCCTGGTAACAGGGAGGGATGGAAAGGGGGGGGGGGGGGAGAGAGAGAGGAGCAGACACAGAGGGAGAGGAGAGAGTGGGAGAGGGAGAGGGTGTATGTGTGTGTACGTGTGTGTATGTGTATGTGTGTGTATCTGGGGATTCTGGCAAGGTAAAGAGCTGGTCTGTTTGGCAGGACCTTCCCATCTGGGATCCATCTGTGTTTCCCTGGAATTGGACAGGCAGCTCTAGTCAGTGAGAAATCACAGATGTGAGAGAGCTGACACATGTCCAGCTAATGAAAGGAGGAGGAAGGCTGGTCCCAGGCTGTGCTCAGAGATCAGGAGCAGGGGAAGAGGAGCATTTTATTCCTATTTCAAATAAATTTGGGTTCTTGGGCATCTGGATTGTGGTCATCTGGGCATCTAGGGTAAGTGAGACTTTTCATCTTACTGCTGTTTTTTATGCTGAGACAGGCAGGGATCTCGGGTGCCTCTCGGAGCTCTTGGTCGTCTTAGATGAGAAACGATGCAGTGTTTCTGGGGGTTTGGTAGAGGAGCCCAACCTCCAGGCGGCTGCTCAGCTTTCACAGAGTAGCACTGGGTTGGCCACATTGCCTGGCCAGCTCTAGCATCCATCTCTGTAAAAATGCTGCATTTTGCTAAGCTGGAAACTTGGGGCAACAATCTAAGAGTAACACATGATTCTTGTCCCTGGAAATGCAGTCCTGAAAAGGAAATCTTGCTTGACAAAGGATAGATAGATAGATAGATAGATAGATAGATAGATAGATAGATAGATAGATAGATAGATAGATAGATAACCGGGTTAGGTCCTTCTGTGATATGGCTGAGGAAGGACTGTCTTCTTCAGCAGCACCTTGACGGTCCAGGGTGTGAGGCAAATATTTTTTTTGTGACGGGGGAAAGTCTTTCTTCCTTGTCATACTTCATGCTGGTAGAGTCATGGCCATTCCTAATAGAATCACCAGGAGCCTGCCATCCCTGTTATTACTGTATCTGTTCAGCCTAACGGCTCTCAAGACTAGATTTTGCCCTGATAGTCCGTGGTTGCTTGTGCGTGTTTCATGTAAGCTAAGAGAGCCGCTCTTGCTGCTCACCAGCACATGCCTCCTGGGGAGGAAGTTTAGGTAGTTTTATAATGCAACACATCCACAGACAGCCTTCCTTGTATGTGTGTTCTTCATTTTCCATTCCTAGGATCAGGGCTGTAGAGCCAGAGGGGAACCTCAGAGCTCAGCTGGTCCAGCCTCATCCATTTACAGCTGGGACCCCGAAAGAGGAAGTGACTTGACCACTGCTATCCAGCTAGAAAATAGCAGAGCGGGATTCCCACATGGTCCTCTAAATCTGGGGCTTGTCCACATACAGGACTGTTTTATTTTATTTTATTTATACTAGGTAAGTGCCCCTCTTGCATATGTGGTCAAGATGACCTCTGAAGTCCCTTCTGGCTCTAAAATTCTCTGGCCCTGTTTTTTTTTTTTTTTAAAGGCATCCACTACAGTTTATTCAGGGGATAGAGTTCATCCATGGCAATAAGACTGTCAACATCCTTCTAGGTTGAGAACATCCATCCAGACCCTGGGCTAAGATTCCCCCCCAGCCTTGATTATTTTTTTCCCAGAAAGCCTTCTGTCTGCTTCCACCACCCAGAGCCTGCATTGCTACAGCCTACTTCTTCCCATGCCTTTTAGTGAGTTTCAAAGACAAGCTTTCTGTGGCAAATAACAATTAGAGGGCCAGTCTGGGTGTGAATATGTAAATGAGCCTGCTAGAACCCACCAGAAGGGTGAACACTTTGGAAAGTCATCCCCAGAGCCAGATTTTGGACTCTACAGTCCCTGGGGCACACTGGTCTATCCTTTTGTCCTTTGGAAGCTCTTAGGCAATCTTTTTTAAGGAACCAGGGCTTCTCCAGTGCTTGGCACATAGTAGGCATTTAATGAAACTTTACTGATTGATTCTTCCCACTTGTCCTTTTGTTGTCCCTTGATCAGTGTAATTTTAGTTCCAGGTTAGATAGAAAAGACCCCGGATTAAAATGTCAGCCCAGAACTTTATCATCATGACCATCCTGCCCTGCAGGGGCAGCATAGGAGTCTATCTATTGGTTCTCCACCAGAGGTTTGAACAAGTAGCTTACAGATATGGGCCCTGAGCCCTATTCCCTACTGAGGGTACTGGGATGACCTCACAGAGGTTTCTAGTTCTTCACTTTAGGATAGACTTTATATTTTACACACACACACACACACACACACGTTACAAAGAGAAATGAGAAATAGCTCTCATTCTCATGTAGCTTAGAGTCTACTAGAGGGATGCACATAGAATTAATTTATATGATGTTCCTTTGGAGTAAACATGCCTCAGGAATTGGTATTTGAAGATAAGTTGAATTTAATTCAGTTCAAGTCAATAAATAAAGTACCTGATGGCTACAGAGGGCCATGCTAGAGCTCAGGAAGCTACAGAGATAAAGAAGACATAGCCCTTGCCCTGATGGAGCTTATACTCTAGTAGAGGGATAGGGCACATATACTGATAACCCACAGTACACAATAAAACATGTTAAGTGGCTAAGTGAGCCCAACAAAGAAAGAATAATTTCCAGCTGGGATTGGGGAGGGACAGGAAGGGGTTTAGAGCTGGATCTTGAAGTACAGGTAGAATTTTCAGTGATAGAGGAAGGGCATTCTTGGTAGAGGGTACTGTCTGAGCAAAGGCATGGAGCTGGGAAATAGACATGAAAAGGAAAGGACAGCCCTGTTTTCACTAAAGTAGCCCAGCTTACCAATGCTTTAACCAAGAAAGGACCGGGGCTTGAATCTAGTGATCTGGTAGGCAGTGTAAGAAAATTGAAAACAAATCTGTTAAGTTGAAATCCTTACAAATATACCACTCTTGTATCTTGGATCCTGTGAGACTTGACAAAATTATTAAAGAAAAGAAGAAGCAGTCCTGGATTGATTACCAGAGGATGTCCAAAGTGAAGATTTTTTTTTTTGAAGCAATGGAATTATGCAGTTATACAGACACAATATTACTAAAGGACAATCTGGTGTTACCATCACAAAATGTCAGGGCTGGAAGTGACCATAGAACATAGACTGTCATAGCTAGGAGATAGTGAAAAAAGCATCTCTTTCAACCCAAACTCTTTACAGATGAGGAAAATGGTAACCTGAGGCAGCTAGATGACACAGTGGATAGTGGTTGGACTTGGAGTTGGGAAATCCTGAGCTCAAATCCTACTGTGTAGACACTTAGTCTTGTGACTCTGAGCAAGTCACTTTACTTCCTTGTCACAGCCTCAGTTCCCTCATCTGTAAAATGGGGATAACATCTATTTCACAGGGATGTTGTGAGATGATATAACATAAAGTACTTAAATATAAACCCTAAATAAATGCCTGCTATTATTATTAATATCATTGGATAAGCTGAGCATTATGCTTGAATACCATAAAACCAACAAGCCAGGTGAAGGTAAAACTGTATTTTTTGGGGGAGCATCATAAAATAATACTTTGGGTTTTAGCTGAACAAATTTTATACAAGGTTATGTGTATACAGCTGTGGAGGATTTGAATTGGATCTTAAAAGAGAGTTGGTCCAACTCATGGAAAGCCCTTAAAATCACATATTCAGGGGAAAAGATACTTAGAGGCCCGAATATGCTGGAGTAAAAGAGGTCTGGGGACTTTTCTTGTGCTATGTGTATAGATCGGTACCTGGGAGGTTAAGAGCACAGCCCTTCTTGTATAGATGAAAAATTTGGTCAGAGAGAGAAAGACACAACCAGCCTAGGGGCAGAGGCAGGTCTAGCAAACAGACTCCCTCACAGTCAGAGAGAGAAAGGACATAAGGAAACTGTTTAGTTTTTCTCACGGTTTTAAAGTAAGGATGTCTTTGGTTATAATGCCAGGCTTAATCCTAGAGGGTTTCTTCTGGATGTGATTGAAAGGTCTTAAATTCCAGGGTTGTAGGATTTGAGTGTGTTTTTTAAGTAAAGGTCACCGACAATGAGTTGTGGCGCTTAGATTGTGGATTCCAAAAAAACATCCTTTTGTGACAGTGTTGGATCTTCCGATTGTCCGGTGGTTAAGGCAGGCCTCTGGCTGGGCCCCACTCACATCCTTGGCGCTGCTGCCAGTGAGGCAGACTGTGTGCATGCAAACTTGAAAAGCGCACCCTGGATGACTTTGAAAAAGGGCGCCAGAGTGAACTCCCTTTGTTCCGCCCAGCAAAGGCAGGGCTTTGTCTATTGTCTGGGGTCTGGGCCAGTCACATTCCTGTCTCCTTTCATTCTGAAGCAGTTGGGAGATGATGGGCAGGGCATGGGTTCTGTGTCAGCACAGAATCTGGACATACTCAGCCACAGTGGGGGGTGGGGTGGGGAAAGGAGCTGAGGCTCCAAACAAGTCTGTACATCTTCCATTTGTATTTTTTGATGCAATTATTATGGCCTTTCCCATGACCAGTTCTCCCCTAAGCAGCATAGGAACAGCAGAAAGGCTTCAGGGGAAAAACAAAATGTATTTTATACCTTTTAAAACTGACATGTCTCGAGAGAGAACATAGACCCAAAAGTACACTGGATTTGGAGTTAAAGGAGACCTGGGTTCAGATCTTAGGTGTGCCACTTACTACCTTGCGTGATATATCACTCTGTACCTCAATTTCCTCATCTGTAACATAAGGAAATTGGACTAGATAATTTCTAAGGTCTCTTCTAGATGGAAAAGTCTATGATCATAATGAGTACCAGGCTTGAGGGTACTGTGGTGTAGGAGCTGGAGCCCCAAATTTGTAGTCAGAGAAGCTTCCTGGCCTCCACTTTCTGTGTCTGCTACCAGTGGTAAATCAGTTTCTCCCTCCCCAAAAGAGGGGAGCTAAGACTAGTTGTTCTTTAACAAATCTGCCAGCTTAGGTTCCATTTAGTAGGATTATAGATTGAACACCAGAAGGGGCCTTAGTGGTCAAAGAAGGGACATCGGAAGACAGCTAAGGTGAGCCTTTTAGTTTCACAAAAGAGGAAACTGAGGCCCAGAGGAGTTGGGTGATTCGCCTAAGGTTTCACAAGATACCAAGCGCTGAGAGTCAACTCACAAATCTGTTACTCGGTACCCTGACTTTCCACCAACTCCTTTCACCCCTTAATTTTACAGAGGTGAAGGGGAGTCAGGCCACAGGGTCTCGGGGGTACCAAGGGTCAGAGCCAGGATTTAAATCCAGGGCATCAGATCCACTCTCTCTCTCCCAGAGCCGCCGAGGCCCAGAGAGGTGTGAAAAAGGGAGGGAGTAAATAAACCAGTGTGGGTGGCTGAGTGGGGATTCGAACTCAGATCCGACTTCTCCGCGCATCCTCCCCAAGCTCTTGCCCAGGATGGGGAAGGACCCCGCGAGGAGACTTCGCGGCGGCCTCCAATTCGGGGGGGAGGGACGACAAGGGCACCGCTGAAACCTGTTGCTGCGCTGCAAGCTGTCAATGTTCCGCGGTCCCCGGCTTCCTTAGCCGGCGGGCTGGGGCTGGGGCTGGGGGCTGGGCCGGCCGGGGGTAACAGATGTGCCCTGGGCTGTTGGCGCGTGCCGGCTCTGTTCCCCTGCTCCTAGCACCAGGTGCAGCTATTGTTCGCCTTGGTCCCCATTCATCCGGCCTCGTCTGTTGCTCTGCGCTTTCTAGCTCATTGTTTCGGCAGGAAATTAGCATTAAAAACCCATCCGAAACCCCCACGTCCCTCAGCTGCAGGTGACTGCTATTGGCCCCAGCTGCCACCCTTGCGCTTGATTACTTCCATATGGGGCTGTGCAGAGACGAAGTCACCATTTATTGATTTCCAGCTCCCAGCCCCCCAACCCGCCACCCGAAGTATAATGCCCCGAAATCTATTAGACCCCCAATGGGCTCCGTGGCTCGGTCAGTATTACAACTGGGATGAACGGTTTACAAGCAAAACTAATTACTCCCTCCCACCCAACCTAAATATTAAATGTAAATAACGGAGGGTGATGAGCAGGATGTGAAATCTTTACGATGACTAGAGACCAAGCCGGCTTCGGAAGCAGGTTGTTACACTTTGGATGGGCTTTTATGGAAAATTTTTAGTCACCGCTTTAAATATTTCATACCACGCCCATGAACATCTAAGCCAACGGGACCCAGTGGGCCCCTGGGGGAAAAGCATTTGTATCTTCTGCTTGTTAATTTCCCAAGTTTAGTTAGAAAGGGAGGGGGGAAGGGAGAGGAAGCCAGGGCTTTTCCAACGTGACCCTTTAAAAAATGGGAATATGGGTATTACTTGACCCTCCCCCCCACTCCCATCCAAACCTTTTAACCCTTGGTTTTTGAATAGGGTGTTTGTTCTTTGTTCGCCCACTGGTTATTCTAGTTTGCTTAATAAACTACTCCCCGCAGCATGTTGGTAGCAGACTGGAATTTCTGTCTTGGCTCCCACAAGAACAAAGCAAGAGGTCCATTTGGGATATTGTGCTAGATGGAGGTTAGAGAAGCAGACCTGTGGGGAATCCTAGTGTGGAGGAACCAGACGTGTAGCTAGCTCTTGGGATAGGTCAAGAACAGTTATTTCCATCTCTGTGACTGTTTTGTGACCAAAGAGGAGATAGTCGCCTATCTGGTGTTCCCATCTGAAAAATAAAGACAGTAATAGCTCCCCTGGGCGAGGGTCCTTAAGCAGCCCTTCTCTTGTCTGAGGTCGAAAAGCAGAGCACCGTCTGGTACAGTAAGGATGGGAACTGAGGACTAAATTTCTGCTGACCTAAGTTATGCAACCTGGTCTTGAACAGAGCTACTGCAATAAAATCACTCTGCGGTTTTGAAAGTTTGTAAACTAAAGTGCTAAAAAGCATTACCACATTCTAGGCGGGGCCAGCCCCCCTTAACTAGTCAGTAGAACCCAACTTGGAACTTTGTGAAGTGGTAGATGATCTAGGCCCAGTGCCAGCTGGGCATCGCTAGAGATGTTAGAGACGGGGGAACTTTACAGTCAGAGAGGGACCTTAGAGACTGGCAGATCCACCCGCCCATTTGCCTTGAGAGGATTGAGGCCCTTAAAGGGGAAATAGCTTGGTGGTGTAGAGTAGTAAAAAGAACATTGGAGTTGGAGGACCTGGGGGACAAATCCCACCTGTGATGTCTTATTACCTATGTGACCTTGCTTGGGCAAATCATTTAACCTCTCTGGGCCTTGTTTTCTTCCTCTGCAAAATGGAGTTGGTCTCGATGGCCTCTAAATGACACAGCTAGTAAATGGAGAAGCTACAACTTGGCCGTAAATGTCCTGGGTCTTATAGAGGAAAAAAGTCATCTTTTTGCACTCAGTGGTAATAATAACTGATATTTCTATAGCATTTAAAGGTTTGTAAAACACTTTGCACATGTTAGGGATTCTCTCCACTAAGAGGAATTGGATTTCTTGGGAGAGGCATGCCAGCCAGCAGGGGTCCAATGATTGCAGGTCAAAGATAGAAAGCCAAACTGAAAGCAGAGAAATGTATTAGCATACTAAGGAGGCCTGCTGCCTGAAAGCAGCTTCAGCCTCCTAGGCTCCCAGTTTGCTTCTTAGAACTTTTCAGCACACTTAGAGAAAACAATCCAGCAGTGGCCTTTAGCAGCAACTTAGGATAGGTAAGTAAAGCATTTTATGGGAGAGGAAGGGGGAGTACAGAAAGGGGGGAGTCGTTCATGGGAGAAAAGGGGAGTATTTGGAATGCAATTGGCAGGATTTATTATTAAAATAAGAAAACATTCCCTCTTCTAGGGCAGGAGACAAGGGGAGGTGACTAAATACTTTTACAGTTGTTTAAGGAGCCTATTTAGATAAAAATGCAGGTGTCTCTTATTTAAAGACAATAGTTGTTAGGATAGAGGATGGGACCATCTGCTTTACTGTGGCCTTGCATAGTTATATTTTATTTTTCCTTCAGTAGGGGTTTGGGACTTTGTACCATTAGGCCACCAGGTGGTTGAGGGATTAGTTCATCCAGATTTCCCTGAAATAATTGTGGTTCCTATTTTTCCCCCACATACATATGGTTTTTTTCCTCAGGCTTTACAATAGTTATGCGAGGTAGGTGCTTCAGGCATTATGGTCCCCATTTTACAATTGAGGAAACTGAGTCAGGGAGAAGTTGTGACTCACTTAGGGTCACAAAAACTTAGTGTCACAAGCAGGATTTTTACCCAGGCCTTCTTGACTTCTGAGTCCCACACTCCGTCCACTGTGCCAGCCTCCCTAGTGAACTATCTTATTTTGTTTGGGAAGGTTTGGTTGCTGACTTTTTTCCTCTGATGCTCTTTAGTTTAAATAACATCGTGGATTTTCAATTTTATTGTCTAAAGCCCGGAGTTTTATTTCTCTCTGACTGGGACAGCCCCTCATGAGTGAAGCATGTTCTTTCTCCTGTCCCCAAAATACATTATCGTGTCAAATGACCACATGTGGCCTGATTTCCTCAAATAGCATTTTAGGTCATGACACTTCAGATAATGTCCAGAATATTGTGGTGATGGCTGGCCTGGGTTGCCTCCAGCTCTAATGACCACTCTCCTCTATCTTTGTGTCCAACAATGAATAACATTATGTACCCCCTCGGGAGATGGCAGAAAATCTTCCTAGCCAAGAAGCTCTCTGCCATCAGACCTTCTGAGATCTGAGAGGGAGGCAAGAGTACTTACTTGGTTTGGGAATTGTCCAAACCAGGCTTGGAAATTATTTGGTGGCAGTTGTATTTCTTTTTAAATAGCCTCCCTCAAAATGGTTAATAAATGTTTGCTGAATTGAATTCAGTACTTATTCCCTATAGACCAGTATGGTGGGTGGAAATAGAAACAGAGATGAATGAGAATCCTTACTCCCATGGGGCTCATAATCTAGTTGGGGGATAAGATAAATAATGCTTAACACAAAATAGAGCATGGAGATAGAGTTTCAACACATGGGTTATAGGGCCAGTCAGGGGAAAGTCATTAGAGGAATGGGGAACTGTAAAAAAAGGCACCAAGGTGGAAGGGTCCAGTTTATGGGAAGGGCAGAGGCTGCCAAATGATTTAGGTTAGGGAGTTGGAAGAGAATCTTTCTTCTCCCCGTTGCTAATTTAAGTGCCCATTACCTCCCTGAATTTCTGCATCTCCCCCCACACACGGAGAGCCTTTCCCTTCCACACTGTCAGGTTGGGTTAGGAATTTGGGAGCTCAAGAAACACTCAGTTTCTTTGTGAGCAACCCACAGCACTGCAGGGGATGCTTCGGTCCATACCTGACCATCCACTGAGCACTAAAGTGGAGGACACACTTTGTCTTTCGATCCCCTCTCCTGACCTCCATCTTTGTCCAAGGGTCCTACTTAAATGCTACCAAGTGTGTGTAACTTTAGGAGTCATAAGGTTGAAAAAAGATAATAATCCATGTATAGTGGCATCCTGGGAAAACAGATCTAAGGGCCAGGAGGAACTCCAGAGATCATCTGGTATAACCCCTTCATTTTGCAGGCGAGGAAACTGTAACCTAGAAAAGTCACATGGCTTGCCCAGGGTCACCAAAGTAGTAGGTGTCAAAGGTGAGATTAGATCCTGGGTCCCTTGACCCCACAGCTAAAATTCTTTTCACTATTCTCTACATACAGGCTCCATGCTGACTCATGAAGTGCCTTACTCAGACTGGTGCTTTTCACAATTATCATTGACACAGTCTTTCTGGAACCTGGCAAGGCATCTCCCTCCAGACTGGGGATGTGGGGGAAGGAGGCTAAATCACTTGGGGGGTGATACCTCTAAACCAGGACTCAAGCTGGGGAGGTAGCCCCAGAATTGTAATATTTACAAGTTGTTTTTTTTTTTTGCTGGGCTATAAGGGCTGTGGCCTGCATTTGTTCACATGCTTCTGTTCAGTGGAATATTGTGCCTCTCCCTGGGGGTCATGAAACAAGAGAAAAGAATATTATCTCTTGAGTCAGCAGACCTTGACTGTTTCCCTGTTCTGCTACTTATTAGTTGTGTGACCTTGAGCAAGTCTCATTCCTTCTGTCGGCCTGTTTCCTCATCTGTAAAAATGAGAGAATTGGACTAGGTGCCCTCTAAGGTTCCTTATGGCTCAAAAGTCAATGATCCTGTGATCTTGACTTGCTCCAAATTTACTTTTAAGGATATAAAAATCCAGAAACTGTGACTGAGAGCCTTGCTTGGTAGACTGTTGAGTACCTTTGTCTATAAGACTTGGTCACTGTGGGCCCTACGGTACCCCGTGTATTTGTATGTTCCCCATTCATCCATTTTTAATCTCTGCTTGAAAACAGTTGCTTCTGTTGTGTTGATCATGCATTTTGTCCTCTTTCAGCCTGAAATTAGTAGAGAAGCAGAAGGGGAGGATTGGAAAGGCCAGGAAGGAGGTTAGGAGACTCGGGTTCTGGAGTCACTTCTAGCGCTCCTTTTTTATTAAGTTGTATTTATATTGCTAATTTGTTTGTTTTCAGTTTTCTGCAATCACTTCCATAAGTTTTAGATTTTTCTCTCCTTCCCTCTCCCCCTCCTCCCTGAGACGGTGTGCAATCTTACGTGGGTTCTACACATACATGCTTACTAAATGCATTTTCACGTTGGCCATGTTGCATAGAAGAGTTAAAATGAATGGGAGAATTTAATAAGTTTTTATTGATATTTTTGGCACTAACTCTTGGTGTATCACTTTGTTGGTACTTAACCTTCTAAGCTTCTGGTCCCTCCTTTGTAAAGTGAGGTGGTCATTGGATTAGCATCTTAGAGTTCATTCTTCTGTCTTTTAAATTTGTATGACTGACAAATATTTGAGTATTCCTCTACCCAGAGATACTTACTAAATGGTGATTGGTTGACTGAGTGGTTGATGAATGAGTGAAGGCACTGCTCAAGGAATTATGGCTGCTGCCAGTTACAGTGGTCACTTGAAAAAGGGAGAGGGAGGTTTAGATCCAGGCCTATGTGTTTGTGGAATATAGAAGAGATCAATTCAACTGGAGGGGAAAGTTTTTAAAAGAAGATAGAGTGAGGTAAAGCTGGGAAGGTAGTTTGGCCTGGGATTGCCAGGATCAAGAGTTTGGGCTTGAATCCTGAAGGCAGGTGGGAGCAGGAGACTGTCATGGTTAAAGCAGCATTTTAGAAAATTTTGTTTTGTAGTGCATACAGAATGGCTTGGAGCAGGGAGAGGCTGACTGTTACATGGTCTATTTTGAAGCTGTTATGTCCATCCAGGTTTGTGGAATATTGAAACAGGGGGCTTGGTAGAAGCTGAGTGATTTTCTTCTTCAGTGCAGTGTGTTTTTACAATATTGCTTTTCTTACTAGAATTCTGGAAAAGCATTCCTCTGTACAGGAGGTCCTTCATGGGCAGCACTGAATAAATGAGTTGGGTAGGATAGTGAAAAGTATAGACTGCATTGTGGATGGTATCATAAAACCTTCTCATCAAGTATTTTCAAAAGTTTACCAAACTCTTTTAACTGATGATGGCTCAGTCACATTGTTTATACAGGTCCAGGCTTCCAGCTGTCTGGTCAAGATACAGAAAACCATTCCAAAAGATAATTGCTAGATAACTCAGTCAGCCATTAGATGACTTGGAATCAGGAAGACCTGAGATTCAGTTGTATTTCAGACCCCGACTGGGTGACCCTGGGCATATTTTGACTTCAAGCATCCTCATCTTAAAATAGAGATAATAATAGCACTTATCTCACAGGCTTGTTGTGAGACTGTAATGAGATAATATACATAAAGTACTTTGTGAACTTTAAAGCACTACATAAAACTAGTTATCATTTACTACCACTACTTATACTAGCTAATATGACTACTATAGCCCACCCTTCTTCCACCTGTACTTTTCCTCTATCCCTACAGCTTTGGGTGGGTTTCACTCTACATTCATTATGTTCTATATTGCATTAATCTGATATTATAGGATCGCATCAGAAAAATGCATAACGGGAAAAAGAAATGGGCTGTTGGATGACCTACCTACTCCGTTGGCATCCATTCAGTGTCAAAAGAACTAGAGGAAAATTGCCCGCACATTGAATGAAATGCCTGGGGAGGGCATAGTAAGACAGGGTGAGCTGCGTCAACTATACCCCTCAAAGTTTTGATCCAGTTGAATCTTATTTCCTTATCCAGATGGTGAGCCCTTGCTTTGAGGACAAGGGACCCTTGTCTTATACTTCCATTCCAAAACACAAGTATTTTGTAAGGGCCTCCTATTTATTTGCAAGACATTTACATACTACTTCTGTACCTTGCTAGAAGGACCTGGCAGAGGGTGGAAGAGACTGGTGCTGAGTAGATACTAAATAGGATGGGGAAGGGGTGGGGGTCTTGAGTTAGAAGGTACTTCAGAGGCCACCCTCTAGCCCAGCCCCCTCGTTTTGCAGAGGTCCAGGAAGGTTAAGTGATTCAACTGAGGTCATACAGGTGATCATCACTGTAGCTGGGCTTTGAACCCAAGTTCTCTGACCCCAGAGGCAGTGAACTTTCTTTCCAGTATTCCATACCACTTCCATAGGATAAAACTTGGTAGCATATTGGTGTCAAAAAGATGGGCCTTTGTTTCCAGGAGAAGCTCAGGGTCATGTGCAGAATTATTCCCAAAGGCAATCCAGCATATCTTCTTCCTGTTTGATCCTTGGTTCAGCTTATTGGCCAGTTGCAGTATCCGTGCAGGATAAATGTATTGAAGGGTGACCCCTGTGATTTTTCCAACTCAGATTTGCCTATGAGAGTTTGGACAAAAGATATTCTTCAGTCACTTGGTTTTTCCTACGTGGATAATGACTTAAATAATTTGATTCAGTGAACATAATGTCATCCACTACTAGGACTATCTGAAGGACCTCACCATCTATGGAATTCCTCTACCGCTTGATCTCTGCCCTGCATCTCTCCTCCATAACAGTGGCAAACAATCATGGTGAGCATCTTTCTCTCTTGCTTGATATGAAAGCAAATGAGAAACATGTAATTGGGGAAAAAATAAAATAGTGTTTAAAGAAACGAGTGAAAGCATGTAATCGGAGGGAAAATAAACTTTTTTTTTTTTAAAAAAGAAAGCGAATGAAAAACTTGAAACTCACATCTCTCTATAATGCTTTCAGATTTAAAAAAACAAACAAACCTCAGGCCAGTGGTGGAAGTCAGAGTTGCCAAAGATGCCCAGATTAAAAAGTTATTGGGAAATACTTAACAAAACAAAATATAGTAGAAAATAGGTAAGGTTTCTCTGTGGTTTTCTAAGTCAGCATGTAGCCAGAAAGGATCCTCATGTATAGTGGCCCTGTTTCTTTCTGATTTTAACACTACTAATGGAAGCAATTCAAGAATTATTTTGAAGACAAGGAAACTGAGACTCAAAGCAGGGTGATCATCCTTTGTCTAATACTTAAGTTCTGAGTCCAGACCTTGATTCTAAATCCAGTGTTCTTTCCACTAACCTACAATGCCCTTTATTTCAGAAGGCCAAAATACCTTCACCCCATAATTGTATTTTTTATAAAATTTTTTTGATGCTTTAAAAAAATCACTTAACTTTTTGTACCAACTATAGTTAAGTAAAACAAACCAACACATTGGTCAGACTGGCCTCAAAAATCTCATTCATACTTTTCTGCCTGGAAGATGAAGGTATGCCTTAGTCCGCTGGTCCTCTTGAACCAACATTGATAATTGCATTGATTAGAGTTCAGATTACTTCAGTGCTTTTTTCTTTATGTTATTGTGAAGTAGACTTAATTCTCTCAGCCATCCTACAAGGTTGAGAAGTTGGTGTCATTATCTCTGTTTTCCTCAGGAAGAAATTGAATCCCAGAGATGAGGTGATTCCCCTCCCCTATAACAAAAAAGCACCCAGTTGGTAGCAGAACCAGATTAGAGGCCAAGGATACCACCTTGCAGCCTCGTAATTCTCCCAGTAGGTTGTATTGTTTTGTGGGTTTGAGATTAGAGAGGTGGGGTTTGGGGGGTGCAAGATTGGCTGGTTTTTAAGTTAAATGCTCCAAGAGTAAATAGTTATGGGAGGCCAAAGGAGGACCATGTAGCATGAATCATTATCTCCTAACAGGACTGAAGTGGGCTGATGTGGTAGAAAAGAGGGCCTCATGGGGTCTCCAGGGACCTGGATCTGAATCCCTGTTCCACACCTGTAGGACCTTGGGCAGTTCATTCCACTGCTCTGGCTTTTAAAATCTAGGCATTGAACTAGATGACCTCTAAAGACCCTTCCCCCCACCCCCACTCTGTGATTTACTGTCCCCTTTATTCTCTGGTCAAAGAATCTTGACTGTGTTTCCAGAGACCAGTGTGGTGAAAGCCTTTGTGCTGCAGAGGGAGGCTGGTGAATAAGGATGAGGCCTGGTGTATTTTATTAGACATTTGGGGGCGGACAAAGCAATACGAAAATATCTCCCCACTTTATTTTCATATTTATCTGAAGCCTGAAAAAGTAACTTTTGGGCTTTCTTCTTTGTAATTAGATTAGTAAAACATATGGTGTTTACCCAGGCTCCTTGTGCAAGCTAGTGAGGATAGGAGGCTTGTGTGTGCGCGTGTGTGTGCGTGTGTGCATGTGTGCAGGCAGGCGAGAGGCTGCCTTCTTTGGTTTTTGAGGATTTAATCCTGGTATCAGCCCCTCTTCTTCTCCTTAGTAGCACATGAAGTCATGCTCACCATTCCCATTTCGCTTGGTGATTGATACAGGGATGGTCTTCAGCTGGCCCTGCCTTTGCCTCTTTTGGCCTGAGAGGAGGTTGTTTCTGAGAGCCTTGAAAAATAGAAGTGGGATTCTTCCTTTAATGCTTCTGTGTGCCTGTAATTCTTTGTAATGCCTTGACTGGCATTAGAAAAGGCTGAAAGGGATGGGGTTGGTGGGGGAGGGGGAAGAGGATTATCTTCTGGTTGTATTTCTTTGAATGAAGGCATTCCTTGCATCCCATTTCGTGTAGTTTAATTCCTAACTGTGGGCTTACTTTTTAGGAGGAATGTGTGATATGATCGTAGCATAATTAGGAAGGTTATTGTGACCAAAGCTGGAAGATGGTACCCCCTTTTGGGACAGCATATTAACTGCTGTTGTCAGTATTTTCTTTCCCCAAGATTTATTAGGTCTAAATAAATAAAATTTATTAGGTCTCCAGGTCCCTGGAGACCCCATGAGGCCCTCTTTTCTACCACATCAGCCCACTTCAGTCCTGTTAGGAGATAATGATTCATGCTACATGGTCCTCCTTTGGCCTCCCATAACTATTTACTCTTGGAGCATTTAACTTAAAAACCAGCCAATCTTGCACCCCCCAAACCCCACCATCTAAATTTATGTGTCTATTGCCCCAACCCTATGGAGCAAAACTACAGATCTTAAGGTGAACTTTTAAAGAAGTCTCTGTGGTGAGAAAAATAGTAGTCACAAAGCCTATGCATTTTATTTTGGCTGAGTGACTTCACCATGTAATGTACTGACTGAGAGTTAGGTGTGAAAGGCATTGCAAGGACCTCATCAATACCCCAGTGATAACACTGAGAAGTGACTGTAGGAGGAGGTAGTTGGAACTAGAAAAGCATAGCAGCCTGGATGTTAAGCAGAGCGCCCCATGTCCCTCAGTAGCTTCTTGGGTTCAATGCATGGTTTTAACATGGAGTCACAGAACTTAATGATGGAAGAAGTCCGAGAGGCCACTGAGATCAAACCACAGCAAAACAAGAACTTCCATGGGATCATAAAATGAGAAAGGATCCCAGACGTTTTCTATTCGAACCCTCTTGTTTGATAGATAAGGAGACTAAGACCGAAGGAAGTTAAAGAACTTGACCAATGTCATACAGTAAATCTGTGTCAGGATTTGAATTCAGGTCCTCTGCTCATTGGTCCTAGTCCAATGCTCTTCCCACCACATTTCTTTGCTTCCTTTCTTCAGCAATGAGGAGCTGGAGGACCACGGCTCCATTACAAAAAACTACCTTGTTTACAAATATTAACACTTTTGGGCAACCTTCATTTTAACTAACTTACCCTTATACTCAGCTGAAGTCTGCTTGTCTTCCCCTCATTGTTTTCAAGTTTTAACTCATTTTTCCATAAGATAGAGCTTGGTGCAGTGTGAGTTGGAGTCATGGGCCCTGAATCAGGTTTCTTCCAGAGCTCTCTATCTATGATTCTACTTGAAATGTTGTAGAGAATGGATGGCAGGGTCTAGAAAATGGCTATAGTGAGATCTGCAAGTAGACTTTTGTAGCAGTTTCAGCCTTCATGGCCAAAGGTCTAGAATTAGGTGGTAATGCTTGTGGTAATGGTGAGAAAGAGACACATAAATTGGGATGGAAGAATGAAGTGGATTGTGATGTGATATTCATGACTCCCGTCTCCTAGTGATGGTAATAATTAGATGACTCTTAAGTTTCTGAACTCTTAAGTGGAATGATAGTTCTATTAATTAAAATGGGAATATCCAGAGGCTTTGATGGTGAAGATGATGAGTTTTGGTATAAGTCAGGTTGAGCTTCTGTATTCTAAAAGAGGTCAAAGAAAAAGGAAAAAGATCTCTGTGTACAATTATATTTACAGCAGCTATTTTGTGGTAGCAAAGAATTAGAACTCAAGGGGATGCCCACCAGTTGGGACACGGCTGTGCAAGTTGTGGTATCCGATTGTAATGGAACACCATTGTACACAAATGATGAGGAGACTGGTTTCAGAAAACCCTGGGAATATCTATATGAATTAACACCAAGTAAAGTGAGCAGAACCAGGAGAACGTTGTATATAGTAGTTGTGATTATTGTAATGATGATTAACTGTGAAAGACTTAGCTATTCTGATAAATACGATGATCCAAGATTCATGATGAAAAATACTGTCCATCTCTGGAGAGAGAACTGATGAACTCTGATTTCATACAGAAGTATAATTTTTTCACTTTATTAATTTTTCTTTTTTGTGACATGGCTAACACATGTGGAAATATGTCTTCATGTATAATTGATGTATTGCTTACCTTCTCAGTGCATAGGGGAGGATCTGAGGGGAGGGAGAGAATTTGGAACTCAGAATTTTTAAGAGGAATAGTTTAAATTAAATGGTGGATTTTTTTTTTAAGTCAAGTTGAGCTTGAGGCTATCTATGTCTAGGTATCATGTGATATCCACTAGCTTGGTTAAAGAGCATAGATTATAGGATCAGATTCAGATTATGAAGCTGTAATACAGGGCCTTAGAAGTCATTTTAGTGTAACTGTTATTTTATAGATGAGGGAACTGAGGCCAAAGAGATGAAGTAACTTGCCTAATGGCACACAGACAGTAGGTGCTTTGTAAGGGACAGTTAGGGTTTGAACCCAGCTGTTCTGACTTTAAATCTAGTATTCTTTTTACCATGCCATCCTGTTCCTCTTACATATAGAATTTAAGCATAGGAAAAGGGACTGTTTTAGTTACTATACTTAAATATGTAGGGGATCTCAAGAGTTTAAAACTGTACTGAGACTTTTGGGATAGCCTGTGTAGTAAGAAGCAAAGGAAGGATAGGTGTGCCTAATCTCAAGAGTGATTAAATGAGGTACATGTAGGCTCTGTAGAAATATCAACTTTTTAAAATGCCAATTAGCAAATATATTTGCTGACATTACCAGGCATCCAACAGGACCCTCCAAAACCACTCTTGTCCATCATCTTTGTACAGTTATCCCTTCCACATCTCACCTTTCTCCATCGTGGTTTCACTATATCCTGGGTCAGCGTAAGAAATCAGAATGTCAATTTTGGGGGAGTTTTGCAGAAGCCACAGATGACAAGCAAAGGCCAGCAGACTATACAGAAAAAGTTTAGAAGCTCAGAAATGCATAAAATGTATGTATAGTATTGTATACTATCAATGTTTTAATCTTTTAATACCATGATAATTCAGACTTCTTCTCTGGTACGAAGGAAGGGCCAACAATTTTACACGGATTTTTCAGATGGAGAGGGCACCCTGCCCTAACCTCCACAGTGTGGAAGGGATAATTGTACTCTTCAGCAGCATTCTTGATCCAGAGTTAGAGAACCACATCAAGTCTGGGTGTGTCTGGAGCTCATGGGAGCTGTTGTGCTTGGCTAACATCAGACAATTGCTAGTGTTTCCCTTGTCATTGTGAGGCTGGTGCAGGATAGTGGGGGTTAGACTAAGTCTTACCAAGGTCAAGGTTGAACTCGATTCTCATCTAGGGCAAGAGGCTCTTCTTAGGAGACCTCCCCATCCTGCTATGAGGCTTGGCATGGTAACCTTGAAGAAGAAGTAATTGCCTAGTGTGGTTTTGCAATGATAATGATTCATTACTACTGTTAGTTCCTTGAGGGCAAGAGCTTTCATTTAAGTTTTTGTATCCTAGCACTTAGCCCCAGTGCCTGGTATATGCATAGTAGGTGCTTAATCATAAGTAATATATAAATATTACAATCTATATAAATAAGGTTGCAAAGTACTTGTGTATATCATCTGATCTGAGTTTTAAAACAATCTTAAGAGTTATCTCCCTTTTACAGATTCAGGCTTAAGTTGGTAAACTAACTTGCCTAGAGTTACATCTAGGAGGCAACAGATGTGGTTTTTGAAGCTGTGTTCCTGACTCCAAGACTAGAATTTTATCCAATTACTAGGAATTGGAAATAGATTTGTGGGAAACCTTGATGTTGAGAACTATGCCAAAGTGAAATCCTACAGGGGTAGGAAAATTCTTTTCGTGAGGCAGGGGAAGGTACCTTCTTTCAAAATTATAGTCTCAGAGAAGAGACTCAGTGCACTAAAAGTTAGTTAAGTAACATTCCCAGGGTCGCATAACTCTAGTATATGTCATAAGCAGGACTTATTGATATTGTCATTAGGTACCGTGGATATTATTATTATACACATTTTGTAGATGAGGAAAGGGAGGCATAGACAGCTTAAATAACTTGCCCATCCAGCTACTCTAGAGCCCTTTGTGAGATTTCCTAATCTCAAAGATTACGAGGACATAAAGACAACGTGAATCTGGGTTTCAGAGATACAACATTTATTATATTTACCACTTGGTTGGTTTTTGAGAGTTTTTTTTAGAGTGGCAGGGAAAGTGGGGAGGCTGGGAGGGAGGGTGGTTGGGGCTTACCCCAACCACCTCATCCCCTGTATTCCCCCCTTCAGTTTGATTTTCTTATGAAACCCCTGGTTCTGGCTGAAATAGCTTTTTCCAAAGCTACTCTGGTGGTCTTTTGGGCACTTAAAATATTCAAATTTAGGGCATTGTAAGACAAAGATGTGATTGGCCATCTGGGCTTGCAATGGAGGCATTGCTATTGGCTGGTAGTATAGCTAAATGTAAACCTTGAGAATGAATTGGTCATTCCCAGAGGCTCATTCGTTCCACAGAGGAGTCAGGACACCTCCACAGTGCCCTATGTCAGAGGCCCAGTTTGAACTCAATTCTCCCAGGCCCCCCAGTCTCTAAGGATTTATCTCCTATAGAAGCCAGTAGGAGACCACAGCCCCACTAAGAAATGTAAGCAATTTTCAGCGAACAGGCTGCTCCTGCCACACACAGAATGGCAGAAGATGCCATGTGGCCAGGCTCCCGAGTTGGATGGCAGCAGAACACAGCCTGCCATGATGTCAGCCACGTTTGTTTGTTTGTTTGTGTAATCTCTGGGTTGGTCACGTCTCCCAGAAGAGACTAGAGGAAGTTAGAATCCTGAAATGCATTCTCAGCGGCCAGCTCCCGTGACGCAGTGTGGGCTTTTTGGACGCCCCATTCCAAGAGCTTTCTCCAAAGGCAAACTTAAGAGCCCTTTGTCATGGAAGCTGGTGGCAAAAATACTCCCCATATGTGCAGAATGTTCCCTGCTGAAAGCCGTGACCAAGAGAGAACAGAGAGAGGCAGACAGAGTGTCGCTAACAGTTCCGTCCAGGGGGACATCTGTGAGAAGCTCTTGAGGGGTGGATTTTTCTGTTATTCCAGAACTAGCTAGGACATCAGTCAGTTGACAGCTTGCCCTGTTTATAGAATGCCTCACATTGACTCATCTCATCTCACCTTCAAGGCACCTCATTTAATGCTGGGCATTGACCCAGTGATGATTGAGCACAGATCAGCTCCTAGGAATAGGGGGAGACATTTGGGTGCCTTTTTTACAGGCCCAAAATGCGCATTGCAGAGAGCCGGATCAGTTATTTCCAATCGTGTTTTGACGTTGGTTGACCATGTTCTCCATCTTCCTGTCTATCTTGGTGCCCACTTTCAAGAGTTTCTGTATAGTTGCCAAGACAGCTGTCAAGCTAAAATCCATCTTCTCCAGCTAGTAGTGAAGACTGTCATGGGTTTTAAAGGCATCAAATTAGTGTTCTGTCAAAAGCTGTCCAAGACAAACACTCATGACCTGGAGGTTGAGGCCATGTGCTTACTGTAAAGTCGGGACTCAACTTTTTTTGTAACACGAATCCCTTTGGTGGGGTCTGGTGAAGCCTATGGATTCCTCAGAGTCATGTTTTTAAAAGCAAAAAAACTTTTTAAAGTTGTTTTTCAGTCATATCCTACTCTTTGTGACCCCATTTGGGGTTTTCTTGGCAAAGATACTGGAGTGGTTTGCCATTTCCTTCTCCATCTCATTTTACAGATAAGGAAACTGAGGCAAATAGGGTGAGGTGACCTGCCCAGGATCACCCAGCTAGTAGGTGTCTGAGGCCAGATTTGAGCTCATGAAGATGAATTCCTGACTGCAGTCCCAGTGCTCTGTTCATTTTGACAACAAGCTGCTCCCCTCATACACACATGTTATCTATATCTAGTTTTTAAAGTTCACAGACTCCAGGTTAGGAACCCCTGCTCTAAAGGTAGCTAGATTATGGTCCCTAGGAAAAAGTGATGGTAAGAGACAACTTATGTGTGAACAATAGCAGAATCCTGTCTTTGGCAGGGAGAATGTTGTGGTATTCAGTTCCTGGGGTAGCTGTTCCAGCCCCTCCCCCATACTCCCACAAAGTCGATGCATGAGGAGCTCAAGGGGAAGTTATTTGGAACAGGGCCAGCTGTGCCAAGAGGTACCTTCAGAGAGGTATCTTAACTTTGTATTTGTAAGGAACCTCAAAGGCCATCAGCCAGGCCTGCCCCTGTGACTTACAGATTAGAAAATCGGGGCCTGGAGAGGCCGAGGGACTTACCCAGGATCACACAGGTAAACGTAGAAGCTGACATCTGAACCCAAGTTCTCCTGATTATTTTCCATTGGTCCTGTAAATGTCTTGGGACTGTTTTTTAAACCTTTCTTTGTATCTTTAGACCTTAGCAGTGCCTGGCACATAGTAGGCACTCAGTAAGTGTTTATTGACTGATTCCAGATTCAGGACTTTTTCCATCGTCCCGTTCAGATCCTCTCAACTGAAGATACACATAGAACAGCCTTTCATGGGGTATTTTGTGTGAGGCTTGATCAGCTTAGTCCCTGCCCTCCCACCCTGTGCTTTTTCCAGAGTCATCATTTCTTGACTAGGGAACCCAGAGAGTGAAACATGGCACTTGGTGTGCCTGTCTTCCTTCAGATTTAGTAATCTGCTTTCTCTGGAATGTACAAATGAGCCAGGTCTTTTCTCCTACTGTGTTGCAGACCTCCATAAGCTACTCCGATAGGATTTAAAATTTTTTTTCATCAGTCTCAGAACTATATGATTTTTTTCCTTCTGTCTTACTCCTCATTTGAAACAGACCCTAGACAAATTATGGGGATTAGATAAATCCTGGCTCATTATGTTTAATGCCTGGTATATAGTAGGTACTTAATAAATGTTTGTTGATCAATGGACAGTTGCCCAATCAGGCAAGGGAAGAGACAGTGTAGGATGGTAGAACAAAGGCTAGATTTGGAGTATTTGGGTTCAAATTTTAGCTCCGTCATGTCTAACCAAGCTGGGAAAGAAGGCTCTGAGTAGGAGCTTAGCAACAGATTATGTAACTATTCACTGAGGACCAGTCTCCCTTAGGGTGTCAGGTGCTGTCTTTCTGATCCTGGGCAGGTCACTGTATTCCTCTGTGCCTCAGTTTCCTCATCTGTGAAATGAAAGGGTTTACCTAGATGACCGCTAAGGTACCTTCCAGCTGCAGGTCAAGAATCCTATGTTGGAGAAGCCAGACGAGAAACTCTAACAGGACTTGACTGTTCACAGGACAGAAGAGACCCGATTTGAGGAGCCTTGGTAAATAAGGCCCCTCCTTCTGCCTGGGCACAGCTGGTACTACTTTTCTCTATTGCTTTTTAGCACTTTCTGTGTGTTGTGAAGGTGTAAAAAGACTTTGTCAAGCTGATGTGGCTCGGGCACTGTACGTGTGTGGCAGCCAGCCGTTCCTCCAGGGACTCAGACGCCCCTGCTGCCTCCGGCCTGCTTCCTTCCAGATGCTGCTCTCACCACTCAGTGAGGACAAGCTTGAGAAGACGATTTGCTCTTGAAATGGAGAAAAATTCTTACCTTGGCCCTCTTCCTACATGTGCTGTTGATTAGAAGGGAATGTTGTCAGGCTTGAGTTGGGCTCAAAAACTGGGGTTTTTTACCCCAAGCTTGACCCTTTCTCCTTTAGCAAAAAGGTAGAAAGCATTGGCCACAGATTCTCTACGGTTTTTGGAAAAGGAAAAACCTCATATGCGCTTCTTTGCCGTCTTTGTCATTCAAGGATTAGACATAGAGACAGCACAGAAGGAAGCTGTGTGCCAATTCTGCTTAAACTTTATTTTGTCCTAAAGTACGAATCCCATATTAATTACAAGCTAGATTTTAGGGAACACGTTAAGGCTTGAGATGCTTTTTGCATGTGTTACTTCATTTGATCTGTGCATGAGATATTGAACCTTAATACAATGCACCTAAACTGAACGGCAGAATTCCTTTCTTCAGAGACAAAGTTCAGGTCTGCTTCTTAAAAGCGATGTAAAAACAAAAGATACCAATTGAATGAATATATCCACACAGACACACACAATTTTTTTTTTTAATAGTCTGTCCCATAGCAGATAGCTTCTGAAATGAGAGGGTATAGTGGCATCTACTTCTCAGAGGTGGCTTGGTAAGCCAAGTTGTGGCTTTGGACTTAGGATCATAGATTTTGAGCCAGAAGGTGCCATAAAGGTACTATAGACTGACTTTATAGATGTAGACTGTCATTTTATCAACCCTCTCTTTTTACATTTGAGAAAACTAAAGGCCAGAGAGGCTAACCAGGGGTGGGAAACCTGTGGCCTTCTAGGTCCTTGGGCACAGCCTTTTGACTGAGTCCAAGTTTTACAGAATAAATCGTTTTATTAAGGGGATTTGTTCTGTGAAGTTTGGATTTAATCAAAGGGGGCTGCATTTGAGAACCCACAAGTTTTGCCCACCCCTAGAAACAATTTGACCACAGCTGTATAGCTAGCAAGTAGCAGAGCTAGGATTTAAACTAGTATTTTTATATCACGGTCATTTATAGATTTTATCTGGTCTTTGCCTCTGGAATTGACCTACTCTCCCTTGCAACAAAGAGACAGTTGAACAAAAACAACCAACCCAGTGACCACGTGTGACCAGTGCATGCCACATTCTTCCCCAGTAGCATAGCTAGCAAGTAGTAGAGCTAGGATTTAAACTCAGGTCCTCTGAGATTCTCTCCTGCCCTCCCACCAACACTTTCCCGCCACACTACCATACATATCTATCCAGAATGAGGCAGGAGATAGTGCCACTAAATTCTGCACTAGTCAGTCTACATCTGCAGTATTGTGTTCAGTTCACGTGGACATTTTGCCTAGCAGTGGCTGTGGTGAGCCATGGGATGGGGGTGTGAACTTAAGCTCTGCAGCCTTAAATGTTCAAGACGGCCTCAGGAAGTGTGGTATGGCTCAGCAGGGGGACCATGGACAGTAGCAGGATCTGTAGCAGACTGGAATAACTGTCAGGTTCGTCAGGTAGCCTTGTTGATTTGAGAATACCAGCTTTGTAGGGTACCCACTGGTATAGGGAAACAATGGGCATACCACAGATCCATCTAGAAGGGAGGCTGGCCAGGTTTGCTTCATTCTTTTCAGTCACGTAGATCTAGCTATGTCATTGGCCACTTTTAAACTTGAAGGATCATACCTTTCTGTGTTTATAGAGGCATTCTTGAAAAGTTTAAAGCCTAGCCCTATTTCAGCTGCTCTTGGGAATCAGTAATCATGGTTTGTTTGGGTTCTTTTAATTAAAATTTTATTGATATGCTTTATTTTTATATTACAGTCATTTATAGATTTTATCTGGGCTTTGCCTCTGGAATTGAAGTACTCTCCCTTGCAACAGAGACAGTTGAACAAAAACGACCGACCCAGTGACCCGTGTGACCAGTGCATGCTACATTCTGCCCCAGTAGCATTCTGCACCTCTTGGCAAAGAGGAAGGAGGTATAGTTCATCTTCTGTTCAACAGGCCCAGTTTTGGTGATTCAGTGACACAGCTCCACGTCCTTCCAGAGCTCTTTTTATAGGCCTTGTTGCCATCGTGGGTGTTATTCTTCTGCCTGTTTCACCTCAGGATAACAAGCCTTCTCTCATTTCTCTGAATGCCTCAGTTTTGCCACTCTTTAACTTCACAGTGTGATGTTCCATCCACATAGTAAACATAATGAAGTGACATTTGAGGTGAATTCTTTCCCTCACTTCTTTGGAGATGGCAAGATTACCCCACTGAGTCAGGAGGCCTTGGTTCTAGTACTGACTGCCAGGACCAGCTAGGTGACTTCAGGCAAAAGTCCCTTTTCCTCTCTGAGCCTTCATTTCCATATCTGTAAAAGAGAGAGGTGGATCCGATGGTCTCATAGTCTCTTCCAGTCTTACTAATGGGTCTGCCCACCATCACCAGCACCATCAGTGCTTCTAACAGAAAAGCCTGAAGTTCAAATCAGGAACTTCTGCAACGGTGAACTTTAAGCATGTTTTTCTCCTGAACGTGGTGGCTGTGGTGACAGGCCCCCACCCTTCCTCCTGATATACATGTATGTCAGCCTGCCTGTCTATCTGTCTGTCTATCTATCTCTCTCTCTCTACCTATCTATCTATCTATGCATCTATGCAGGCACCGAAATTGCCTGAAAAGTCCAGGGGAGCCAGAGGCGTTATCCCATGTTTTCAAACTCGGTCTGGGTAGCGGCACAAACAGCTGCCACACTGAATAATTGTCACGTCATTATGAGGGTTCCTGTCACTAACTGATCTGTTTGTATAAATCGAGCTCTCACCACATGTGATTGGTAAAATTAGTTCTTGGGAGACTTTCTGCTGTTGAGGCCATCTGTTCCCTGCTCCCCAAATCCAGGATGAGGAGCTAGCTTTGAAGCCACATGGTAGAAAATGCGCATCAGCCCCTGCAGTTTCAGTGTGAAATGTGTGGAGGAGAGGAAGGGGTGTCAGGATGGGGAGGGGCATGATGAGGGGCGACGGGCTCATCCCTCCCAGTGCTCAGGAAGCTCTGTGGACCATTCTCTTGCCAGTTGGCTTCAGTGGATAAGCCAGGCCAAATGTCAGGACCGGAAGGGTCCGTTTTTTAGATTTCTGGAAGAAAGGTTCTAGGCAACCGGTATAGCTTCCTTTAATGCCTGTATTTCACCCCACCTCACCCTCCCCAGCATACACACAAAGAGGCCCCCCCAAAGGACTCTCTCCTGTAAAAGTATAGTTAAGCAAAACCACTCACCAAGCATTTATTAACTGCCTGCTTTGTACCAGACACTGTTAGGCACTGAGGATGCAAATACAGAGAATAAGAGAATGAAATGATTCCTGGTCTCTGAGAGAAAATGGGGATGCCAGCTAGACACATACAAGTATATACGGAACAGTCAATAAGCATTCGTTAAAGACCTACTGTGCACTAGGAGCCATGGTTAGTGCTAGAAATACAAAGAAAAGTCTCTTCTCTCAAGGAGCTCCTACTCTAATGGGGAAGACCACATGCATGAGGTGCTCACAGACAAAATATATGGCAGGATAACTAGGCCATCATCTGAGGGAAAGCCTTCTTACAGAAGGCTGGACTTCAACTAATACTTGAAGAAATATAAATAGAAGAAATACAAATAAAAACCAACCCATTGTAAGATAGTAGATGGGAGGACATTGGTACTTAGGGGTGGGAATCAAGAAGGGAGGAATTCTGTATGTGCCTACTTCTGTACGTGCCTACTTCTGTACCTATAGACCACCCCCTCTCTGCCCAAAGAAGGAAGGCCTACGTCCCTGAGGCAACTGTGAAGTGCATACAAAATTCAGTGTATTGTGAGAGGTTATAGAGAGGGAGAACTCAGTTATGTTGAATTTGTTTTAGACTATATGGCGTTACATGGGCAAAGTCATATGAGTGAATATGACTTTGTTATGTTATATGTAGGTCATATATGTGTGTATACACATACACATATACATACACACACTATATGTAGAGAGAGATATAAACATAAGAGAAAGAAGAGAGATGGGGAGAGACAGAGGCATCTATATGGACATATATACACATAGATGTCTATATAAAATCTCTCCATATTTACATACACACACACACACACACACAGAGGCAGCTAGATGGTACAGTGGATAGATCACTAGACCTGGAGACAGGAAGACCTAAGTTCAAATCTGGCCTCGGACGTTTACTATCTTTGTAACCCTGGGCAGATCACTTAACCCTGTTTGCCTTAGTTAACTCATGTGTAAAATGAGCTAGAGGAGGAAGTGGCAAACTACTCCGTTTTCTTTGCCAAGAAAACCCCCAGTGGGGTCACAGAAAGTTGGACATGACTGGAAAATGACTAGACAAGAACAACACACATACAGATACATACATACATACACACACACACACACACACACACACATATATACTGCCAAAGGCCAGGCCTTTTTACATTTGATTTCACTTTAATAGTTCGATTCTGGTTTACTCCCTTTGCCTCTTCTGTTCTTTTCCTCATACTAAAGTGATACACTGAAAGAATACTATCAGTCAACATTTGTGAAGCACCTACTATGTGTGCTGAGGATAGAAATATGAAAGGAGAATGGTCCTTGCCCTTCTGATGCTGGAAAGGGAAGACAAAGGTAACCCAGAGAAGTCCCAGCCTAGTGCAGCCAAGTGAGAGAGGAGGAGACGTCTGAGCTGAGCTCTCTCCTTAAGCAGACATTTGGAGTTCGTGACCCTATCCTTCAGTTAGTCAGTCCATTATCTGGATTGAGATCAGCAGATCTGGGTTTGCTTCTGGGCTCTGCTTCTTACCTGTGACCCTGGTAATCACTTTTAATCTCTTTGGACTTCAGTTTGGGGTTTGCAAGGTCTTTCCCAATTCAGTTAGGCAGACATTTATTAAGTACCTTCTCTACGCTCAGCACTGACTGTGGTCGTCAAAGGAAATGGACTTTCATTCTGTCCAAAGGATAGAACGCTGAGGTACACAAGTAGCAGAGTGGATAGAGTGCCGGGCATGGAGGTCTGGGTGCAAATCCTGCCTCAGATATTTACTGGTTGTGTGACCTTGAACATACAACCTCTCTGTGATGAAAGTTCCTTATGTATAAAATGATGAGGTTGAGCTTGATGACTTCTAACTCTTAAATCTACATTCCTGTGTATTTAGGGATTGAAGAACTGTAATTAGGCAGGGAGAGAGTGCTAAAGCAGGGACATCAGAAAAGGCTTCCTGGAGGAGATGGCATTTGAGGAAGCAGAGGTGAAGAGAAAATGCATTCTAGACACGGAGGATGATTTGTGCAAGTGTTCTGTATCAAAGGTTCTTAAGTTGGAATCAGTAGATAGATTTCAGAGGCTTCATGAATTTAGATGGGAAAAATTACATCTTAATTTTCACTAACTTCTAACTGAATTTGTATCCCCGCCCCTCCTAATTATGGATGTAGGCAATAGTTTGCAAGGGTCTGTAGGCTTCAACAGATTGCCAGAGGGATCCTCAGCCCAAAAAGGTTAAGAATTCCTGCTGTAGGTTCTAGCATATTATGACCTCCCAAACACCTTACTTCTCTCTTATGACAGTCTCTTATTATCAAATGTGTTTCTGTCATGGGGTATCCCAGTTTTGTTCAAAGGTTTCATGAATGACCCAGCTTATAGGCCATCTGCCTGGGCATCAGAATGGGCAGAGAGTCTGTAGGTCTCTGTGCTAAACAAGCTCCTGACCTATTCCAGGACAGCATTCAGCTACAACCTGACTCTCGGGGGATGTGAGTTCACCATCTCACGTCAAAGTCTGAGGCACAACCAGCCCACTCACCAAGGGCAGTCCTTGGCCTGTGCTCCTTGTCAAAGGCAGATTAGTTAGAGAGGCTGGAGAATCTTCTCAGAAGCAAAGGAGCCATATTCTCTGTGACATTGTAGGCACCATTAATTTAGAGAGAGAGAGACTGGATATGCTTCAAGTAGCATTGCCTCAGCAAACAAGCAAACCAATTCTTTTAAGGTGCTAAAAAGGCAGAACCCACATGGATCCTTTGAGCCTAACCTTGCTATAGCAATCAGTCAGTAAAAAACACTATTAAGCCCAGTTCCAGGCACTGTGCTTGGTGCTGAGGATACCAAGGCAGCCTCAGTATGCAGTATGTTCTGTTGACCCAAGACCAGCCTAGCTTAGCACTGTCTCCTGGGAGGGGCTGGCTCTAACTCCAGGGCCTCCACTTGGCACTCTCCTCCCCTTGCCCCAGCATGTGCACTGGCGTCTAGTCCTCTTCCCTAATCCATTGTGATTCATTAAAACTAACTTCCTCTTGTGATTATTTTGGCCTCATAATTTTTTTTTTGTTAACTGTGGTGTGCCTGTAAGTGGGTCCAAAGCTCTTCAGCAGTCTTTGTCAGTCTCGTAGGTGTGAGAGGGAAGGGGAGGGAAATAAACATTTATTAGTTGCCTACTGTGTGCCAGATGCTATGCTAAGCACTGTAGCTATGCTCCCTTGAACCTCACAACAGCCCTGTGAGGTAGGTGCTGTTATTATCTCCATTTTATAGTTGAGGAAACCAAGGCAGACAGAGTTAAGTGACTCACTCGGAATCACACAACAACGCAGGTGTCTTGAGGTCATGTTTGGACTCCCGTCTTCCTGACTCCAAGCATAGCACTCTATTGACTGTGCCGCCTGCCTAATACTGATAATAATAAATAAAATTAAAACAAATAATAATAGCAAAGTTTATATAACACTTACTATATACGGTACCAGACACCGTACTAAGCGCTGTACAGTTATTATCTCATTTGACTCTCTTGTAGGCAAGTGATTCCCATTTTACAGTTGAGAAAACTGAGGCAGACAGTTAAATGACTTGCTTAGGGTCACAAAAGTAACAAGTGTCTGAGGCCAGATTCCCAACTCAGGCCCAGAGCTTTATGTACTGTGGCACCTTGCTAGTAGAACATTAGAGTTCCTCTAATTTTCATTTCTTTACTTAATTTGAATTTCTTTAATTTTTATAAATTTTAACCAGTACCTTGTGTATCTTATTTATAAGACCTTTCTTTATCTAAGATACTTGCTGCAAAGATTTTTCTCCCTAATTACCCATTTCCCTTCAGGTTTTAACTACATTGGTTTTGTGTCTACAGAATCATTTAAATTTTATATAATCAGATTTGTTTATTTTATCCTCTTTGAGCCTCTCTATCCCTTCTTCTGTCATGAACTCTTTTCCTATGTACAGACCCAAAAAGGTAATTTCTTCCTTTTTTCTCTAATTTGTTCATTAAGTCACCTTTTGTGTCATAAGTCATGTATCCATTTGGCACTTATTTCTTGGTATATGGTGTAAGGTGTTGGTCTGTACCTAATTTCTGCCAGACTGCTTTCCAGTCTTCCCCCATTTTTGTTGAATAGTGGGTTCTTACCTTTAGTTAGATTCTTGGATTTGATCAAAACTGTGCTAACCCTTAACAGTAATTAGAGTTCACATCTTTCTAACACTTTCAAGGTTTATGAAACTCTTTTCTCACAACAACCCTGTTAGGTATAGATTTTTTTTTTTTAGTTTCTCATCTATTTGTTTCACCCCTTCCAGTTTCATCATTAAATTCCATTAATCAAATGGTCTTAATCTCAGGAGCCAGTGAAATTACTAAAGTGCCTTCTCTTCCTCACTCTTACCTATGGAAGTGCCCAGGTAGATAGTCCAAACAGCTCATGATTCCAGAATCTTCTGTATTTGCATTGAAGACGTAACCTTAAAAGGTTAGGGCATTTGATTCTCTGATCTAATTGTTTTTGCTCTGGCTAGTGCTGAGGTGACCTTAAATTCCTTCACTGAACCCCGTAGGCCAAGGGCCAGCTTAGATGGAGAAACTGCAAGTTAGAAGTGTTTATGAGTAACTGAGAATTGACTACAAGAAGTGTAGGAGTAGACTCTGATTGACTCAAACAGTAGGTGAGGAACGACCCTGTCAGCTTCCTTGTTTCAGAAGACTCTAGCTTTGTCACTAATTAACTGTATGACCTTTGGCAAGTCATTTGCCTATTCTAGGTCTCAGTTTCTTCCTCCATAAAATGGGGAGAGAGGGTGTTTTAAGTGGTCTTCTGGCTTAAATTCTTTCAGTTCGTTATATCTATCTCTCTTTTCCACCTATACCTCTTTTTCTCCTTTTATTTTCTATTTCCATATTCCCTACCTCCCAAAAAAGGGAGACACATTAGAGCAATGGCATTAGATAAGTAGACCAATTGGATTAGTTTCCAGTTTTTGAAACATAGTCTTAAGAACTGGACAGAATCTCCGAAGTCAACTAATGCAGCCCACTGTGGGACACATCAGTAATGGTGTCAGAAATGGGATATAGTGCCACTTACATTACACAAGAGGAAACCAAGACCCAGGAGATGAAGTGATTCGTCCAAAGCCGCAGTAGCCGGATTGGATTTGAGCCCAGGTTCTCTGACTGGGAATCTAGCACTACCAATCTTTCTAGCTTTCTCCACTTCTTCAGTGAACTCATTAAGTAATTCCTTAGAAAAGAAATGAACATTTCTACAGTGTTCAGCTCTTTGTTGGCACTCAGATGGAGTTTGTTCCAAGTTTGCAGACTTTAAAGCCACAGGTGAATTTCGGTTGTTAACTGATTTTATTAATTGCTCTCTTGCTGTCTTAATTTACCTATTTGTAAGGGTCTCTCACAGTTGCTTCTGTACCTAAATCTCACTCTTAAAACTTCACTCCCTTGTTGGAAGAAAGTTTTAACTGTTTTTAGGCTTTATATCCTCCTGTGAGAGAAAAAAATCATAAATGAATCTACACCAAATGGTGATAGGGTAATGCTGTACAATTTTTGTGTAGTCCTATTAAGTCAGATTTGCCCCCTTCTCCAAGATCCCCCCACCCTAGCCAGCAATCCCTGTTCTCCTTTTTGTTGTAATAATCCTCCCCGCTCAGATCTCCTTCACCTCTCTGATGCACTTAGGACTTGAAATTGTGTATTGTAGCTATCTGTGTATACTAGAATACAAGCTGCGTTGGAGCTGGGACTGTGTCTCAGCATATACTGGGACCAGTATCAGCATGGTGCTTTGTATACAGTAAGCACTTAATAAATATTTACTGAATGAATGAATTTTCACTATACCAGGCACTGACCATGAATATTCTGTTTTCTCACTAACTGTGTGTATTTCTTCTTCTTCCTACCATATTAAGCCTCATTAGGACTGGGACCGGGTCTAATCCATCTCTCTGCACTGCTATAAGTGCTGGCCGCAGGGCCCTGTAGGCAGTCGGGAAATGTTTACGGAAGGAGCAAACTACTCTTACGCATGCTTTTTGCACTACCGAGGCAGATGAGGTGGATGCTCACATCTGGGATGCTCATTCCAAATATTTCATTCAGAAAATTTCAATTACAGTTAGAAATTCCTGATAGAAAGCAGTGAAAATAGTTGAAAGAAGTTAACATTGCGTGACAAATTCCAACAGTCATAACATCTTATTGTTATAAGAGGCCCAAGAGGTCATCTGGTCTAACCTCTTACCCAGGAGAGGAATCTCTCTGTTCTGGAGACTATAATTTTTCAGGGGATGATGACATTTTCATATCAAACATACATGTTTAAGTCCTTTGCTGACTTGAAATGCTATTCTTATTGAGGAAAAATTATACAAAATTTTAAAATCTTTCCCTAGTGTAAGACCAGAACCAGTTATTATCTGTCTGGCCTTTGACTTTAGGGCTGTAATTACTAAGCTTGGAAAGCTGTTTTATTTCAACTGCATTGTCTGTATTAGCCCAGGAGCTATACTATACAGGAGCCTCCTGATCTTCTATAAAGCCTTCTCATACTTGACTGGACTGGTCAGATTGTAAGTACCACGAAGGCAAGTACAAAGGACTTAGTTTTCCTTTGTGTTCACAGGACAAAACTTGCACACTGGAGGCACACACACAGCAAGTATTTGCTGAATAAATGCATGAATTTAGTGACCATTCTCTAATGTGCATGTGAAAAGTTTGAAGAATTTTTAGGCAGTTTATAGAAGAAGACCTTGGGCAAGTTTCTTCCCCATTTTCTGGGCCTCAGTTTCCCTATCTATAAAATAGTGCTACATCTGACAGTTCTGAGTCTTGAGTTTTTAATTTGGGAGGGTGGAGTTGGGGGGTAGGAGTGGAATGGGGAGAATAGTGGACCTGTTACTTCAAAAATGGCATAGGGAACTTCCAGTAAGGAAACTCCATCTTTGAGTGGAAATTGGCCTTGCAACTTAAAGTTTTTAAGTGTTGCTGGTGATTGTGATGGGTTAAATGACCCCCCTTGGGTCACATAGCCATGGCCTATCAGTGGCAAGACTTAAACCTAGCTAGTTTGTCCTGACTCTGAGGCGAGGTCCATTTCTCCACAGCTGTCTCTTGAAATTTTTACCACTCCTATTTTAATCAGTAAGAATGAAACTTAATTTGCTTTTAATCAGACAAGTGGCTTATGGGTCAGCTTGGTTGATCTGTCCTCTTTCTATGTATCCTATCTTCCTAGTGGTCTCTCACTTGTCTTCCTTTCCTTCCGCTGTTTTGGGGGGAGTAGAAAGAGAAGAAGACTTGTGATTTCATTTATTTTTAAGAACTCCCGGCATGGAAAGTAAATTATGGTTACTTAGAGTTTCCTGGAGATTGGAAGTTTAAATGACATGGTCACATAGTCAGTATGTCAAAGGTAACACTTGAACCCAGGTCTCTCTGACTCCAAGACTTGTCTTCTTGCCATGTCTTTCAACTTGAACTGTTCCAGTTCTTTATCGCATCTGAAGACTTTCAGGTATTTGGAAGACATTTGTACCTTAGAGTAATGATTTTTAATGTAGGGTCTATAAACCTCCCCCCAGAAAGTGTGTGGGTAGATTTGGGGGGTGGTGTCTATGGACTTGGATGGAGGGAAAATAGCTTTATTTTTTGAACTATGAATTTTTTGAAGAACCAAAACATTAAGAAAGTGTCCAGAGGCTTTAACACACTGCCAAAAGTGGGGTCTAGGTAATACAAAAAAGGTTAAGACTTAGAATATAGTTCTCGATGTTCTACAGTTAGAATGTAGGGCCTTTACTGGCAAGATGGTATATGGAGAGGGGAATTTTTTATTTAAATAAAACTGAAGACAGATGTGCCAAGGTTCATTTTAAATGAAGTGCAACAGGGAGCATTGGTGTTTCACCCACGTAGGATCTCTTCCTCATTGGAAAGGACACAAATAGGCATGAAGTTAATGGTCAGTTCATTGAACACATGTTCACATGCAAGGTGAATTATGCTTGGCTAATGTGGATAAATCCAAAATGTAATATAACTCAGAATCATTCAATCAAGTACATGGATTTATTGAGTTTGTAGACCCATCTAGGTGTTAATAGCGGAAGTAAGAGAACTTCAACATGGGCTCTCACCTTCCATTCAGTTCACACATTTCCTCAGTACTTACTGCGTGTTTACTCAAGTGCTTGTTGACATAACATTTGGCATTGTGGATATCCTGATGGAAGGTACAGTAGGATGCTCATCATTGCCCTCTCCTTCCTACCTTTCCTACCCTAGGTATCTCTGGATGTTTAATCAACCATACCTATTATATAATATAATATCTCTTTTTTTTTAAGCCTAGGCCCTTCATGTTTATGAGATGCTCTCCTGCCCCATGGAATTCATATTAAACAAAAAGTTACGAATGTAATCGCAATAACTCAGAGCCCCCAGTCAGGAAAACTTCCTAGTGGTTAGGTAGTGGTTTGACTCTCTGTTCTAAACTTATATTTATTTCTAGCTGACCCCTGACCTCTTTATGGTTGAGGCAAAAAATATTGGGATAATGAAACAAGTAGAGTATGCTGCCATAATTGTTAATAGACAGGCACAGGCAAGGGAAGTTGGTGAAAGAGCAGACTTTTTTTTTTTCTTGAAATTTTCTTCAGTCTTTGAAGAAGTGGGTATAAATGGTGGCTTCAGCCAGAGTCTTGCTCTAGGATGCCTGATAGCCCTCCTTTCTCTTTTTGTTTGTTACGTCTACTCTACTGATTCTTTCTAGTTCCTCGTGAAGTCTCCCATAGGGTGGGGGGAACAAACCCTATTTAATACTGCTTTTCTGCTGTTGAAGTACCCATTACTTTCAATCAGTCTCTCACAGACTGTGTGTATCTCCTTAAGAGCTCTGGGGCTCAGTGATCCTTTTTTGTCTCCTAGATCCCTTTGGCAGTCCAGTGAAACCTGTGGACCATTTTTCAGAACATTTTTAAAAATGAGTAAGATAAGATTCAAAGAATTACAAAAGAAACCAATTATGTTGAAATATAGCTATTAAAATATTCTTTAAAGTTCTCAGAACTTTTCTCAAGAATTCTTGATCTGGATAGTCCCAAATAACTTGGAGTTGAATGCTTATTTTCCCTCTGAACTACCAATCTCTTGATATGCCACTCACTTGCAGGAGAAAAAAATTGGTGCTGACTCTGGTGGAGCTTACAGTCCAGTAAGTGATCACAGGAGGCTTTACCAAGGAGGTCCATATAAATATGTCAAAAGTGTATGTGCCTGCTGTTAATAACTAGGATTCCACTGAATTGGCAAAACATGGCAGCATTCTGAGTTTAATATTTGCAGCCTGAAAGTGAAACAGCTGTGTGTGGGGGAGGATGGGTATAAATATAGCATCCTTGAGAAGGAAAAGGCCTATGGAGTGAGTGAATTATAAGAGCAAGAGAATGGATGTCTGCCTTTAATCTGAGATTTTCACTAGCTATTTAAACACATAAACATTCGACCTCGTTGGAAACCATTTTTAGCAGAGTTTATGTGTGTAACCAGATAATGTTGTCCTTTGTACATGAAAATTGTCCTAGTGAGTTGTATTTCCAGCACTCGGAGTGGGTTGACACACATCCCCACATTTACATGCAATCCCTTTGCACAGGTTTCTGAGGCAAAGATCACAACTTCTGGCCTTTGGAATGGGACAAATCTTTTTGTTCCACATGAAGGTCAGACGTGGTGTTAGCATCTTGCTCTAATCAGCAATACTAAGTAATGTGTCTTAATTTTATACCAGTTTTTCATTCTTTCCCTGAAAATTGTTTGTCAAGTTCCTACTTGGTCATCAAATTTCTTGGATACCCTCAAGGATAGGTAAGTTGGTCCCTGCCTTCAGAAAGCTTACAGACTTTTAAGAAAGATATGAGACCAGAGGTGACAATATGAAGGTGTGCAAAATTTAGTTCTAGATACGATGTGGTGTAGCTCATAAAATCATAAAGTCCTAGAGTTAGGAGGAATCTCAGAGAGCATTTAGTTGACCCTTACCAGAACAAGAATTCAATTTAATAAACATGGATTAAGCATCTACCGTGTGCCAGGCACTACTATGCTAAACGCTAGGGATGTAAATTTTAAAATGAAAGATCCTCAAGGAGTTTACGGTCTACATGGGTGAAGATAGAACATCAGAGAAAACTGTAAAGAGGTGGGGGGAGGGGAGGATGACACACTAAGTAGTACCTGATCCAAGAGGACATGATGTTCCTGGGAGTTGAAACAAAGTACAGTTGCTAACAGAAAATAGAGAAAATTCTGAGTTTTCTGTAAAGCAAGACTTTGGGAGGAGTTTGTTGCCCTCCAATTAGAAGCGAAAGACAACTGAGAAAACTGAGAAAGTATTGAGTATCAAAAGTTGAATCAGTCTACATTGTGGTGAGATTTCAGGTGACCAGTTTATCAACTTATCTTGGGAGAAGGATGATGTTCTGCAGAGTTGAAACCAAGCAGAGTCACCATCTATAACATCTGTTTATAACAAATGTTCATTTCTTTCCTGTTCAATATCTCCAATGATTATGAGCCCCTTTTGGAGACAGCTCATTTCACAGTATTTCTAATAGTGAACAAGTGTCCTATGACTTTAAAAAGACCTTTAAGAACACTCATCAAAGCAATGACCAGTCCTAATTCCAGAGCACTCATGATGAAGCATGCTACCCACAAATGAGGAGATGGACGTAGAGTACAGAATGTGATGTCTGATTCTTGAATATGGCCAATGAGAGAAGCTGTTTTGCTTGACAATTCATATTTGTTACATGGATTTTTATTTTATTTTTCAGTGGATGGAGGGGGGAGGTAAGTGAAATAGGTGGGGGGAGATGGGAGGGAGAGAAGGTAGATTTTTGTTCATTGAAAAAAATAAATTGAATCTAGGTGGCCTGCTCTTCATTTCCTTCCAAGCATGGTCTAAACTAACTTCTTTCATGCAGATGATAATCTACTCCATTTAAAAGGATGCTTGGAAAATGACATTCCTCCGTGTTCTTTGGCAGTATGGTCCAAGGCTTAACCACCATCACTGTGAGGAAATTCTTCCTTGGATTTAATCTCATTCTAATGCTGCCTGTTTTTTCTCCATCCTGTTTTAAGTAAAGATGGAGACCACCCCCTTGTAACCTTGAAGACATTAAATCACTCCTTGTTCTTCTCTTCGCCTGGAATTTTCCCTCAGTTTTATTTTCCTTAATAATGTTTGTGGCTCTTCTCTTGAGCCCTCTTTCCCCATGTCTTTAAAAGTGTGAGGCCTAGACAGAAAAAAGTGTTCTGGCCAGTTTTAAGTACAACACAGTAGAGCTTTGAAGCTCTCCATTAAATGCTGTATCATGATACAGAGTTAGCTCCGAACTCTCAAAAGCCAGTCCAGAGCATTGTTTAAAAGAAGGGAGAAACTCATTCAGCATGGGCTGGAATGGTTACAGAAATCTTATTGAAAGAGGCAGTATTTGAGCTGACCCTTGAAGAATGGGTTGGATTTGGACAAGTTGAAGGAAAATGGGGATACCATGGGCTAAAAGTAGAGAGATGGGAAAGAGTATTCTATGATGGATTGTGGGAAGAGAACAAAATAAGGCAGCCATTCAGTCAGTCAGCAATCAATTAAGCACTTATTGTGTACTAGTCACTGTGCCAAGTGATAGGGATACGTAGGAAGGTAAAAACACTGCATCATGCTGAGCTGACCCTGGAGAGGCCTGTTTTTCAGGATTGTATTTATTTACTACATTTTACCTTACGTTTCTTACATAGAGTCCTCATTTGCCTGCAATTACCTGACATTTGTACAAGTTACTAAGCACTTACATCAGAAGAGGAAGGGACCTTAGAGATGGAGTCCATCTCCTTGTTTTACAGCTAGGGAAACTGAGGCCTGGAAAAGGGAATGGTCTCATACAGCCAGCTAGTGGGAGTAGAATCCTAATCTAATGACTTCCCGGGCAAGGTTCCTTCTGTGTTGAGTTGGGCTTTGTGTTTCAGCAAGTTTAAGCTATTGTGGATCTGGCCTCCCCATGAAGGGAAAATGTTAATCCAGTTTAATTTTAAGTCTTCCTACTTCTCAGTTCTTGATGTGAAAAACATTAGCTTGGTGGAGACGTAAAACAGATGGTGTGCCCTTGGAGTAGATAATGCTATCATTCAAAATCAATGTTCACAGAACTGGGAGGCATGAATCCATAGATCATGTCTCCCTATTTATCTTATCAGGTTGGGCTATGCTGGAACTGTTCTTAGCTTACGTGGAGATTAGCAACAGGGTCCTTACAATGGCAGGCAAATTACAGCCTATTCTTTTGAACACTGGGAAGGACACAGTTACCCTAATAGTGAATGGACAAATTTCTTCTTGGTCGTGACTGAGGGATAACTAGTTAGAGTTAGCTGGTATCTAGAGTTAGTTCTGACATCTAGATCCACCACCAGACTGCCCTTCTAGTTAGAAAATTCCTTGTGAATATGTAATCCAGTTTGTGTCTGTGAAAAATGATGGGCTGTTTGTGTAACAAAGGTGAGAGACAGCCGCTGGAAAGCCTGTGGCTTCCATGGTAACCACAGGAGATCCAGAACCACAGCTCTAGAGTTAAAAGGGACCTTGGAGGCCATTTAGTCAGACTTTATTATTTTACAGAGGAGGACACTGAGGTCTAGAGAGGGTGAGTGATTTGCCCAAGGTCACACAGGTAGTAAGTTTCAGAGGTGTGCCATGTTGTGGAGAGAGTGCAAGGAGGGCTCCAGTAGTTGAATGAGAACGTTATTGCGGCACATTTATGGGGGAGCACACAGGTGAGAGGGAGGCAAGTAGTGCCACTGGGACAGGCATAAACAGGTCATGGTCTGCATCATTTGAGGAGTACTTCCCTGGATGAGATGACAGATTCACTAGGCTATTTCTCAGGCAGTTATTTGGTACAGTGGGTAGAGTGCTAAGTTTGGAAGTAGGATGACTTGAGTTCAAATCCTGCCTCAGACTTTTAGTAGCCAGATGATCCATGACACATTGCTTTAAAATCCTTGATTTTTTCTCACCTGTAAAATGAGGTTGTTGGATTCAGTAGCCTCTGAAGTCCCTTTTTACTCTTTATCAATCTGTGATCCTATTAACCCAACACTTTTTTTTCCTGTTGCAAGCTTTTTCTACGTAGATTCTCTCAGTTTACCCAGTGAAGAAGCCTCGTGTCTTGGTGGGGCAGGTTGGGGGAGGACCAGGTTTGACATCAGATGTGTGATTGGGTTTCAGACCTCTATTGCTGGGGCTGTGGATCTGTACTGCAGAGGTCTGGACAGAGAAGGAAAGGAACATAAATCCTTGGGTTTTTTTCTATCCTGCCCCCATCTCTCCACTTGGAGTCACACATCTTGCTTGTTGGTGCTTCTAAAACAAGCCAGGTTTCATCAGCTTTGTTTAGAAAGATATTTTTATGGTAGGGTTATTATATGGTATGATCCATGATAGATCTACATCACAGGATTAGTCTTGTAATAATAACCCTGAAATGATGAGCTGAGTTATAACAGAGTTCTCTTGGTTTGAATTTGAGTGTGTCTGATGATCTTGGAATTAAAAACACTTCAAGTAAAATTATTAAATGATGCTGTTAGAACCCAACTCTGGAGGAGCTGGAAAGCTGCCTAGCTTACTCATGTCCTTTCCTACTCCTACCCCCTACTCCCTACCCCCTGCCCCACCTTTCCCTGTTCACATTCCATACCCATGATAAATAGCATCACCTTCCAGTCTTGAAGCTCTTAAAAGAGCTACCCTTCCTTATCAAGCTTGCTGCCTGTATGGTTCCCACCTTCTGTCTCTCAGAATAATGTGTTTTCCTTTTATGTTACATAATATTTACAGGTTACTCCACATTGTGAAAGGTCTCTTGTAACAAAGTACAACAAAATGACCTCATCTGAAAGTACTTGCAGCATTTCATATCTGTAGCCCCCTGCTGCCTCTCCATTTAGAAAAAGATTTAACAAAGCTATTTTCTTTCCTACCCTATTGAAAAGAAAAACAAATTTCTTGCAACAAATATGCATAGTCAAGCAAAACAAATTCCTTCAATGCCTGTTTACAAATATGTGTTTGTGTCTGTGTGCCTATGTCTCATTCTACAACCTGAATCCATTACGACTTTGTAGCTGACAGCATGTTTCATCCTTGGTCCTCTGGAGTCATACATTCCATTGTATTAATGACAGTTCTTACTTCACAGTAGGATAGTCCGACTTCAAAGTCGTTTGCTTTTACAGTGTTGTTATTATATAAATTATTCTCCTGCTTCTGGTCATTTCATTCTCCATCAATTTATGAAAGACCTACAGATTGTTAATTTTTACATAGTATAAATATCTTTCAGGTCCTACCTACTTCACTCTGCATCATTTCATGTAAGTTTTCCACATTTGCGGGGGAGATAATCACAGGTTTTGGATTCAAAGGACACCAGTCTGTCCTTGAGTCAGACTTTCTACTGACCTGGGAGAGAGGAGTTAACAGAGATGATAAATATTAACAAAGGACTTTAAAAAATAAAAGATTTGCCACAGAGCCATATGGACATCCCTACTTTGTGCAGTAACGAAAATAACTGGATTTTTTTTTTTGGTGTTTCACTCTACATAGCACTTTACACCCATCACCTCATTCATTCTTCATAACAACCCTACAGAGGTTGTTGTCAATATTATTGCCACTTTACAGACAGAAGAACAAGCTCAGAGGGGAAGTCACCCAAGGGGTGATGGTGAAGTTGCCTAGGATCACGCAGCTATTTGGACCTGAACCCAGGTCCTGCGACTCAGAGTCAAGCACAAGTTGGGCACAAGAAGGCTGCTGGATACTTCAACAGTGACCTTCATGTGAGAAATGGCTTAAAGGAATCTGGCTAAGGAAATAAAGAATTGGGTAGCAGGGAAGGTGGGCCAGGCATGTAAACAAGGGCAAAGAAAAATATGACCTGTGAAATATAAAGACTCAGAGGAAGGCCTCCAACACATTGTGTAGGCCCTGTAGGGAGAAATCATGAGAGAACACTGACAGGAATCACAGGATAAGGTATGGTTGGGTTGTGATTCACATGGATAGAGGGAATATATCTGCATCTTTCAGTGAGCATTTAAGGATCTGTGATAGTTGCTGGTTACAAAGATTTGAAAATGAAACAGCCTGCTCTCTATCAGGATAAAGAACATGTGGGTAATTAAGACTATCCATAATAAAACTGAGGAAATGCTCATCAATTGGGGAATGGCTGAACAAGTTGTGATATATGAAAGTAATGGAATACTATTGTGCTATAAGAAAGGTTGAACAGTCAGATTTCAGAAAAACCTGGAAAGACATATACAAACTGATGCAACCTGAAATGAACAAAACCAGGAAAACGTTGTACACAGTATCAGCTACATTGTTCGATAATCAACTATGATAGACTTAGCTTTTCTCACGATGCAATGATCCAAGACAACTCCAAAAGACTCATGATGGAAAATGTTATCCACATCCAGAGAAAGAATTACAGATCTGAATGCAGGTCAGAACATACTATTTTCACTTTTTTGTTGTTTTTGTGGCTTTTCCCTTTTGTTCTCTTTCTTCTTTCACAACATGACTAATGTGGAAATATATTTACATGATTGCACATACATAATGTATATCAGATTGCTTGCCATCTTGGGGAGAGAAAAAAATTTGAAACTCAAAATCTTATAAAAAATGAATGTTGAAAACTATTTTTACATGTAATTGGAAAAAATAAAATACTATTTACCAAAAAAAGAAAAAGAAAAAAAAATAGTCACATAAAAACAAGATAAATACTTGATAATGGGGAGGGGAGGGTGTCAAGAAAGATTCTGTGTATAAAAGGTAGTGCTTGAGCCCAGTTTTTTAGGAAGTAACGTTCTACAAGATCATACTTCTTCTAGAAGGAAAGAAAGGACCCAAACCCTGAGTCTCTCAGTACAGGCTTCTTCCCATTTTATCCCAGTGCCTTTGGGGTAACTATTCTGGGAAGAGGGTTTCATTTTAGTTTCTAATTCTTCAGCTATAAGGAACCATAAACATGTTTACTGTGTTTCATCCTCTATCTTTGCCTCACTACGTCTAGTACACAAAGGGTTCACAAGAAGAATCACACACACGGACAGCTAGCTATTTCATCCATTTATAGCCTAGTCTGACTGGTTCATTCTTTCTGCCTCCCAGGGCAGGGCCACCTCGTGCTCCCAGGCTCCTCTCTTGTGGTTTGCCCTTGGAGAAGGGGTTTCTCATAGTATAGCCTATTACTTCCTTTACCATTCACCACATATATCTGCTGCCTTGTCAGGGTAAAGGAAATGAAGGTCTAGGGAAGCTATAGGATCCTACCTCCTTCCACCATTGAGCTATGCAGTTTTGGTTTTCAGTGTCCCATAGTCACCCTTGAGTGAGGCTGGGGGCAAAAAAGTGGGGTCTGCATATTCATTTACCTTTTATCCATTCTAAAAGTGAACTCCAAGAAGGTTTAAATAGCTTTACAAAGACTATTGGACTTCCTAATGTCTAGATTATCTTCTCCACTGTTTCTCACTTCCCTCTTTAAAACCTTAAAATTGAATGTCAGTGTAGCCACCTAAACCTCCCGAGTAACTATTTATATTTTAAATAATTCCAACATTAGTAATACTTTTTCAGTCACTCATCAGTATACTTGGTCCATTCATTTTGGTTCACTTTTCTCCTTACATGGTCATAGTTAGTGGATGTTTAGTCCTTTCTGCTTTGTTTTCCTTTGTATTACATATCATAGAGGAAGCATAGAGGTAGAGCAAAATTTTTTCCATTTTAAAGTTAAATTTTATTTTCAATTCTAAATTTTTTACCTTCCCCTCCCTCCTGCTGCCCCATCCATTGAGAAAGCAAGAAAACAAAACCCATTTTAGTATGTCAAACAAAATAAATTCCCACATTAGCCATGAAAGAAAATAAATATGCTCAGATTTGCACTCTAGAGTCAGTCATCTCTCTCCGGAGGTGGCTAACATGTTTTCATCATTAGTCTTGGATTTATCATTCGTCGTGTTCATCAGAGCTCCTTAATCTTTCAAAATTGTTTATCTTTACAATACTGTTATTATTGTACAATATTGTTATCGTATAAATTCTTTTTCTGATTCTGCTCTTTTCACTCTGTATCACTTCATATAAGTCTTCCCAGTTTTTCTGAAACGATCTTCCTCATCATTTCTTACAACACAAATAGTATAGTGTCACCTTCATGTACCATAACTTGTTGATGGGCACCCCTTTAGCTTCCAATTCTTTAGCTCTGAAATTCTTAACTTGTAATCTGTAAACTTTTTTTATATTTTCCTTTTTTAAAAAATTGTTTTATTAAATTATTTCATTTGTTTTCAGTGTTCTACAATATATCTTCCATGTATCTTAAGATTTTTGCCCCCTCTTCCCCCACTCCTTCCCCGCTCCCTGCTCCCTCCCTGAGACGGTGTTCAATCTTATATAGGTTCTACGCATACATTCCTATTAAATACATTTTCACCTTAGTCATGTTGCATAGAAGAATTAAAATGATTGGGAGAAACCATAAAACAAAACATAATGCAAAAAAAAAATGGTCTGCTTCATTCTGCAATTTAGTTCCATAGTTCTTTCTCTGGATGTGGAAGGCATTTTGTCTCAACAGTTCATTGGGAATTTTTTGAAGTCTTTGCATTTCAGTAAAGTACTAAGTCTACCAGAAAAACTCCTTGCACACTGTGGTTGTTGCTGTGTACAAAGTTCTCTAGGTTCTGCTCGTTTCATTCAACATCAGTTCATGTAAGTCCTTCCAGGCCTCTCTGAAGTCTTCCTGTTCATCATTTCTTATAGTACAGTAGTATTCCATTACATTCATATACCACATTTTGTTCAGCCATTCCCCAGTTGATGAGCACCCCCTTTGCTTCCAATTCTTTAGATATGAAATCCTTAGCTTGTGATCTATAAACTTTTATTTATTTATTTTTTTAATATTCTACAATCACTACCTTAAAATTAATATAAACTTTTTTAAAAAATATTTTGATAACTATTTCAGTATAATTGGTTTTCTTTGCAGATCCTATACATTTCATTTTATGAATTTGTATACATTTTTCTGAGGAAGGGAACCATAGACTTTACCAGACTGAGAAGTCCATGACACAGAAAAGGTTAAGAACTACTGCAGAACAGGGTAGAGAGGGGAGCGACTTCGGTTCCAGTCCTGCCTCTGACACATACTGGCTGCGTGTCCGTGACCAGGTCGCTTAACTTCTCACTGTCCCATAAAGACCATAAATTTAAGATCATAAACTTCAGAAGAGGTACAGATTTGCATTGGTAGAGGAAGTACTCAGCTGGGATTTCCTTACAATGATGAAATCACAAATCAAAATTTTATTAAGCTCTTTATAGATTTTTACATCCTTCATATCTGTCCATTTTAATGACATTATAATATTTATTATATTTATGAAATCCAGTGTTTTGTTTTTAACTCTTCTGTTGTTGAAAATTTAAGTTGATTCCAGTTTTTTACAATTACATTTAATACTGCTGAGAAAATCTTTCCACAGAGAGCTCAGTTATGGTTTTTGTTTTGGGACGGGGGTGGGGTTGATACTTTCAGGCCACAGTTCTCAAACTAGAATCATTGGGTTGAATAGTATGGTTATTCTTGATTTGCACTTTTTAAATTTTTTGATAGTATTTTATTTTTTCAATTACACGTAAATACCGTTTTAAACTATTTTTTTGAGTTAGTTTCCAAATTTTCTTCTTCCCTAAGATGGTAAACAATTTGAAATCAGTTATATATGTGCAAGAGTATGATTATGCTTTCATGTGTGTTGTGTTTATCTCGGTTTCCTCAACAGTAAAATGAATTGTTAGCACCTGCCTCCTAGGGTTATTGTGAGAATCAAATGAGATAATGTTTGGAAAGCACTTAGCAAAGTACCTGATGCTCCAAAAATGTTTATTCTCTCTCTTTCCCTTCTTTGAACCATACCTTTTGAAAGCTGCTGCTCTAGTCCCACCATCTCATTTCATAGAGGAAGTTGAGGCATCTTGCTCAAGGTCACATGTCAAGTTAGAACTGGAGGGGGAACTCCATCTTGGTCTCCCAATTCCCAGACTCATGTTTGGTTTTGTGCAAAACTTAGGAATTGCCATGTAAGCATCTGATTGAATTCTGTCCCAGATGCTTTGCCATTCAGTTACTGCTCCAGATTCTGACCTGGAGAGACTGTGCTTATGGCATTTTTCATCTGGAGTTGTGTTTGGTGAAGTGTTGTTGGCAGTCCAGAGATTTTTGAGATTATTTCAAGACTCTTCACTCAATAAATATTTGAAATATTAGATATTTGGGTTTTAGATTGAGCCTTGTTTTCAGGTCTCTTCAAGCACTGAGTTCTCACTCACCGTCATCCCTATCATCATTCCTTGACTAATAGATCACTCAACCTGAGTATTAAAATATTCAGTTTCTTGCATAAAAACATAAACCAATAATCTCTAGGTAGAAAGTGATCCACAAGGTGATAAAAGGCAGACTAGGAAGGTAAAAGCCACTGGTAAGGAAATTCCTTGGAATCTCAGAATTCCCTGCTCCCAGCACCCAAAAATTTTTTATATTTTTCTTAACCAAAGGACTCACAGCTGGGTCCTGGTTAGTCCACATGAAGTCCAAATTAACTCCAACTGGCCTAGGTCTGCTCCACAAGTCTTTGCTCATCCCAACACTGATTGGTGTTGTAGGAGTTTGGAGGTTACCTTAAGACTCCCCAGCTCCACTAGTGTCTGACCCCATGACATGAAGAAATGAATAGATTGTGGAGGTGAGTTGCAAAAGTAGGCAGGGGAGGTCCAAGATGCCACCAGTAGATAGACTCATTTCCATGTGCTATAACTGTGACTGGATTTCTTTAAAATAGAGATTGTTTAAATTTCCAGGTCTCTTTGGTTTAAAAAAAAAAGTTCCATCTCATGCTATTCCCTTCCCACTCACTGTGGGGAAGAAAACCCTATAAAATGAGGGGTTTGGATTAAGGTCCCATCCAACTCTTTGGTTTTAGGACTCCACCATTCAAAGGGGAATGTAACGGGTCCACCGTTTGCACTCACATGACCTGGGTTTGAATCCCAGCTCACAATTACTAGCTGTATCCCCAGAGAAGTCCATCTAATTAAGTAAGTCTTTTATGGTGAAATTAATCCAGTCCATCCATGACTCTGGACATTCATGAATTTGTCAGGATATATTTCAGGCATTTTGTTAATCTTTCCAGGCTTGTGGCTACAGAAATATTTATGATCTGAATAATTGATTACAGGGTGGTCCAAGTGTCAATGGCTGCAACCTCATGCTTAGTATCTACCTGGGTCTCGGCGGTGCAGTGAATAGTGTGGGAATTGGTGTCAGGAAGAGCTGTGTTTGCATTCTGCTTCAAAGATTTCCTGGCTAGCCGGGATGTTTGGGAGCCCACTCCAAACCTAAAAGCCTGATGAATTTTCACTGTGAACATTTATACCTCAGGAATATACAACAAGAAAGTGTTAATAATGCGTATTAAACTTAAAAGTGTGTATGTGTGTGTATATGCGTATATAAAATATCTGTAGATAGATAGGAATTTTTTTTCCCAGAGAGTTATGTTTGCCAACACCCTCCCGGACCCCAGGCACTTAACTTTATTCAGTCTCATTTTCCTCATCTATAAAATCCCTCATAGTATTATTGTAAAGATCACATGAAATTGTGTGTAAAGCATTTTGCAAACCTTCAAGCACCGTGTAGATACTAGCTATGATTATTTTTAATTTCATCTTATTTTTGTGGATACCTTTTGGTTTTGCTATATTCTTTTCCAAGTATATCCATCTCCCCTTCTCCATTTCCTCTCCAGTGAGCCATCTCTTGTAATAAACATTTTATAGGAACATTTTAATGGCAGTTTAAGATGGGGTTCTGTAGCAAATCAATAACTCCACATTTTGAATTTTACAAACCACTTTCCTCATGACATCCTTGTGATGTAAGTAATGCAGCTATTTCTGCCTGTCTCCATTTTACAGATGAAGGAACTGAGGCTAGTCAGTAGATGTCAGAACCTGAACAATTTCATAACCAGCCAAAGTTCTGCTTTGAGGTTCCTGAGTAGGTCCACTTTTCATGGTGCAGCCCCAGAAAGGGTGCTCTTCCTTAGGAGTCTTGGTAGACTTAATGCCCTCAGATCTAGACCTCTGTTCCAACAGAGGATTCTTCTGGTTAGCAAGGGATCTTCCCAGATAGATGTTCATCAGGTATCAAATTGAAGTTTCCCCCTTTTCTTTCAGTTCTCCTAAGTCAGACTCATTCTGTATGCCATTTGGACTTGTTGAAAGTGACATTAATAGTTCAACACTGGTTTTTATTTTTTGTACCCAGTATCATCTGAGCCTAAAATGAAGTGGGCCATAGGGCAGGTACTGATATTTCATTTTACAAATGAGGAAACTAAGGCTTTGAAAAGCCATGATTTGCCTAAGGTCATTAGGAAGTGGTGGCATTATGATCCTAAACAAGAGCTTCAAATCCAATAGTTTTCTCCTAAACTGCCTCCAGGAGCTCCTGAGTCAAGTGGAGATTGTCAGGTTATCCAATAGGACAGAACCAGAAGAAAATTTAAATAGGAATTCAGGAGACTTTGACAGTAATCATAAAATCTGTATCGCAGACTTAAGGGTTATTAAGGACCACAAATGCCATCTGATCAAACCCAGACCACAAAAAGAAATCTCTATCTATCAGTTCCTAATCGTCTACTATGTCTCTCACTTTTCTTACATATACTGTCTGTGTGATCCTGGGCCAATCTCTTGACCTCTCAGGACTCTAAACAACTCTAAAGCTATTAATTACAGAAAAGGTACTGCTGCAAATGGTTACAGGGAGTGTACTCATCCAGGAGCTCATTTTGCCCGTAAAACCACGGGTGTAATCCCTATTACCACCACTGAGTTTCAGGTGTTACTGCTGGGTTCTACAACATTCATTCCAAGCAACTGTTTGCCCAGCCTTTCCTTGAAGACTTGGAGAGAAAGAAGAACCTGCACCTTCCCAGGCAGTCCACATCCTGCTTTTACAAGTCATAGCTTGTCCTGCATCAGCCATGAGTCTGTCTCCCTCTGTGACTTCCTCCTGGTGTGGCCCTCTGGGGCCAAACTGAATAAAAAAGCGAGCTATCCTCTGCAGGACATCCCATCTGGTACTGTAAGATAAGGTATCATTAGGCTTCATGCCTCCTCTTCCTAAGGGAGCAACCCCAATCGTGTTGCCAGAGAACATGCTGAGCAACTTTTTAAAAATTGTGTATTCTTTGTTATAAGGGCTTTTCTAGAAATCTAGAAATTTTTCTAGAAAGAGATTTTTCTAGTAATGAAGGAAATTCAAGAAATTAAAGAAAAAGGGAAGAATATTTTGGGAAATGGAGGTGATATCTATAAAATTTTTTGCTCTAGGAGATATGTAGTGTTCAGATGTGACGTAGATCTTGGCCCCTGGGATTCCCACAGTTTAGGAGGGCAGGGCACAAATTGTGAGGAGCAACATCATCTGATTGGGAGATAAATTACAGATTTGCAAAATGAAGTGCTTCTGGACCTGTTCCTATGTAGATTGAAGAGGGATGAAAAAACAGTCTTTCCCTGGGATATGAAATTCCCTACTTGTATTTTTTTAATAGAGTAGTCACTTTTATGTTTTTTATACACTAAAAATATTTTGATGCCTTTTTTGCTGTTTATTTCTTATTTCTTTTCTTTTCTTTCTTTTTTTTTTTTTTAGCATAGTGCCTGTCACTGTGAGGTAGCAAGCATTTAAATTATTGACTTAAAATTGATGAAAATTATTACCAAATCAATCAAATTATCGAATGCTTCTCTTTTATACCATATTCATTTCAAATTTGGATCCCACTCCCACCCCACATTGAACCCTCCCTTTGTAACAAAGGAAAACAAGCAAAACTACACAACAGAATGACTGATGGCATATGCAACATTCTGTTCCCATGGCTCACCACTCTGCTGAAAGGAGGTGGGATTGTGTTTCATGTTCTGTTCTGAAGGATCAATATTGGTGGTTATAATTAATGAGTTCAGCAGCCTTTTGGTATTCAACATTTATGTTATTGTAGGCATTGCCTCTGTTTTTCTCCTGGCTCTGCCCCACGTTGCTTAGGGTCACAGGACCAGGATGTATGAGAGATCATCCTGAATGGAATTCTTGTTATCCCCTTTACCAAGTTAAGTTGTCCCTCTTTCATCTATAGGTAGATAAAGCTATATTCATTTTATTCATAGGTCCTCATTTATGAATATAATGCTTTTGAGCTTGAAAGCTGCTTTTACTGTTTTATTTACTGTCAGATGTATTTGATGTGGTTTGTTTGGTTTTGGTTTTGTGTAGAGGTGCCTTTTATTTTTCTTGCAATAATATTATTAATATCTTCTGGGTTTTTTACCACCTAAATTTCATCCTATAAACCGCACTCCCTTTATTTTTAGTGCTTATTACAAGGCATGACTTACTGGGTAGGGATTTATTTGGAATGAGGGTGTTGTTAAAACAAAAATCAATTTTATAAAATGTTTTTAAAAGTGCTTTCACATTCAGTATCTCCTTTGTCCCTTATATCACTGCTGTGGGGGTAGGCAGGCCAGATGGCATTATCCCCATTAGACAGATGAGCAAACTGAGTGGGGTTAGGAGGTTAACCTCAAGGTCATGTCCTGACCAGTGGCCAAGCCAGATCCAGTACTCAGGCCTCCTTGTTCTCAATCTGGTGCTCTTTTCACTATAGCGTGTATTAGAGATTAATTTTTTTTTGCTGTCCTATCTGCTAGTGAAAGCTTGTGGCCAGTGGAAAGTCACGTGGCAGGCCTTTGATTCATCGGCCTGGCAGCTGGTGTGGCAGATCCATCAGAAAGGAACCGAAGCTTTCAGTCCCCTGCATTTGGGCTGCTCGGGATTTTTCCTTCTGCCAAGCCCTGAATGTGAAAATGTGTCCAACTGCTAAGCTCTCCTCAGGCCCTTGGCGCCAGCGTGGGGAAGGCAGGTGGTCTGAGGAAAGGCTCCCTTTAGGTTGCTGCACAGCGCGCACAACACTGAACAGTGTGAGACAACTGTCAGTTCCTTCTTTCCCTTCTCCCCCTCCTCAGCAAAGCTGGGCCACAGATGGATGAGCTGGAAACATGTCAACCCTTCTCTGAAGGGCACGGCGAGAGCATAGTCCCAGGGAAAGGCACCAGCTCCATCATTTGGCTAATCTGTTTGGCCAGAGGAGAAAGTGTCCTGTGAGCAGGAGAGGAATAGGAAGGGGGACTGGTGGGATCACCCTCCCCAGCCTGACCAGCCTCTCTCTGGCTTCCAAAGTGGCCAGCAGACTTCTCCCCTGGGAACTTGGAGAGTTTGATGTTAAGTATCATTCCTTGCATATGTCTCTAAAGGGTAACTATTTTTGAAGGGGAGAATCTAAACTCTAAGGGAGACAGCTTTATTTTCTCATTATTATTAAGAACTGATATTTATATAGTACTTTTAAGTTTGCAGAACACTTTTAATGACATCTCATTTGGGCCTTATAGCAAACTGCATGAAGATACTCTGGCATTACTGCCCCCATTTTATAGATGAGGGAAAGGACTCAGAGCTTATGGCTTTTTTTGTAAGAGAAGGAACTGTCATGTAGTTGGATAAAAAGTACTGGAGATGGAATCACAGGAGCCTAGACCTGGAAATGAAAGGGACCTCCTAGGCCAACCCTTTCCTTTTAGAGATTAGTAAACTGAGGCCCATGGGAGTTAAATGATTTCTCCAAGTTCACAGAGATAGCAAGCATTGCAGGTCAGTTAATTGATTGGTTGATGGAGTTGGTCCAAAATGCCTTAAAGGGGCAGTCACAATTGAAATTAATTATAAACTGAGGCACAGTTACAATTCTGAGCATAACCAATTTTTATCAGTTATTATCAATAATCAAATTATTATCAATTTATTAGCAAAGTACGAATTTGCTGATAAAATTTACCTCCTCATCAGTAGGTAAGAACCCAAGGTAGGACTTTAGAGATAATTTTAATAGACAAAGGAGGAGCATCCATAGTAAAAGGTAGCATCCTAGATGAGAAAACACCATGATTGACTGGAGATTGAGTATGGGGAGAAGTGGGGTAGCAACCAACCCTCCTTCTAGGTTGCCGATTGGTTGTGTTCACCTGCAAGGTTAGTTAGTGGTACATGGATAACAAGCAGACTTTGTTGAAAGGCGACTAGTGGGATAGAAAGATTTTTTTGACATCAGAATAGACCATCGATTTCATAGAAATACTGAACTTGTAAACTTAGACAGAGATACAGGAATATTTTATAGGAAAGCTGAACTTCTAAATGTAACTCTTAAACAATAAAATGTGACTTAGCCAGTCTGTGGTATATCAATTTGATTTTTTTCAGGGCATAGGTTCTAAGGCTTCCTCAGATTCTTTAGCATCTGTGTGACTCTGGGCAAATTACTAAGCTCTTCTTTGCCTCCATTCCTTCATCTTTAAAATGGTCATAAAAATACTCAAAGTATCTACCATATAGGGTTGTTAGACTTAAATAATAATGATATTGATATATATGTATAGATAACATGCACAGGGTTCCGCAAACCTGAAATCACTGTGTAAACATCAGTAGTTATCATCTCTTCCAAGTTAGCTTTTCAAGGGTTGGTCCACCTATAGGGAGAAGAAAACTTCAGGTTTGGCCACAGACTGACCCTGTTTCTTTATTTCTAAATTACAGTAAATATAAAATGGAGTTATGGAGGGTTCAATGGGATACGTAATTGAAGAACTTTTTGTTCCCAGAGGATAGTCATAGTTCAGTTTTCAGGTGGTGAAAGAATTAGATTTGACCTAATGATTAACCAAAGTAAATGACTAATTCTTCAATGAGGAAAAAAATTATTTTTGCAAACATCAGGGCTGGGAATCCAGCTACTCTTCCATTCTCTGTGAAGCTATAGAATCAGGTTTGTATTCATTCAGACCAAATTCCACCGTAATCATGTTATGCCTATTTGACTTTCCCTCCTGCCACCCTCTCACGTCCAAGCCTTTGGTGGCTTCAGGCAGCTGCTATAAATCACCCCAGAGGGAGATGTGACCTCTGCTTAGTCTGGACAGTTCATTTAAGTTTATAAACGAGCTCTGTGATAGGTTGTATTTTCTTCTCATTGCATGTTGGGAAGCTTGAAGAGTGTGTTCATGAGTGTGTGTGTCTGAGAGAGAGAGATGGATATGGGGAGCTGATGAGTGTGTATGTGTGATAGGTTTGAGGAGCTGCATATGTGTGTGTGATGGATTTGGAGAGCTGAGGGTATGTGTCTGTGTGTGAGAGATTTGGGGAGCTATAAAATGGTGCTACCAACTACCGCTTCACCCAGGAGTAAATTTTTAACAGCCTGCTATCCAAAGCACTTTCTTAAGTTTAATCCACATTCTTACGATTTCTTCATCTCTTTCTTAAATCTGGGCCATCAACAAAACCAATAAACCAAGCGCTGACTTGTAGTATTTGCAGATGTCTGTTGTCTAAATGCTAAATGCTCGTGCTGCAAATTTAACAATTGGCTTTTGTGAAAACTGTGTCTGCTCGGCTCCTGCACACTTTTGGCATTACCCATCTTGAAGGGTTATTGGGAATGAACGAAGTGCCATTTATGAAGCTTTCTGATTAGCCTTTTAGAGAACATTGCAGAGTCCAGTTCCAGTATCACTGTTGAAAGAGAAACACAATTGGGCTGAGACCAGGAATACCTGAGTTCTAGTTCCTCAGTTGCAAACTCACTGTGTGACTTTGGAGGGGTTCTTTTCCCTCTCTGAGTCTCAGCTCCCTTATACTTAAAACAAATGGGAGGGGGACGTTGGATTGGATAGCTTCTCAGGTTTTCCTCATTTCTAAAAGCCTTTGTTGAAATGCTATGAATTTTCATATTTGCCAGAGTTGCCTTTTGTAGCTCACTGTATAGCATGTCTCACCTGTGTGAGAGTCTACCTGTTGACATATGTATCCCTTTTCTTCACAGTTGCTAGTGAGAAGAGGGTGCCAGCGATGCCTGGATCCCCTGTGGAAGTGAAAATACAGTCAAGATCATCACCCCCCACCATGCCTCCACGGCCACCTATCAACCCTGGTGGGCCCCGCCCGGGCTCCTTCACCCCTACAGCGTGTGAGATTGCCAGCCCTTGTTTTCATCACTTGTCTGTCTTGGTTTAATGCAACATGAGGAAATAAGGGGTGGGGGTGGGGGGCAGCACTGGCATTTTCTGTACCGTGGAGATCAGATAAGGATAGGAACAGGACCTCTGCTGTCATTAGTATAGGGAATTTCCATTTTTCAGTGCAAGCTGCTGACAACTGGTTTTTTTTGAGGGGGGAAGGTTTGCAACTTTATACTCTTAGGACAGAAGTTTTTATTAACTTTTGGAGGGACATCCCTTTGATGTGAGTCTTGTGAATTTGGTGGACCCCTTCTGAAAGTAATGTTTTAAAATACATAACATTACCAAAGAAACCAACTATATTGAGATTCATTGTCAGAATTTTTTTAAAAAAATAAGCTCCTAAGGCCCAGCACCGGGACATTAAGGTCACTCAACCAGTCAGTGTCAGAGGTGTAATTCGAACTCAGGTCTTCCCGATTGAGAAGTCAGTTCACTATCTGTTATGCAGTATCTCAGCCCTTGTCTGATCTAGGTTATTTCTGAACCTGGTACTTTGGTTTTCCCATGTCATTTGGCCTAGGGAATTTGTGGTTCTTTTTGAGTGGAGTTAAAATGGCTAATTTAAATGATTATCTTGGGTTTTCAAAATGCTTGGGACTCCAAATATTCCCTTCCTAATGTTATTGGAATTTTAGGGCAATTTCCAAAACACCACCCTGACTATCACCAGATGCTGGTTAAACTAGCTTTTTTTTCCCCCCATGTGAGGAGATATAGAAGCAGTTCTTTGTGGAATGGCAAAGCATATCTACATAATGTCTGGCACATCCTCGATACTTAATGAATACTTATTGATTGACTGTATTTGCCTTAGCATTCCTTCCCTATATAGAATACTGCTTGACAACCATGAGCCAAAAGTAGCTTCTGGGAATGTCCTCACATGCTGATCCATGACCCTGATTTTTCTCTCTTGTGCTCAGCGTTCTCATTCTCTCCAGTCTTCCATACGCAGAAGCTCCATCCCATGAGTACCACAGTCTAATTCTGTTGAGTCCAACTCTAGTGTCTGCAGATGGGGAAGAAAATCACCATTAGGAAAGAGAAGAAATTACATGTCATCCCAGGCTGTGTTAATATAATTTCTGGACCTCTAAGGAGAAATTTCAGAAAGGACTTTGCTTGCAAAATAACTAGGCCTTCGGTGGTGGCAGGAGACTTAGGTTACACAGGGTCTGCTTCAAAGTAGGGCTGCCCTGTGCTAATTATGTAGGCATCAGTGGAAAATGTCTCAGGATCATAGAATTAGAGCTGAAAGGAACCTTGGTGGATATTGAGTCTAACACCCTCAACTAATCAGCTCGATAGCAAAGTGGATAGAGCACCAGGCCTGAAATCAGGAAGACGTGAATTCAAATCAGACCTCTGACGTTTGCAGCATGATCCTGGGCAAGTCACTTAACTTCCTTTTCCCTCAGTTTCCTTATCTGTAAAATAGGGGTGGGTGGGTCATAGTAGCATCTATTTCACAGGGTTGTTGTAAGGATCAAATGAGATAATTGTAAAACTCTTAGCACAGTGCCTGATAACATAGTAAGTACTATATAAGTGTTAGCTATTGTTAGTATTACTGATGAAGAAACTGAGGCACGTAGAAGTTAAGTACAGGGCGTGGAATTCGCACACAAGTCCTCTGCCCTTCAGATCTAGTACTCCTTCCCCACTAAGCACTGAGTTGGCCCTCATGTAGCAAAAGATTAGTGAGGAAGAGCCCCAGGAGGTTTCAGTGCAAGCATTTAGCCAAAGGCCTCATTTTCCTTGACAGATACCAATCCCTTGAAGTTAAATTGCTGGGTTTTGGGATTGATTTTAGCCCCAGGTGAATATGAGACTGCTGAAGAGTGCTGAGCAAAACCAGTTACTGACTTGTGGCTTCTGGTCTAAACAGGCCTGTGTATCTTGAAATGAAGCAGATCTTAATTACCTGATAAACATTTCCTGGTATTTAGACTTCAGAGGCTAGGCAAGGCTGCAGTTGCCTACATGAATGTCTTCCATTTTTATCTCCATGTTTGGCCACTTGGGGGTGGGGGGATGTTTTATTTCGGAGAAGACTGGGCCATAGTAAGCTTTTATTAAGCTGGCTGTCAAAAAGGCTTCCTTTAAGCTAAGTCCTGTGGGAAGGAGAGCACACAGTCGGGGTGGCGCTAGTGGTGGTGGGAGGGTGTTTATAGGGTCACTTGAGAAGAGGGCAGCGTTCCAAAGACAACTGACCTTTCAGTGGAAACACAGGCAGCGAAACAGATCATAGAATGGGGTGGGGAGCTGAGGTGAGAGCTTCATTTTCATGCAATAGACAATGCAGATAGAGCCCCTCTGTCTGCCCCTCAGTAGATGATGGTTGAGAGTGGCCGTGGCCAAAATAATCATCCCTCTGCCGCCTGCTTGGTGATGAGCCTTGGCCTTAGCCCTGGACAACAGACATACAAGCCAAGGATCATAGATTTAGAGCTGGAAAGTGATTTAGAGGCCCTCTAGGCCAACTCCCATTTTATAGGGGAGGGGGCTGGGGATCAGACAGGTTGAGTGAGTTGCTCAAAGTCACACAGCTGGTAAGTAGCACAGCCAGGATTTGTCCCATGTCCTCTAATCCCAAACCTGTTGTTCTGTTCACTGCTATAAAGCAGAAACAAATGAGAGCTATGTACAAGATGGAATAAGAGTTCACTGAAGGGGAGAGAGGAAGCATTATAGATAGAGCACAGGGCCTGGAGTCAGGAAGACCTGAATTCAAATGTGATCTCAGACTCTTGCTGGTTGTGTAACCCTGAGCAAGTCACATAACCCTGTTTGCCTCAGTTTCTTTATCTCTAAAATGAGCCTCAGAAGGAATTGGCAAACCACTCCATTATCTTTGCCAAGAAAATCCCAAATGGGGTCACAAAGAGTGACTGAAAATAATGGGAGGGGAGAGGTATTTTTTGTTGTTGTTGTTTTTTTTAATTCAGGTGCAGGGATAGGAAGAAGATGGAGATTAGAGTTGGCTGCTTGAAGAAATTGGCATTTGAGCTAGGCCTTGAAGGATGAATAGAATGTGAACAAAAGGAAAGGTTGGGGTGGAATGGAGAAGGGAGGGGGAGAGGGAGGGCATTCTGGACATAGAGAATGTCATTTGCTTTAGTGAAAACTCCGGCAGCCCCTCTCAATGACCCAGCCTCCCTCTCAAACCATTTCCAGCATCACGCTGATTTTTGTGGTCTGTTCAACTGGAAAATTATACTGAAAAGCATGTAGAATCCCCTTGTAGTTTAAGGGGAGGGCATCAGGATTTGAAAATTTAATTAGTAAGCAGCAAATTAATTATGTCCAAAGTCTGATTTCTCAGTATTAGAGCTAGACATAGGGACTGGACTTTTCATTGGTATAGAAAACTGGGGAGACCTCCCTCTACCAAGAGAGGATCAGCACCTTCTCTTCAACTTAAAGTCTTAGAAAATATTGTAGAACCCTGAGAGGGCAAGTGGTTAAGAATCATACAGCCAGTCTGTGTCAGAAGCAGAATTTGAATCTGCGTCCTCCTGGCTTCCCAGTCAGGCCTGAGCCATTCTGCCTTCATGATATTATAGACAGCATGTATAACACTCTCACGCTCTCTCACTCACTCTCTCTTGCCTTACTGTGTCACATTGTTGATTCATTATATTAAGACCTTTCCCATGAGCTGTTGTCCTGCCATGCCTCCCCCATCTTGGGAAGTTAATTGCTTGGACTTGAATGTAGGGTTTCCCATTTATCTCAATTAAGTCTTGCATTTTCTTAGAATGGGTGCATGATTCAAATCTCCTAAGATTTGGAGCAAGGGTCAGGGGAGAAGAGTCTTGAATCTTGTCATCCAAGATGTCAGCTGTTTGGAGTATCAGCAACATAAACCTCAAAGGCAGATGGTGTTAGGAATGGGACTGGCCTTGAGGTTCTCGATTTGCGCAGGTCACTTAATAAGGTTCTCTATTTGTGTCCCCCTTCAGTGTCCAATGGGATTAACCATTCACCACCCACCTTGAATGGTGCTCCTTCCCCACCTCAGAGATTCAGCAATGGCCCTGCATCCTCCTCTTCCTCATCACTCACCAATCAGCAGCTTCCCGCTACCTGTGGGGCCCGGCAGCTCAGTAAACTGAAGCGCTTTCTGACTACCCTGCAGCAGTTTGGTAATGACATTTCCCCGGAGATTGGAGAGAAGGTTCGGACACTCGTCCTGGCTTTAGTAGTAAGTATAACAACCGTTGCTGTCCTTCACAGCCGCAGTGCCCGACTCTATCCCTTTGTCTGAAACTCCCTCTTTTTCTACCCTAAAATGGCAGAAACTTGGTAGTTCCGACAGACTGTTGACCTTCCATTCTGTAATATTTGTGTGTTCTGTTCTCTCATGCTCATACCTAATATGAACTTAAGGTCAGGGGCTGCTTTGTTTCCTTGTCCTGTCCTTGAACTCACCCCCATGATTGGCTGATAGTACACACTTAATAAATGCTGGCTGATCTGGATTGAATTTACAGTAAGGGCATTAATCAAAGAATTGTTATGCTTTTTCCCCTGGCTGTATATTTTTTTTTCTGGCCTTCTTTCAGGTCTCATGAACCTGCTGAGGGCTCTTTTCTAATGCCTCCTTAACTGTTTCCCAACAGGCCGACATTCAGCAGAATCAGGCCAAGGTTTTGATTTCCTAGGTCATATGCCTATGACATTGTTTCCAAAATAAAGAGGAGAAAACTGAGCAGCAGGTTTAATTTTCAAAACAATAATTTTCCAAATTACAAGCTTTGCAGTGTCTGTGAACAGCTCCAAGGGGCTCCCTGCCACTCAGCACCTCACAGGAAGGCAATTCCCTCGGAACTGCAGAGTACGCATTATTTCTGCAGCTGCCACATTCGCATTTGGGTCCCCCAAGAACAAGGTAGTTCAGGAAAGCTGTGATTTCCTGGTGTCTACTGCTCAGTGGGCCCTCAGCTATCTTGCTGTTGCTTTCAGATGGGTCAGTGCTGGATTCTCCCAGCATTTGTAAGGCAATAGTTGTTCCATAAGAAGTGCTGAGGTGCTGTCAGTGCCGACCCTGGCCAAGAAAAGAGATGTTGATGTCTTCTGGCCTCTTGGTGTCAGCTCCTATCTTAAATATCTTCCTCATAAGTGTTTGCAAAGCATGGCTCCAAGTTTTAAGAAGGGAGACTCTGCATGCCTCTACTCAGCACCACAGACAAAACACTTAGCACCTTGATTATTAGAGAGGAGGCAGTGTAATGCAGCAGAAAGAATGCCAGAGTCAGAGCTGGGCAAGATCTGAGCTCAGATCGAACCTCTGACATTTTCCTAACCGTGTGGCCATAGCCGCCCGTGAGGAGCAAGTCACTTAATCCCTCCAAGCCTCATTTTTCTCCTTTGCAAAATGAGAATGATGAGATTTTAATACCTGCCTTGGTACTGGGTTGTATGAAGACCAATCAACCCAACATAAGCATTTATTAAGTGTCTAATCTGTGCAGACACTGAGGATACACATTTAAAAGGGAAGTAGTCTTTTGGGGGAGACAAACATTCACATACAAATATGTGTATTTTGCTGTGTTTGGTATTTGCCAAATAGATAAAAAGTAGTTTGGGCGGACAAAGATGCTAGCTGGTGACTAGAGGAGAGTGGGGGTTGGGGAGAGACAGATTAGGAAAATCCAGAAAGTAGTGGCACCAAGGGTGAGTTTTAATGGAAACTGGGGGTTCTCAGAGGCAGAAGTGAGCAGAAAGTATATTCAGGGTATGGAAGACAGCCTGAAAAATGAGTTGTCCTGCATGAAGAAGGAGATGAAATAATGTGCTTAAAGCTCTTTGGAAAGTTTAAAGTATTATGTAAGTGTCAGAGGCAACTGGGTGGCTCAGTGGTAGAGTGCTGGGTCTGGAATCAGATTCATCTAGTTCAGATCTGGCCTCAGACATTTACTCAATGTGTGACCCTGGACAAGTCATTTAACCCTGTTTGCCTTCTTTGTAAAATGAGCTGGAGAAGGGGATGGCAAATCATTCCAGTACTTTGCCAAGAAAACCCCAAGTGAGGTCATGAAGTCAGACATGACTGAAACAACTCAACAACAGAAGTGTCAGATACTCTTTTTAATCTAAAGTTGTTCAGATAACCTAGGGAAAGGTTTGAACCTCAGATTCCAGGTCTGTGAATTGAGCATCTCTCTCACTTAGACTTACTGTCAGCATGTCCAGATGCTGCTCTGGTGGCCAAAACCTTAAAAATAATAATTATTCACACTTTAGTGTTCCCGTTTAGGATTTGCCAAATACTGTTCCTATCCTGTAAGGCATGTACGCTTGTAGGATTATAGAACCCTGGATTACAACTGGGTGAAATCTTAAAGGCCACCTGATGGGATTCCTTCATTTTACAGTTGAGGAAACTGAGGCTCTGAGGTATGACTTGTCTTGCCCAAGGTCCTCCAAGCCCATAAGCTCAGAGCCATGAGGTCTTCAGACTCCAGAAGTGCTCTCTACACTTCCCCCTCACGCTGATGAAATGAGTGATTGAAAAGTCTTTTCTCCCCCATTTGGGACTAGCAGCAAGGAATTTTTACTCACCTTCCACATAGATCTTGAATGGAAACAAATTTTTGTCTCTGATTCTCCCTCAACTTCAGCACCCTCTGCAATCAACTAGTTATCTATCTAAAGAGTGAGGAGTTAGATTTTGGGTGAGCTTTCCACTTTCCGAGGGAAATCAAGGAAGATAGGAATATGTCACCCTCTGAACTGGATGAATTTCTCACTTTGTTATCGGGAAGCTTTGATATCCCAACTCTGACTTGACATTCAGAAGAGAATTCATTTTGGTCTGAATCATAGACTTGAAATGAAGGAAATAAGATTGGTACTCTCTGAGGATTCCATTCAAACTTGAGGTAGAAGGAAACATTCTCCCCTTTGCCTCTCCTCTCTCCTATTTTTCCTTCCTCTCCTCCCTTCTCCTTTTTCCTTCTTCTCTTTCTACTTATCCCTGTTTCTCTCCCTCTCCTTCCTCTTCCTTTTCTTCCTCCTCTCCCTCCTTTTCTTTCTCCTTCTGGCCTCTCTTCTCCTCTTCTCCCACCCCCAACCTTTTTCTCTGAGTCTTTGGGAAAAGTCCATTTTGAAATCCAGAGTGAGAAAACTGCCTAGAATTGGCCACCCAAGTCTCTCTGATGGCCTTGTTTGGGGACTGCCTAGGGGAAGGGGAATGGCGAGTTGTCAGCCTCTCTGACATCTGTTTGTCCACTCTCACAGTGGAGATGATCCCAAAGTCCCTGCTCAGGAGTGTCCTTGTGTCCTGATGTGTCAAGGGACAAGACTGTCTAGCAGGACCTTTGAGGCAGCCACTTGGTATTCGAAGTCTATGATGTGGCCCGGCAGCAGCACACAAAGGAAAATGGACAAAAGGAGCTTGTTTGGTTTGGGGTGGGAGGGGCTTTCTGAGTGTCCCCCTCTGACTCTTTTCCTTCCTCTTTACAGAACTCCACGGTGACCATCGAGGAATTCCATTGTAAGCTGCAAGAGGCCACCAACTTTCCTCTTCGTCCCTTTGTGATTCCATTCTTGAAGGTAACAGGCAAACCTTGGATACCCCAGGGACCAAGGCCTGCACTCTGTGACCCTCCAGACACTCCACTCCCCAGGCATTGATTTCCAGCTTCAAAGGTTTCAGTTTTTAAAAGTTGTTCATCCTCCCAGAGCAGGGCTCAGCAAGCCTTTCCAAGGTGACAGGCAAATCTTAGATTTCTTAATCATCCTTGCAGGAATTGGGGTGGGGGAAGCCATTTAGAGATTCCAAGGACCTCCGAGGTCACCTTGTCCAGCCCCCTCGTTTAAAGATGAGCTAACTCTAGCTGAGGGCCAGGGTGGAAAAGTCAGTTGCTCAAGACCACCCTACAAAAGGTGTCAGAGATGGAATTCAGACCCAGATCGTAGGAGAGTAGATGGAGAAATGAAAGTGACTTCCAAGATCTGTTACACAACCCCTTTGGCTCAAGTTTATTTGGGGCAAATAGGAATGCGTGTCCCTTTCTCTTGGGGTCTTGGCCCCTGAACGGATAGAGAAAGGAGGACAGCTTCCCACACACCCCTTCTCTGTAAAGGCAAAGACCTGAGGAAGGTGTGGTTAAAGCTGTAGGTTCACACTTTGGTAGGATCTGGCAATGGTGGGCTGCTTCCAAAGGGGAAGCAAGTGAAAGCTCTCACTTCTGCTTGCAAGGTTAGAGTTGATGGGAAGGGAGTGAGGAAAAATCCTGGTAGCGCTGTCCTAGGGGATTCTAGGAATAAGGAGAGAGAGATACATCTGGGAGTGTCTTTGGTACAAATTAGTCAGGACATGAATAGCTCCAGATTTGAGCTGCGATACTTTCATCATTGAGTCATTTGGATGAGTCTTTAGCCAGTAACTTAGCCCTTCATCCCCATAGGGAATTCCAAGTCAGCTTGAGCACATAGTTTCTTCTGAGATTCCCATTTCCAGAGGGGAAAAAAGAGGTGAGCCCTGCCTGATCTCCCATGGCTACACTAACCACACTCATGATTCAGGAGATGCCATCTGTTCCCTCTTCCCTTTTGTTCCTTCCAAAGTGCTACGCGGGTACCCACCCTGAGACCAGCTGGGGGGGAGGGGAAGGGACAGGATGGGGAGTGGGGAAAGGAAGGAGACATTGGCAATGGCTGACTTTCTACAGAGGGTGCAACTGAAAGATCCTATTTGTGGCCTTTAAGAGGTTGGCCCTTACTGCCAGGAGTTTATGTTTTATATAAACATATATGGTTTATATGTATAAATATTTATATGTATATAGTTTTTCTGACTTCTCCCTCACAATGATTGGTTGCTTCCTGCAAAAGTAAATATACCTACCTGCCCTAACTCCTGATTTTCTGGTCCTAATCTGATCTGGGAAAGCTAATAAGATAACCAAACTTGTTTAGAACTGTGAGTAAAATAAGAGTCAACAGACAATGAGCAAGTGTCTATAAAGTGCATGGATTTTATGCCAACTCTTTTTGTTTACTTTAGGGACTTTTTAAAAAACTTACAGGAATAGAGGAGGGGTAATCTATTAGATAACTGAGATTATTTGCGACTTCTGGATAAGGGAGATATTGATAGTATTTGCTACTTAATGTCCCATTTCAGAAGACGTCTCCCCTCTCACTAACAGAGGTGGAAAATAGTAAGTTATAGGAAAAAAATTCCAAAATGCTAACTTTTCAACTTAGCTGAGTGCAGAAGACAATACTCCAGGGCCTGCCTACCAAGGTAGTGGTAGTGTTAACTGGTTAATCACCGAAGTGGTTCTGTATGGACACCCCACCCTACCCCCAAAACAGCTGTGGTTACACTCTGAACCAGGTGGATCTTGAGATTTCCTAGACAGAAATGTTCCACAGGACTCTGGAGTCATGAAAGTATTAACAGACTTGTTATCCTAAGAAATAATTACAGTATGTCTTTATCCATCAAAGGACAGGTTGAACACAGGCAGAACTCACATACGGCCCCCACCCCCACCCACAATTTTCCGCGCCAAAATGCAAAGATCAGGCATGCTTTAAAAAAAATGTTAATCCAAGTGCCTGCTGTTCCTCTCCCTAGAACAGTGCGCCTGTCTCTGTAACTGCTCTGCCTGGTCAGGCCCTCCTCCCTCCTTCATTCTGCTGTTTGGGCACACAGCAGGAGGCATGGACATGGTGGCAGCTTTTTGGCATTGGGGCTGCTGTCAGTTTCTTTCAGCTCCAGACACTAATGAGGGTGCTGGCTGTATTAACCCTTCATGCAGAGCTGGCTCCATGCATGCACGTTCAGTCCCTCTCCTGAGCCGATAGCTCAGCCAAGAGGCATCATGACTCATGAGGAGCTGCTGGCCCTGAGTCAGGAAGACAAGGCTCGGACCCAGTTCTGACCCGTGCTAGCGGTGTGACCCTGGCTAAGTCTCCTATCTCTCACTACCCCAGGCAGCTCTTTCTTAACTGCCGCTTACAAATGGATTACCCAGCGGCATCTGAGAGACCTTTCTACACCAGTGATCATCCATTTCCTTTTAGGAGAAAAGTCAACCTTATTTTTTTTTTAATTTCAGATTTAAGTTGAGATTAGACATGCATTTAAAAAAAAATACCTCCACTCTCTTAAATTGGGGTTTTATCAACATAATAGCAAACTACTTTTTATGGGAAAAGAACTTAACACAGTTGAAATTTTAAATTCGGGCTATTAGAGTTCAAGCTTGGGATAGTCTTCAGAAACAGTTTTAAGTTTGGAAGATGGGAAGGGAAAAGAGAATCCACATTTATACACCGTCTAGTATGAGCTGGATGCTGGGCTAGTAGTTTACAAATATTTCTGGTCAGCCCCGGAAGGTAAATGCTACTGTTATCCCTACAGGTAACACAGATGATAATAATGGCTAACATTTACATAGCGCTTATGTTCTGGACGCTGTGCTGGGTGCTTTATAAATATCTCTGGTCCTCATAACAAGTGCTATTATTATTCCATATTATAGTTAAGGAAACTGAGGCACATTTTCCCAGGGTATTTCCAGCTCGAGTCAGATTTTAACTCGGGTCTTTCTGACTCCACACCTAGAATTCTATCCACCAAGCCACCTCTTGGACAAAATAACACAGAATTCTAGGATTTCAAACAGAATGGGACCATAGAAGCCATCCAGTTATGCTTCTTCAGGTGAGGAAACAGATTCAGAAAGGTGAAGAAATTTTCTCAGAGTCACACAGATAGTTCATGGCAGATTCAACTCTGACCTCCTGACTCCAACAAATCTAAGGATTTTGCCACCCGTATCATATCACCTCTTTTCTTTCCTTCCACCCACCACCAAAGGGAATGAATATCCAACTAATGAATAAGATGAAAAATGTGGATGCCAAATAATTAAGACTTTTCTTTTTGAAACCTTAAGCAGGGTATCATCGTTAGCGGTCCTACCAGTACTTCTCTTTCTGGTCAGTAGGGCAAGGTGAAAATTAGATGTCTAAGGCCTACACACACTTCCTGCTAGTGGCACCCCATCCTTTCTGACCTTTGAGCCAGAAAGTTTGGGACACCCATTTCTTTCTCATTCTGTAACTCTAATCTTGCTAGATCCCCTGATTTCTTCCTTCCAAATGTTTTTCCTCCCCCCCAAAAAAAGCTTTTAGAAAACTATATCCCTAGTGTCCTGACTGACAATAGAGATCCATACATTTTAGAATTGGAAGGGGACCTTGGCTGGCATCTAACCTGTCTTAGTTGTCATTTTACAGAGAAGAAACTGAAACCTAGAGAGGATAATGACTTACCCAAGGTTACATAGATCCAAAGTCTAAAACCAGAACCTCTGACTCCAAATTCAGTGCTCTTTCCACCAAACAAGCAATAAAACATCTCCTAAATTTAGCAGCTGAGGAGTTCTGGTTGCCAGAATCATAGGTTCATAGAGATGTTCCTGACAGGCTACTGCTTGAATTCTTTCGTTGATGTGAAGCTTGCTATTTCACAAAGCAGCCTGTCCCATTGCTAGGCAGCGCTTAGTTTTTTTAAGAATGTGTTCTCTTGATATTAACCTGAAATTTGCATCCTTTGGATTTCTGCTCATTAATTCTGGCAAAAGTAAGTGATATTTGCTTGTTCTTCTGTATAAAAATGGCCCAGCACATCAGGATTCAGATTAAATGTAAGAACCAACCTAGGTACTAGAGGACAGATAATGAAATGCCCTCTTTTTCTTGGATAGGAGGTGATAGACTTTGGGGTGCAAAATGTTGTCTAACTTATCCACTATGCTTATGTCAGCTGGGCAGAGTGAGGACTTGACTGTTTTCCTTACACATAGACATTCTCTCTCCTCCTACTTCTTTCTCTTCCCCCTTCTTCCCTTCCTTTTTTCTTCTCTTCCCCTCCCTTCTCTCTCCCCTTCTACACTCTCTTTCTCTCTTCCCCCCTCCTCTCCCTCTCTCTTCTCTCCAAACATCTCAGTGCCTTTCACCACCACTCCTCACAGAAGAATGTGGCTTCCATACCCTTTGCCTCTATGACCTGCTTAGATCACCTCCAGTCTATCAATCTTCCTACTTAAGTAACGAAGAGGCTGGAGAGACCCTCCCTGTCTTTTGTTCTGGACTTTGCCCTCATTAGTGAAGTCTGAAAGGACTTCTTCCACACAGTATTTGTTTCTGTGGAATCTGTTCTTCACCCTGCCCCTTCTCCCCCCAAGTCTTTTGCCATCCCACCTGTTCTCAAACCTCACGCCCCACCCCCTCTCCCGTACTCATGCATGTGACGTTTTTGTCATTGCAGGACTTCACATTTAAATCTGCCATTTATTTTCATCTCCATCACTCCAGCCGTTGAGGTCGTTTGAATCTTGGTCCTATCATCCATCATCTCCACACACTTGATAAGCCATCTGTGCTTTCATCCAAGCCATTGATAAAAATACTGAATGAGCCAGGGCCATGGACAGATACTTGCAGCCACCGATAGGGCCTTCCTGTGAGTCTATCTCGATCACATACTGTATGTAACCAAAACTCCTTGGGTCCCATCGTTAACTAAATAAAGGATATGGTGAAGGGACCTGAATCTCAGAGTTCCAGACCTCAGGCACTCAGTGAAGCTTGCACAGTTCACCTCTCAAACATTTAGATGCTAAGATGCATCTTTGATCTCATCTATTTGAATGCTGTCTCCGGGGAACAGATTGTTGCCCTTCCTGTGAGACTCTTGTCCATGGGAGAGACATTTTTTTTTTTTTCAGATAATGAACCTGAAGATGTGGTTCTGGTAGAGGGAATAGAAACCACACCATTTCATCCTGGGTAATAGCAGTTCTGGATACACTGATTTGCCATCTTACTCTTCTTGCCCATGTAAAGTTTTAGGAAATGAGGTATCAGACATGGGCTGCACTAGCCACCAGGAATAGCTTTATTTGCAGAATTGAAACATATCCAGTGTGGGGAGTGGGAAATATGAAATCACATGTCATTGCTATAGGGTTTTGACATTTAAAAACTAAAGGTCTCCGTAGTCAAGTGTGAGAACTGGCTTCCTGTCTTTCCTCTCCATATGCTGCACACTGTGGGGGGCAGAGCGCAGCCTCCATCAGGCAGTGAGCTGCAAATGAGAAACGGGGCATATAGGCTCCCTACCGTTGCTTTGCTTGCCTGCATGTTTTAGGGTGTGCTAACTTCTTTGAGATGACCATCTTAACATGACCCATGTGGAAAGTAGGCAGAGAGTATATTTCTGGCTGTGTCCTTGGAGACAGACTGGACCCTCCCCAGACACGTACAGTGACCCAATTCCCTTCTGTACTCTTTGGCTTGCTGGGACGTGCACATGGACATCAGGACAGAACCTCCATCTGCAGGCCAGTGTCCAGTCCAGCCACATCTTCATTCTTCTTTGGGCTTCACCCAGGCTTCTCTCAACTTTATCTACCATGCCATGGCAGCCTCCACACTCTGGAGTGGCCCTTAGTGGCCCCCTTCTCTCATTGGTCACTTCCTCCTAGGTCTCTCCCCTTTAAGGAAAGTCCCCATTCCAGTCATTCCCCAAACCCATGCACACACTTTTCGTCTTCCTTTTTTGTGCTGTCTTCTCCCATTAAAATATAAGCTCATTGAGAGGATGCAGTCTTTCTGCTTTCATTTGTATTTCCAGGACTGAGCACAGTACCTGGCACATGGTGAGCACTTAATAAAGGCTTGTTGACTTGCAGACAGCTCTTCTGGATTATAAAGTGCCTGTGTTCCTTGAGACTGCTGTTTTGACTGCGTTTTTAACCTCCCTGTGAAGATTGTCTACCCTTTGGGGTGTGTGTATGTGTATGTGTGTGTGTGTGTGTGTATCTATATCTATATATATATATATATATATGTGTGTGTGTGTGTATGTATATACATGCATATCCATGTTAGCTGCTGTAGTCTTAGCTAGCCGTAAGTCCATCTCCTGACCAGAAAAAGCCCCCAGGGAGGAACACTAGGACCTATAATAGATCCCCTTAAATGCTTTAAAAACAAAATCCCCAGACATTAGAGAGTAGAGGCTATCAGAAATAGGGTTCATGTCACTAGATTGGGAGCTAGGAGGTCTGAGTTCTAATCCCAGATCTGGAACTTACTCTGTGACCCTGGCTAAGTCATTTCCCTTCTTTTGACTTTGGTTTCCTTTTGTATTCACCAGGGTGGGAGACAGATGTATGTGTGTGGGAAGTCAGACCAGATGATTTCCCAACTCTCAAATTAGAGAGCTACTATTAATAATCTTGACAGTTTAGAGGGTGGGGAAGGGTCGTTCCCTTGTGTAGTGTACAAGACCAGGAACAGCAAAGTGGTTTCTCAGATAGAATCACTGCATTTCCTCATAGGTAGAAGGGATACTAATGGCACTTCATTGTTGTTTCAGTTGTGTCCAGTTCTTTGTGACTCCATTTGGGGTTTTCTTGGTAAAGATATAAGAGTGGTTTGCTATTTCCTTCTCCATCTCATTTTACAAATGAGGAAAGTAAGGCAAAGACCGTTAAGTGACCTACACAGGGTCACACAGCTAGTAAGTGTCTGAACTCCTGTCCTCCTGACACCAGGCCCAATGCTGTGTTCACTGGGGCACCTAGCTGCCTCTAATGATGGCGCTTACCCTGGGGCTACTGTGAGGCCCAAATGAGATAATCTTTGTAAAGAACTGTTTAAAGGACTGGATAAAGATCAGCAATTTTTATTATCGTCTGATTCCCATTAGGACTTGGTCTTGCTGTCCACTGGAATTCCACGTGCTAAAAACTAGCATTTTCCAACACATCAAGATCCGAATTTTTCCCTTGGTGCATAACAAATGTAGAGGTTGGGGGCAAGGGATGGAAAAACTATCTCCCTGAGTATTAGAAGGCCATCCTCTTTTTCTAAATGTGTTAAAAGATCCTATTTTCAAATTCTGGTTAAAATGGAGCATCCCACAGAAAAGAGAGGAAAGCTGCTATTCTAGCCTTACAGGTGATTAACTTCATAAGGAAAAGCAAGGGGTTCGGTGGTTAGCACTGAGACTAGACTGTTATGTTTGGAGGCCCTTGCTGAGTTAGGAGCCCATCTTTTCTAGACACCTGGGCCATACTCCTAGCTTTCTCCACCCTCCCATTGCCCTTGGTTCCCAGCCGTGGTTTAAAGGGACAATGACTTTTGAGCCCACAGGAGGATGGTTTCTCTGGGACTCTTGAGTAGCAGGATACATGTGGGGAGTTAGAGATCTGGAAAGGGTCTTTTCCTTCATGTATTTCTGAGTTTAAGAGGAGTGCGAGTGGTACAGTACAGGGGGAGAAACCATCTCATTATCTCTTCTGTTCCAGGCCAACCTTCCCCTGTTGCAGAGAGAGCTGCTGCACTGTGCCCGGGCAGCCAAGCAGACCCCTTCCCAGTACCTGGCCCAGCATGAACACCTCCTCCTCAACACAAATACCACCTCCCCAGCTGACTCTGCAGAGCTTCTTATCGAAGTACACGGCAATGGCAAGAGACACAGTCCTGACAGGTAAATGTGGCCCAGTGTTTTCCAGCCCCTTAGTCAGAATAGCCTCAATTGAGACCTAGGAGGAAGTGACCAATGAGCGACCAATTTCCTTTGCCCCATGCTTGGAACATTCTCCCTCCTCATCTCTGTCTCCTGGCTTCATTCAGGTCACAGCTGAAATCCCACCTTCTACAGGAAACCTTTCCTCCTCCCCCTCAAGAAGGGCCTTTTCTGTGTCGATTATGTCCAGTTTACCTTAAATGCATCTTGTTTGCTTGTTGCCTCCCCATTGGACTGTACGGCATTGAGGGCAGGAATTGTCTTTTGCCTTTCTTTGTATCTCCCTGCACTTAGCCTAGAGCCTGGCAGTTGTTGCTCACTGGCAGTTGTTGCTCAGTAAGATAAGAAGATCATTCCCCACTGCGGGTGAGGTTTGGGCTTGATTCCTTCCTAATTCAGTTCAATAAACATTTATTAAGTGCCAGGCACTGGGGATGCAAATGATAAAAAGACAGTCCCTGATCTCAAGGAGCTTGCAATCTAATGGGGGATGACAGCACACAGAAGGAAACTGGGAGTGGTGGTGGGGTGGGAGGCCAGCAGATCAGGGCTGCCTGCCATGGGGCCATGTTGTTCTGTGGAGTGGAAGCCAGGTAGGGCTGCTGCTGATGGAAAGTGGAGTTGCCAGAAAAGTGGTGAGCCCCCTCTAAAGGATCGCTTTGGGAGGAGTCTAGTACTCCACCCTCTAGACCTCCAGTCAGAGAGGAGATGCCACTGAAGGTAAGTTGAAAAGGTGTAAAATTTCCAAACCTGAGTCATTTTTCATGGTGATGAACTTATCCTGGGAAGGGGGAAAGGCATCACCATGTGTTTCCACTGACACTGATTTTTGCATAATCATCAGTCTTGCTCTGGTTCTTCTGCAGGAGAGAAGACACCAGCTTTGAGAGAGACCCAGTCCCCCCTGAGCCTCCCGCCAAGAGAGTGTGCACCATCAGCCCTGCTCCCCGGCACAGTCCAGCTCTGTCCCTGCCCCTCATGAATCCTGGTGGGCAGTTCCATCCCACCCCACCGCCTCTCCAACATTATACCTTGGAAGATTTTGCCACCTCACACCTCTACAGGGATGCCACCAAGATGCTGGAACATCGAGAAATCCGTGGTGGTGGTGGTACTGGTGGCGGTGGTGGCGGTGGTGGTGACCGGCATCATGGGATTGGTAAGCCATGTGTTTCTTCCCATCTATAGAGCTCTCCTCCATTCGTCAGAGTCACACTAATTGAGTCTATCTTATCTCAAATCGAAGGCTTTCCTAATCAGTAACAAATATAGTATGTCTCAGTACTCCAGAGAGAGAACCAAGCAGGGTAGTAGTAATAGAGTCAGGAAAAAGTGAGGGGATGGGGGCAGGGAGAGGTGCAGACCTGGGATTTCATCTGCATCAGAAATGTCCCTCCACCAATGCAAATCAACTCATCTGTAATTTAGTCCTCAAGGACTGTGTGGTAACTCGGAGAAATTGTCACTTGCCCATGGTCATCTTTAACTCAGGTCTTCCTAAATCCAAAGTCCACTCTCTATTCTTTTTGCCTTCTCAAGAAAGCTACAGACCTCAAATTAAAATCCTATAAATTTTCCCTTTTTTGCTTTATTTTTATTATGAATTTAACAATCACAAACAGGCACTAACGTTTCAATGACAACTGTAAAACTTTGGTTACGTAATTTGTTTTTAAAAGTGCATATTCAGTTTCACAAGGTAGTAACAAAATTGCCTTAATTACTCTGTGTTCTTTGAATTTTTTATGTTTTATTGGCCTTTTTTACATGTCTGTCACTTCTCACTCACTCATTTAAATCTATAGACCAATATTTCTAGTGAAAAATAATGGAAAAATATGGAATAAAATATTAACAAAGATACTATAGCAATCTATATAGTATCCCCAATGTCATTGCAGTTATATTGTGCTTTACAGACTAGCATATTATATTAATGTATGTATTGTATATTAACATACTGCATTTTAGTTATAGAGCATGTAACATTTTTATATTAAGATACAGCATATATATATATATATATATCAAAAAGTATCATAAATGAGATTATAGCCATAATTTCACTTGATCCTTACAACAACCCTACAATGTGGATGTCATTAAAATATCCATTTTATAGATGAGGAAGCAAAAGGAGGTTTAAATGACTTGGCCTAGAACCACAAAACCATTTAGGAAGTACCAGGGTAGTCTGCAAACCTATGTCTTCCTGACTCTACTACAGGGCCTTACCCTCAGTGTTGGTGCTAGGAGCTACAGAAGGCCTAATGTCCTTGGCTTGGCCCTGTCATCTTCCAGGTTAAGGGTTTTTAACCTTTTTAATGTCTTAGATGCCTTTGACCATTGAGAGCAGTCTATGGATCCCTTCTCAAAATAATATTTTTAGATGAAGAAAATAGAATTTCAAAGGAAGCCAATTATTTTGAAATATTGTTACCAAAATATGTTGGATTTTTTAAAGTTCAGAGATCCCAGGTTAAGAAGCCCTGTCCTGAGTACCTAAGTTTTACTATTGTTCTGAAAACTGGGCTTTTGTGAATAAGAGGGAATTCATCGCATGCTGTTTGTCCCACAAAGGTGACTCCAGTATCAATATCCTTAGGGAATTCTTGCCCTGCTTTCTTTTGGGGGGAGGAAGGTCCTCTTTGCTTATCTTTCTAACTCATGCCTCAGTGTCTGGATTCTTAGCAAAATATGCCCTGGCCATGGTGAGTGTGACCTCTGCCCTCAATAGCCTCACAATGAGAGAGTATGGCAACTTGGCAAAACATCCATGGCCTTGTCCTGTCTCATTCTTTCTCTCCAGCAAAGCTGCCAATCATTTCTCACAGGGTGCTTACTTTGGAGCCCTGCTTGAGGTAGGTTAGTCATTAACACTTGCCCAAATTAAACTTCTCCAAACATGCCATTCCTTGAGTTACAAACCTCCCTTTTCTCTTTCACTTCCTGAAAAAAATCCAGACATTCAAGACCCTGTGGACTCTGAACTCAACCAATGACTATTGAGCATTGTATCTCACTTTGCCGTGCAGTCAACTCACTGTTCCCCAAACCACATCTCATCTTTTCTCACCATTATTCCTTTTTTTTATGTTTTTCTTTCTTGGAATGTGCCCCCTCTTCTCTCCTTATTCCTCCTTCCCACCCTGTTATGTTCCTCCTTCAAAGTCCAACCCGTCTTTCCAGGCCTGACCCTCCTGTGGTACATCCTTCTTGAAGCATCTCCTGATCTCTCCTTCCAATAGCACTTTGTCCATACCACTCTTTGGGCCTTTTTCAGAGTCTGCTTTGGACCACAGTTATTTGTTTCCTGGTCTTGTCCTTCCTTCCAGACTGGAAACTTCTTAATGACAGCGACTTGACCCTACTCATTTCTGTGTCTCCCTCTTCTCCCAACTCCAAGCTTTGTGCCTAAACATGTGGGGTGGGCAGCTCCACAAACATTAGTGGAATTAAATGGAAGTCATCCAGTTTTTTCACTCTTCCTTTTTATTTGCTAATGGAATTGTTAATAAAAGTAGGAAATAATTATTTGGTGTTACATCCTACCATGTGGTGAGATAGAAGAATAACCAGTTGACAACCTGCATGGTACATCCTGGCAATGTCAAGGGATCTAAACTAGAGAAAGGCACCTAGACCCTTTCTCATCCCTTAGGGTTGAGAATTTAAGGAAGAAATAGGAGAATTTAAGGAAGGGCATGGAAAAGAGCTGTGCAGAATGGATTGTGGGGACCAGTTATGATCTGTATCATTGGAAGTAGGGCTCATATTGATGAGATCACAACTCTATTATTTCATTGAAAGTCATCCATTTTAAGAAAGTTCATCCCTTTGAATGTGTGGGATGTGATCGTCCCTAGAAGGGAAGGATTTTTGTTAGCTTTTGTATTAACTAGTGTCATCCAGATGAGGAGCACCAAGGTTTGAAGTCTCCCAGTGATTCTGTAGATGCCAGGAAGCACTGATTTTTTAATCCTGCCTCACATGCTTGCTAACGGTGTGACTGGGCAAGTCGTCTGACTCTCTGTGCCTCTCTTTCTTCCTCTGTAAAATCAGGATAATAAACACATAAGGTGTGCTTTGCACACCTTCAAACACCATATAAATGCTAGCCTTTACAGAGTAAAACTGACTCACAGGAATGTAACACTAAAGTCAGGGCTGACTCTCTGCCACCTTTGGAGATTGTGGATTGAGAATGTGGAACTCAAATTTTTTTTTAAATGTTAAAATTTTTTATTTACATGTAATTGAGAAAAATAAGATAAAAATTAAATATATAAAAAAAGAAAAAATCTAACTGTGGTAACACTAAAAAAAGAGAAAGATTGTGAAGTGAGTGGTATGAAGGACTCTCCAGCTTTGGAAACTTTTGCCTTAGGGCATTTCTAAGAGTTACAGGAGGGCCAGGCAATTGGCTAGTTCAGTTGAGCTCAGGTGGTCTTCAAGGAGATTCCCTGGCCTTGAGTAAAATCATGGCACTGAGTCACAACCAGTGGACTATTCATTCCTTGCTGTTTCCCCACCTGGGGCTCCTTGGTCAGCTTGTATGTCTTTATCCCATCCTCACCATTACCTGCTTCTCCTTCCTGCATAGCTGCTTATTCACCTTCCCCAGGCCTCTTTCTTTCCTCAGCCTAAAGCACAGCAGACAGGTTCCCAATGAGTCTAGAATGGTATGTCTTACCCTGGGGCCACAAGCTAAAGATTATCCTCCAAGAGGATGCAGCCTAGTATGGGAAGCAAAGTAAAGGTTAAGGTTGATTTAAATGTAAAATACAGGCACATCAGAAAGCTTCCTCTGATCTCTAACTCTGATGTGCAGAACCCTGGGTTCTGTGCTCTCCTAGCCAGAGGCAGCCTTTCTCCCTGAGCCCCAAGATATTGATAGCAGCAGTGGTCTGTAAATTCTTTAGTTTTTCCTTGGGAAAGAGAACTGGTCTTTCTTTTCTCTTATTTATAAAGTTGATTCATTATGAACTTTAAAGCCAATCACATGTTTATAATGTCATTAAATTTACAAAGCAGTCACACTGCTCTCATGGCAGCTTTTGCTCTCTCGGTCTCCTGGTCCTCTCTTCCTTCTAGCACCCCAGTCTCCCTACATGCATTCTTTGTTTTCGTTAACTTAGCCAACAGTAAAAGTGAACAAGGGAATAAAGAATTGAATATAAAATGGTGAACTTCTATTACATACGGTTTTTGCACTATATATGAAATTTAATATATTAATAAAATCTGCATGATGTCTTCTCATTTGTAAACAGTGCAGAGAGGAGATAGATGGGGCTAATTTTAGGTATAAAGGCACAGGTATATAAGGTGGACGGCACAGTCATTAGGAGGCTAGACTTGACGTTCCTTAGAACAATGCATGATATATGACAGGCACTTACTAAATACTGATTGATGGTGAGTGGTTGTTTGGGCCCAGCCTTCCTAGTCGTACTGCTCTCCCTCATGCTGTTTGCTCTAAATTGTCTGGTCTTCTTCCCCTTCACTGCCCCCTTCTTTCTTTTCCCCCCTGCCCCATGCTCTGCACTCTTCCACCATGTTGTGACTACAGAGGAAGTTCAGAAATTTGTCTTTCAGATTTCCCTTCACCTCCCCAACTTGTCATTTCATTGGTATAAGGAATTCCTTGTTATCATAATAATCACTTCCAGTTGTATATCACTTCAGATATACTATTTCATCCTCACAACCATCTTGTGAAATAGGAGCTATTATTACCTTCATTTTACAAGTAAAATGGTTAAGTGATTTGCCCAGGGTCACAACTAGTACGTGTCTCAGGCATGTTTTTAACTCAGGTTTTCCTGACTCCAAGTCCAGAACTATATCCAACATACCACCTGGCTGCAGATATGGACTTGAGCTGGGCTTGTTATCATGGCTCCCTCATACTGGTAGCACTGTGTAGGGGCAGGGTGCTAAAACAGCAGGATACCATACTCCTCCCACCCCACCACATCCCCACCAAATCCCCAAGCACCCAATGGAGCCAGTGACCCCAGGCTTAACACGCATGTAAATCTTGTAAACACACTCTACTTCTCCCAGAGCTTCTTTACACTTGCCTATACCATCTCAGCTTACTGTTATTATATCCCGATCTTCCCCTATACAAACTTGCCCTCTCTTCTCTGTATTCTCAAGGCTTTGTTCTTCCACCATGCTTTAACACCATTAATGAAGATTTATTCTAAGATCTTAAACAGGTCTGGGCAATAGCTAGCATCTTCAGGCCATCGTATGACCCCCCCTCCCCAGCCTCAGTCACCCAGCCATGCCTCCTTCACCAGCATCTTGCCATCACTTGATTTTGTGTTGAGTCTGAGAGCCTTTCTGAGTGCCTCCCTTCTAATCATAAAAAATGTACTCTCTCATTTTGCACAGGCTTAAATGGAGGATACCAGGAGGAGCTGGTGGACCACCGTTTGACAGAGAGAGAATGGGCTGACGAGTGGAAACATCTTGATCACGTAAGAGTCCTGGGCAAAGGCAGGATGATTCCCAGATAACCTGGCAGCTCTGTCTGGTGATGTAAAACTTCTGGAAACCTCTCTTCTTTCCTGTTTTAGTGTCACCTCGGGTTAATTAGATATGTGGGTACACTATGTGGCAGATGGGGAACTTGGGAGTTAATACAGTGGGCAGAATGGGTGCATTCCCCACATCTGATCTTAGAAAACAGAGTAGCTAGACAAAAGCAAAAAACTCTACAAAGGGGGATAGGAGACCAAGGTGGATTCGGAAGAAAGGGGAATTTGCCTCTAACAGGGAGACCTAGCAATTGTTCCCATTTTAGTATGAAGTAAAGCAGTTTTCTCCCTGGGTCCCCACCACAATGTACTGAGGGGTTAGAAGTTGGGGCTGGAAGCAGAAGAAGAGTTGTCATGGGTATCTTAGGATCATAACTATTGAGCATCAACTTAGAGCAAAGGAAAGAGCATTAGACTTCAAGCTAGGAGAGACCTGGTTTGAATTCCAGCTCCAGTGTTCTTTTCTGTATGCTCATTGGCAAATCACATTAACTCCTCTAAACCTCACTTTCTTTCCCTTATTTGTTTGTGGCTGCTACTGGGGTTAAGTGACTTGACCAAGTTTACATAGCTAGTAAGTGTCTGAGACCAGAATTGAATCAGAATCCTCCTGACTCCAGGGCTGGGGCTTTATCCACTGTACTACCTAGCTGCCCCTGATTGCCCTATTTGTAAAGCAAGGATTCCCGGAGCACCCACCTCATGGAGTTGTTGTGAGAATAAAGCGAGATCATGGTGTGGAACAAGTTCCTTGTAAACCTTGAGCAACTGCATAAATGTCAGCTAATTTGTTATTGTCATTCCTGTCCTCCTTAGGCTTAGTACCCTCCCTCCATTATCTCCAGATTTTCTTGTCTGTAGCTTGTTTGTATGTCATTATTTGCCGGTTTTCTCCTTTGGACTGTTTTCTCCTTGAGGTCAAGGACTTGTGTGTTGCATTCCTAGCCTGAGCTACTGAAGGCCCTGAGGCTCAAATCGTAGGAACATTTGTTAGTGATCCTCCTCCTCTCTCTCTCAGTGATTCTGAACCCCACCAGGTATCATCTTTCAAACCCTATCACTCCCATCCCTTATTCCCATTCCCCTCAATCCAACTTTCCCATTGTCCAACTCTAAAGCCTCCCACCTATTCCACTATTCTCTCAGGAATGCTCACTGCATAGATAACAAATTTTACATTCATCTCCAATCTTTTTCCTTTCCCATTCCTTCCATCTTTGGACTCGCAGCCTCTCTGGCCTCCTCCCACATTGGTTGTTACTTCCCTTCTCTCACTCACTGGTTGAGGCAGGGGAGTTGGGCTACTTTTCATTCCCCATTGGCAGATTCTAGGTTTTCCCTCTATAGCCTTCACTTAGTAACTCTTCTTCCTTTCAGGTTTTACCCAATCAGTATCTACCACCCAATGTCTTCTGATCTCCAGAACATCCTTTTTTCAGTAACTCATAGTCTTTCTTTCCTTCTTAGCTCCTGCCCTCATACAAGGGTACTGCAACATAGAGTGATATTTTCTCCAACACCCTAACTTCATAGTCCCTTGCCAAGAACTTTTTATCTTCTCCCCTTTTCTTTCCTGTTCCTTATCTCACATCACCCAGATGTCTTCTGCCATGATCTCCTTCACCCTGGCTCATAGGAAGAGATAGTACTTCAATGTTGTAATGATGATTGGTTGTGAAAGACTTGGCTACTCAGATCAGTATGGTGATCTAAGGCAATTTCTCAAGACTCACAATGAAAAAATGCTATCTACCCCAGAGAGAGTACTAATGAACTCTGATTGCAAATTGAAGTATAATTTTTTTCACTTTCTTTTTCTTGCTATTTTTTGAAATATGGCTAATATGGAAATATGCCTTGCATAGTTTAACATGTATAATTAATATCATATTGCTTGCCTTCTCAGTGGGAGGGATGTGAGTGAGGGTGAGGATTTAGAACCCAAATTTAAAAAAAAAAACACAAAAAATTGAATAACAGATTGAAATGTTTTGTGGGAAAAAAGGTAGCCCTTCTCCTTGCCAGTGCTAACCTTGCTACATTGCACTGGTGGTCTCATTCTATCCCATCTTCTACAGCAGACTGACCCCTCTAATTCTCATTCTCTTAATTATCTTCAACCCTTTCTTTCCCTTGGCTGCTTCCCTACTGCCTACAAAAGTGTCCATGTCTCCCTGTTCCTCAAAAAACTTTTACTTGATTTATCCATCTGTGCTAGCTCTTATCCCTTATCTCTTCTGCCTTTTGTGGCTAATCTTAAAAAGGCCATCTTTTTGGATGGGGTGCCTCCACTTTTTTTCCTCTCACTCTCTTCTTAACTCTCTAACAATCTTGGCTTCCACAGTCAGCATTCAGCTGAAAAATGCAACCTCCAAAGTTACTAATGATCTCTTAATTGCCAAATCTAATGACTTTTTCTCAGTTCTTATCCTTTTTGACCTCTCTGCAGGCTTTGATGCTCAGTTACCCTTTTTCCCTTAATATACCCTCTTATCTAGGTTTCTTCTGGTTCACCTCCCACCTTTATTCTTTCTCTCTCACCTATCCCCTTCATAATCTCTTCCATATATGCACTTTTCTCTCCTCTGACACTGCTACCAGCCAGATGCAGACTCTCATCACTTCATGCCTGGACTATTAGAATAGCTGGCTGGTCGGTTGGCCTTGCCACAAGCCTCTTCGCTGCAGTCCACTGTGCTGTCAAAGGGGTCTTCCCAGAGTGCAGGTCTGACCATCTGTGTGTGTGTGCATGTGTTGTATCTATGTCTCTCTCTCTTTCTTTCATACACATACCACCTCTTTAATAAACTCCAGTGGCTCCTTATCACCTCCAGGACCAAAAGTGCAATCCATTATTTGGCATTCAGATAACCTGCACCCCTGCCTCTTTTTCTACTCTTCTTCCACCCTACACCCCTCGGTATACTCTGCAACCCAGTGACATTGGCCTTCAGACATTCTGGCTGCCCTCAGTACCTGGAATGCTCTCCATCCTCACCTCCATCTTTCAGCTTCCCTGGCTCCCTTCAAGTCTCAACTAAATTCCACCTGAATTTCTAGTTCCTTCTGTTGATTATTTCCAATTTATCCTGCATCCTCTCATTCCCAGGCTCTGAATTGCATCATGGAGATGGTAGAGAAAACCCGACGTTCCATGGCTGTCCTGCGGCGCTGCCAGGAAACTGATAGGGAAGAGCTCAACTTTTGGAAGCGACGATGCAGCGAGAACACCGAGACCAGGAAAGCCGGGAGCGAGCTCATCTCCAGGCAGCACAGCCCAGGAAGCTCAGACTCACTCAGCAATGGTAAGAAGAGTAACCAGGTGCACGTCCATAGATGTCTGTGGCTCCCGTTTGCCAGGGCAGGGGAGGTTCTCTTGTTAAAGTTTATTTCTTTGTTGTTGTTGGGTTGGGTTTTATTTCTTCTTTGATTTTTGCATTGAAAGAAAGCTAGTATAATTGGGGAGAAATGAAATGTTCAATTTTTTTAAATGATTGCAAAAAAAAGAAAAGAAGCTAGTTATAGTAAAGTCCTTGGGTAAATGATTTGTAAAATACTTCTCTCTTTCCTGGTTCTTAGACCCAGGGACATGCTTCAAAATGTCCTTAAGAAAACAGTGTATCATTGTAGGAAATAAACTTACCTCATTGTGAATCTGAGCTTTTCTTGAGAGCAGAGGCAGAAGGGTCACCTACTAGTCATCCCTCTACCAGTGACATACAGGCAGCAATCATCTTCGGAAGGCTGCAGCCCCTCAGGTCGGGCTTGGGCAGCATTGGAATAGGGATCTTAGCCAAGTTAAAGTTCTTCTGTCAACTTAAGGTGATGAGAAGTTAAATTAAGCTGAGAAATCTAAATTTTTTAATGAATAGAAATCTAATAACTTTGTTGTATAACTGTTTCAGTAGTGTCCACCTCTTCGTGACCCCATTTAGGGTTTTCTTGGCAAAGATACTAGAGCAATTTGCTGTTTCCTTTTCTGATTCATATTATAGATGAGGAAACTGAGGCAACCAGAGTTGACTGACTTGCTTGGGGTCTTACAGCTAATAAGTATCTGAACCCAGATTTGAACTCTACTGACTCTAGAGTCCAACACTCTCTCTCCACAGTGCCACCTAGCTACCTGATAGCTTTAGAGACATTTTTATCTTAGGGGTTTTCTTATGAGATTTGATGGAAATGGAAGGGACCTTAAAGCCCATCAAATCCAATTCCTTCATTTACAGATGAGGAAAATGAGACACAGAGAACTTAAGTGGCTTATCCAGGGTCACAACTTAATTAGATGGTTTTCTTGTTGATTCTTTACTGAGATTAGTTAGAGTAAGAAGATGGAGATATTCAAATGGTATGAGAGTGGTAAGATAATTTTGGAGAATGGAGCACTTAGGGGTGAGGGTGGAAAGCAGTGCTTAGAGAAATGAATCACTGGTTACCTGGGATACAGAAACAGGTGGGAAGATGACAGAGACAGATCTGAACTTTAGAGATTTTGCTCAGGACAACTCTGTCCAGGAGAATGGTGGGAAAGAGAAAAGAAGACTTTTTTGTCTGTCTGGTTTCCTTTCTCCCTTTGTTCTCCTCCTCTGTTCTCTGTCTTGTCACTTCTTCTTCCACCCTCTCTTTTCTTCCTACCTTATATTTTCTTCTTTGTCATATAGTTTTAACCAAAACTCAATATTGACCTATTAGTTGTACTGTTCAGCTGCTTTCAGAGTTGAATGAGCTTCAAAAGAAATCCAGAATAGATTTCCTACTCATCATTTTTATAACATTTTTCTCAATTTGGGGAAATCTATTCACAGCCCCTCTGCATTACCTCTCTACCTACCTCACCACCACCAAAGAAAGGGACTTATACACAAACTTTGGAAATATACAGTATTTATGAGTTGGAGGTCACCTGTATCTGTACTTTAGGGGTATCTAGAATTTAATAATGTCTTTAAGAACCAACCTATAGACAACAGAATGTCTTTGACGGCTTTCCTCTTTCTGTTGGAGAAATAATTTCAGTTTGGTATTACCTAAAAACCTGACTTTCTGAGTGAGGCACGTGAATGAGATCTCCACTTTAAGAATAACAACACGGAGAAATTTAAAAGGTCCCAGCTGCCCAGTGTTCTTCAATTCCCTGGGCCTTTTATCATTTTCTGCAATATCCTTTAACATCTGTCTCCAGTTATGAAGGCTGGCCCTGAACCTCGGGTTTGGGAAGTATTTTAGTTTCTAATTAGGTTCTGCATTCCTTTCTGGCAAGTGCTCGCAGACTTGCAGAAGAAAGAGATGTCTAGGGGAAACTGATCCTGAGTGTTTGGCTTATGGGGCCTCTCAAATAGCTAAAAGTACCAGCTGCTCTTTTTTTCCCTCCGTCCAGAGCTTTGAAAACTTTTGTCTCTAATGGTCATCAATCTCTACAAGACTGGTGGACTATGTGCTAGGTGCTGTCCTTGGTGCTGAGAAGACAGATACAAAAAGTGAAAGTGCCTGTCCTCAAAGAGCTTATGTTCTGTAGGCACCTTAAGTAAATATAGATATGAGATAGTTGGAGGATTTGGAAGGGCTTTCTGCAGACAGTGGTATTTGAGCTGCATCTTGCAAGGAGGAGAGAGGTTCTGGGTGGTGAGGATGAGAAGGGTATGTACTCCTGGTGTGGGGGATGGCCTGTGCGAAGGTGTAGAGATAGCAGATGGAATGTCATGTGTGAGAAATAGAGGGGAGAGTGGCCTCCCATGAGTCTAGTAGCAGAAGGTGGGAACAAGAGCTTTTGTCCTCAATTCCAGACCATAAAGCCTTATGGCCCTTCTTTGCTTCTGTTCACAATCATGTTGATACACTTCCTCTATCCCTTCTAGTTCCTTTCTCTAGATGCCTCCCTGTGCCTCTCTGTACTAGTGGCCTCTCCCCCTCAGAGCTTTCTGGCCCTTTGTCTTCATATTAAGGTCTTAGATCTAGAGGTAGAAGGGACCTTAGGCCATCTCATTTTACAGATGAGGGAAACTGAGGTTTGGAGTTTGAGGGATTTGCCTAAGGTCACACACTAAGCACTGGAAGTAGAATTTGAACCCAGAGCCTGACCCCAAAGTCAGAGTTCTTTCCACTATATCTTGCAGAACAGCATCCCTCCTGTTCATAAAGATGTTCAGTTAACACCCAGTTTCTACAACATTGTCTGACATTAATGTCAAAACAGAACTCCACAGTTTTGTAAAAATTTTGAAAATAATCCCTTAGTTTCTCCTTGTTTTGACCGACTTTGGTCATATCTCAGAAGCAAAGTCTTGTTCACTAATTTTTTTTAAAGGATGAGCAAGTTGGTTTTGATTCACCAAACACTTTACCCCATGCATAGCACAGCTTTCCCTCTGGCAGCCCGATTCTACCCACACACCAAATGACCCGACCTGTGCGTCAACATTATTTATAGGTGCTGTGGAGCGAGTCCTACAGTCACTTCGAAAAGCTTCTAGCAGTGTTTATTACTTCTTCCTTTCCAGAACCATGAGAGACCCGCCTGTGGTCATATAGCTAGGAAATAATCAGAATTTGATTTGTACCCAAAGATTCCTGATTCCACATCCTTTCCACTACCCTATTATGCTGTCTAAGTATTAATTTGTTATCACCTAATGCTTTTATCCATTTACAAAGTTTTTAAATTTTAGATTTATAGTATTTACCTATTTCTTAAGATCTCACCTGAATCTCCAGGTATTTGGAGTTTCTGTCTTTCTCTCTCTCCCTTTCTTCTGTCTCTCCTCTCACTTTACTTTTATCTCTCTCTTACTTTACTTTTCTCTCTCTTCCTCTCCCCCATCTCCTTCCCCTTTTTCCCTCTCTCTTTTTCTTTCTTTCCTCTTCCTGTCTCTCTCCCCATATCTCTCCTCTTCCTCTTTCTCTTTGCCTCCTACTTTCAGACAGAGAAGAGATAAAAGAGAAGACTAGGTCTCTGTGCATGGGGTAGGAGTGGGGGGGTCCCCTCTGACATCACTATATTTCCCCATCTCTCTTCAGATTCCCAGCGTGAGTTCAGCAGTAGGTCAGGAACAGGCTATGTCACTGAAGAGATCTGGAAGAAAGCTGGTAAGTGTGTGTGAGTTTGCCTGTGGATTTTATAAATTCCCTGCAACTGGAGTGATTCTACTTGGAAAAAGGCATTTGACCTGGGTTGCAAATGTCAAACAGTCTTTACCATCTCCTACATCAATTAGATTAAAGCCTTCCCTGTTGGAGTCATGTGATCATGGGTCTGACTCCCGGCAAGCTAAGCAGCTGACCCAGAGGCCCTTCATGCAAACTGAAACTCATGAACGTAGATTTCTCCGATTCCCTTGGGTTTTTTTCCCTGTACTCCTTTATCCTAGTTTTTGGTTGGCCAGGTCATAGAACCCAGAATGTAAGGTCTGGACAGGCCCTGGGAGATCATCTAGTCTAAACCTGTCATTTTATAGATGGGGAAACAAACCCAGAGAGAGGAAGGAACTTGCCCCAAGGTCTTCATCAAACCAGCAGCACATGGACAGGAGTCAGGGTTCTTCTCACTGCACCAGCTTCTGCCTTTCCTCCTTTTTTTCCCTTTAATTTTTCTTCCATCCATGCCTTTTCCTGCTTTGCTTTGTCATCACTGAACCCTGTTTTTCTCTTTTTGATATGGCCCTATCACCTCTGCCCAGTCAGCCTCCTGGCTATGACACAGTTCATTCCCCATAGCTAAATGAGCCCCAAAGGAAAGTATTCTTAATCTCTTCCTTCTAACAGAATCCAGTCTCCTACACCCCCACACCTTTCTGCCTTCAGTGGCCTACATCACCACCTGTATTTCTGTATTCTAGTCACCTGCTGCCTCCGTCTCCACCCCTCCTCTCCATAACCCCAACCATATCCTTCCTTAAGAACCCTGACACCTTTGGTTTCTTCTCTTTCTCTTGTTCATACAGCTCTGATACACTCTGAAAACTTCATAGAGATTCTCTCTTGGCCTCATAATTCTCACAGTTTCAATTAGCCTGGTTAAAAATGCTACTGAAATAACCCATTTATCATATTATTGCCCTGCTCAAGAACATGGAATGGCTCCCTAGTTTCCAATGCTCTGGACAGAATCACAGTCTCTTAATTCTCACTCACACATACACACACAAAGCTTCCTCAGTCTTACCTTTCTGGCTTTGCTCACATTTTTCTTTTCTCTGCCTAGAGTTCTCTCTCCCAACCCTTTCCATTCATTCACCTAGCAAACATTCATTAAACACCTACTATATGCATAATCCTATGTTCCATACCAGGAGATATACAAAGTTTAGATAAAACCATGTCCCTGTTTGGGGGAAGCTCACAGACTAGTAAAGAGATAAGAGACACATAGAAAAGATAACTGTAATATATACAATATTATGTGATCAGTGCTTTAGATATATACAAACAGAGTTCCATGTGGGATCTTTGGAGGAAGATTGTTCTTAACCAGGAGGATTAGGGAGGTCTTCCTGGAGGAGGTGACCTTACAAGATGGATAGGAATTCAGCAGAGAAAAAAGAGTGAAGAGGACATTCTATCCCACGGCAGCCGTGACAAAGGCACAGAGATTGGAAAGCAGGACAAGGTATATTTAAGGGGAAGAAAGTACTCCAGTTTAGCTGGCGGATAGAGTGCATGGCAGGGGATAATATGAGAGAAGGCTGGAAAGGAAAGGTGGTACAGATTAGGGGGGGCCCCTGAAAGCCAGACAGTGAGGTTTGAACTATCCTCAGTAACTGACAGGGAACTACTGAAGATTTCCAAGTGGAGAAATGAGCCATATCTAAACATTTTTAAAAGGGCTTATTCTGGCAGTGAGGACTGCAGCAATGTTCTAGACCAGGGGTGGGGAACTGTGACCTTGAGGCTGCATGTGGCCCTCTAGGTCCTCAAGGGTGGCCCTTTGACAGAATCCAAACTTCACAGAATAAATCCCCTTTGTATATATTTTTATTATATATTATATTATTTATAATAACATACATAATAATATAGGATGTGTTTATTATATATTTTATTTTTTTATATTTGTTCTGTAAAACTTGGACTCAGTCAAAAGACTGCACCCAAGGATCTAGAAGGTCACATGTGGCCTCGTGGTTGCAGGTTCCCCACCACTGCTCTAGAAGCTCTGTGCTAAGGAGACAGCAGAAGAAATAGAACCTGCTACATCCTGCCCATAGCTCAAGGCAAGGTTTAGGTCCCAGCTGTTCCAACCCATTACTCGTGCCTTCTCCACTCTCTGAAATTGTCACCTACTTAGCACCACACACTTTCTCATTGTTTCTCCAGTTCTTCCACTTGTTAAATTCCAAGTTTTCTGAGGCCAGGAGGGAAGAGGATGCTGCTTTACATTCTTTCTATATCCCTAATAGTAAATAAGTTTTGAGTTGACCAATAGGCTTTCATAGCATCAGACTATTAGAGCTGGAAGAGACTTTAGAGATCATCCTGTCCAGCCCTTTGATTTTATAGGGGAGTATACAGGTGAACTCAGGCAGAATTTGAACTCAGGTCTTCTCGACTCCAAGTCTAGAACTATTCACTAGGCTACCCAGTTAGGTCCTACCCTAGCTCATCACTGACACTTTCCGCCTGGCATCCCTGCTCCCCCATTGCTTCTAAGTCTCCCTTCTCCATGTCCTTTACATCTGAAGTAACGGTGTGCTTTCCTTCAGAGCATCTCTCTACAAAGCCCCTGTGGTGTACCAGACACTGTGCAAATCTCTGGAAGCCCAGAGCTGGCTTTCTCTTGCTCTTGCATTTGCATGAATATCTCATTCTTAGATACAGCAATATCTGATTATGCCCACAGTATATTTGTCTTCCTCATCTTAAGTGACAGAAAGCAAACCACAGCTAAACCCACAGGGCCCAGGAGAGTGTTCCTGGGGCTCCAGAAGCAGCTTTCAGTGTCTTCTGTGAGGATATTTGAGGCCTGTATAAAGCATGAGTTTCCTTCTATTAGGGACTTCTCAGTGAGCATGGTGTGTGATTAAAGGAGCATGCTTAGAGGTGACTGCTGTGGAGGAGGACCCCCTCCGTAGGCCTGGTAAATGTTCATATCTATGCATTCTAGTCAACTCTCCATTATCTGGTCAGACTTTGAGTAAAGCAGAGATGTCAAAACTGTGTACCTGGGACACTCCCCAGCAAATGTAATTGAGAAACACTTAACAAAATAAATAAAGATATAATAGAACATAGATAGTGTTAATATGTGGTTTTCTAAGTCAGTACACGGGGCAAGAATCCTATGTATGGCACAGTTTCTATTTGAGTTTGACACCCCTGGGCTAAAGTAGGTATATGAATTTTCTGCATCTCTTTTGCCAGGTCTTGTTTCTTATGCTGTTTGGATCCCTCCTTCCCTCTCTGTCCTCTGAGAACCTCTACTATAACACATTTGAAGGAAGAGTAAAAATGAAGTACTGTGGCCTCAAGGCCAGGTCCTCAAGTGCTACCCTTTGACTGAATTCAAACTTCATAGAACAAATCCTCTGAATAGAAAGATTTATTTTGTAAAACTTGGACTCAGTTAAAACACCGCACCCAAGGACCTAGAGGGATACGTGTCCTCAAAGCCACATGTTCCCCACCCCTGTAGCTAAACTGAGTGGTGCTGAGTAGGATAAAATTCTAGAGAAGGAAAAATCCAGGAGGAATAGACTGGAAAAGCTAGAGAAGAAAGGAAACCTGAATGTAGCTTTGAGGAATGAGTAGAATGTGGAAACAGTTCTCCCTCATCCCCAACAAGCCCCAAGGAGTAGGCTTTGCAACAGAAACCTTAGCTCTTCTACTTAACCCAGGGAAAAGCCTCAGTGAGCCAGCAAGCTTGAAGAGAGAGACGCAGGCCCTCTCAGAGATCATGCCAGTCCCCCCCAGCACGCAGCTGGAGACCATCATGGTCCGCGTAACTATGAGGCTTTCTAGCTTGTCCTCAACACTTCCATTAGGTTTGACTTTCTCACTTTCCTGTGAGTGCCATGAAGGGTAAATGTTTATTAAGCATCTTGTGTGCCAGGCACTGCATGAACCACTTTCCATACAATGAAATCCTGGGGTGGCATGCCTTCATCTTGGAACATGAACATCAAATGCAGGTGCAACATTTGTCACATATAGTTTAAAACAGAGATCCCCAAGTCCCTTTGCTCATGCTCCATCCTGGCAAGCCTCAGGGTGGGCAGCCATGCCCTTGAAGGGTTCTCTGGCCAGTTAACGATCCTGTTGTATTCCCCTAGAAGAAGCTGTGAATGAGGTGAAGCGGCAGGCCATGTCGGAAGTGCAGAAGGCCGTGGCAGAGGCTGAGCAGAAGGCCTTTGAGATGATTGCATCGGAGAGAGCTCGCATGGAGCAGACAATTGCAGATGCCAAGCGGCAGGCCACCGAAGATGCATTCCTGGTTATAAATGAGCAGGAAGAGTCCACTGAGGTAAGAGCTTTCTGGGCTAGCAGGCAGGAGATGAGAGGTCACCTGTTTCAGCCTGGATTTGGATGTTAATGTTATATCTATTTTCTCACCCAGAATTTTAAAAGAAAAAAAGTAAATTGGATTTTTGGCTTAAATTTGTAGTATTCAAGGGAACCAGCAACATTAAAACATTAAAATATTTCTCCTTGGCAATTCAAAAAGAAGGTAAACTGTAGGTATATTAACAGACATTTGGAGAAGACAGACCAAGTAAGGGATGGGCATAGTAGCAATGTGATGTAATGGGGAATGAACTGTCCTCGAGCCAGGAAGACCTAGGGTTCCTAGCCTACCAGACACACTCTGGCTTTGTGACCCTGGGCTAGTCACTTGACATGTTAGTGCTCTGAGTAGCTCTCTAAAACTGTAGTTGCTGGCTGACCTGTATCAGCTCCAAGAGAGTCTTCATCCTGGTTGTCCCTGATAGTAGTGAAATCTCAGTGAAGTCCCAGCATAGGGATCCCCGCTCCATCTTCATATCTGCAGATGAAACCTGATGATTCAGTCTGATCCATGAGCATGTGTTTTATTCATAGTTCTTTGCCACCATGTGAAGTGCTTTGAATAGTTAGGAATATAGGAGACCTTTCTCTCTTCACCTTCTTTGGGGTATCCATTGGGCAACAACATCACGGGGTCAGTGTCTAGTCTGTTTCCCCCAGTACTCACTAGGTGGCTGTTCCATGTACAGTATGGGGGGTAGGGATTAAGGCTTGCCAAGATGGCACTGGTGGTTATCATGTGACTGATGTAATAATGTGAGTGACGGTCACATTACTAGAGCTCTTAAAGTTTAGAAAATATGCTGGTAGAGTGTATTACTTAAACAGGAGATGGATCAAGGTATGTTATTGTAAGTAAATGAATGAAAAAAATTCACTCAGCCTTACCATGTGCCCAAGCACTGTTCAAGAGATGAAAGGAGATGAAACAGGGTATGTCAGTACCTGTGAATGAATGAGTAGGGGAAAAAAATATTAAACACTACCTTGTGCCAAGTGCTGGGGGACAGCAATAGACAAAGTAACACAGTCTCATCTCTCATTGTGCTTACCTCTAATAGGGAAAGACATTGTGTTCCTAGAAGGAGCAGGTGTCAAGCAGAGTTGGTCTGGACAGGGTGGGCTTAAACCATTCCCCTGACAAGACCTACGATGTCCTAATGGTAGTGTCAATGAGAAAAGCCTGATGAACTGAGCTGGTATAATGAATGAAAGTGATTGGATATTCTGTATAATGATAGGAGTTTTTCTGCAGAGGCATTGGGCCCAATCCTGAGGTAGAACCAACAGCCCATTCCCAACACCAGCCAAGGTCTCCCAACTCTGGGCCCCATAGTAAACCCAGGCACCCAGAGGCCCCCATCCATTCTCAGTAGGAATGGTTCCATATCAGTCATCATGTGTACTCAGTGTGAACTGGAGCCAGATTCGAGTTCCACCAACTATTAAGTCAATCAGCAGATCCAAGACTCCTATCCCTTCACCTCTGACCCACAGAGAGAACCTCCTGGACTGCCATCCATTCTTCAGGGTGCTCTGTCTGTCAACACCTACAGCCATGGGCAGCGGGGAGGGATAGAGTGTCCCGAAGAGGGAGCAGACCCACCTGACAACACCAGGAAGCAGAGGAGACTTTTCTTGCCCCTCCAGCTCCTAGATGGCCTTTCCTCCTGTGTGTAGGAAACTTCTCTAGACGGGGACAGTCTTGTTGTTTTGTTTTGATTTTTAGTGCGTAGTGTAAGGTACACTGAATTTTAAGTCAGACAACCTAGCTTCTGATCACAGCCTTTCCACTTTATTCCCTGTGCAACTCTAGAGAAGTCGTATTTACTGGGCCTCTGTTTTCTCACCTGCAAAGTGAAGGGGATAGGATTAGATAATCCCTAAGGTCCTCTCTGACTGTAGAAACTATATTCCTAAATGTTCATAATGCAGGAAGTGGTGGGTTTTAAAAAAAATTTAAGACAAGCTGAAATTAATTGGCGTAGTTGATGAAATACTGGACCTGGAGTCAGGCACACCTGAATTCAGATCCTCCCTCAAGTACTTACTAACAGTGTGGTACTAAGTAAGTCACTTAGCTTTTTTAAGCCTCAGTTTTCTCATCTGTAAATGGGAATAATAACACCTTCACTGGGTCAAATAGGATGGCAGATGTAAAATATTTTGCAAACCTTAAAATCCTATGTAAGTGCTAGCTATATTAATAATAATACTGATGATACTAAAAATACGATTAAAATTACAATAATGATAACAGTTATTGCAGTTCAGGCTAAACTGCAGTGGTTTCAAACTGAGTCCCCTTCTCAGGCCTCCCTGTAGCTGGATGGAGGTGCTATAAAGGGTCTGACTTGAATACTGCCCCATAGCCCTAAAGTTTTTCTTTTGGAATACAAATCTACTGGCCCCAGATCTGAGAGTCCTTGGGATGAGGGCTGGCCAGAGGATCAAGCCTGAGGCAGCTTTGTCCTCCTCAGCCTCCCGGAGTGAAGCCCAGCCTTCAGATGCCTCAGCTCCCAGCCCTGCCCTGATGAGGGTGCCTGCTGCACTTTGGGGCTCGCTCCCTGGGTGATCCTCACTTGGTGCCTGGGGAGCTGTCTCCTGCTGCTCAGCTTGTGAACCCACAAGCAAGCCTGCCAGCCCTTCCCTTCCTTAACAGACTTCAAGTGGTACGGTCCCCATGGAGCCCTGCATTTGGCCCTATGCCCTGGGTTACTCCTAGCCCAGTCACATTGGCCAGCTCACCAGCTGATGGGCTTCTCAGGATCAGGAGGGGTGTTCAGTTTGAGGGGGGGATTCAATCACTTCATTCCCATCACCATGAGAACAATTTCACCTGTTTCATTAGCTTAGAGGCTCAGCTTGGAACATGTGCAACAGTCCCAGACAATAATCACAGTATAGAGTGGAACGCTACATGGCCTGAGTGCAGGGCCAAAAGAAACAGACCTTCTGTCTCTTTGCTGGGTTGAACACAGGGTCTAGATCAGTTTGGGGAGTACCTGGAGCAACAGGTGGGGAGCACCTGTTCTGGAAGCCTTCTTCCAGGGATTAAGAATGACCACTTATGTGTAAGACTTAGAGTCTTAGGAACATAACTGGCCACTAGTGACTTGCCCAGGGTCACACAGCAAGGGTGAGAGGCAGGACTAGAACCCAGCCAGGTGTCCCTGAATTCAAGGTCAGTTTTTTATCCACTAGACCACATTGCTTACCATGGTGCTTCTCCCTGTCTACTCCTAGCTACCCAGGACCCATGGCTTCCTCTGCCTGTGGCAGGATGAGGGTGTTGATGTCCTTTCCTTGTGCTGCTGGTCTCTGCTGGGGCTTAGTGGGGCCCCATCTCTTGGGTAGGGGGAGAGCTTCTCACAGAACGTTGGAGGCTCCTGGGTGCAGAGGCAGGTATACTTAGTTGGTCAGTGACCGTTTGACAGACAGAAGATCCTGGCTTCCCATCCCGGCCGTGCCTGGGTTCTTCTAAGGAGGACAAACATCTTTTCCAGTGCTTATCATGATGGCTGACCCACAGTAGGCTCTTAATAAATGTTTCTTGAATGACCATGCAACACCATCAGTCCTGTGGGAGTGGAGCCATCAGAGAGACACCTGAAAACAAGATGCCTTCTTTGTCTAGTTTGGGCTTTGTGAAGGGCCGTATTACCTTGGTCTCACAGAGACAAGCTTGTTGTCTTTCAGAGCTGCTGGAACTGTGGACGCAAAGCCAGTGAGACTTGCAGCGGCTGCAACATCGCTCGGTACTGTGGCTCCTTCTGCCAGCACAAGGACTGGGAACGTCACCACCGCATCTGTGGCCAGGGGCCCCACAGTCAGAGCAAACCTCTCCTTCCCCCCAGTGGCCGAGTATCTGTCACCAAAGCTGCCGATGGAGGGCTGAGCCCAGCCCTGGACAAGACCTCTGCCACCACCTCGCGGTCCTCGACCCCTGCCTCGGTGACAGCCATAGACACCAACGGACTTTGAGCAGGGCTGATCATCAGCTCTTTTGTGGTCACTTCATCACCACCACAACTGGCCCCTTGGGCTACCACGAGAAGGCAGCGGTTTCAGTTGATACATGCACCTGTCAAACCATTGGCACAGACCATCTCATCAGAGCAGACAGGAGGGGACAGAATCAGCTACTGTCATGTTCTGTTGTGTTCTCCAGGGAACAAGGTGACCAGCAGCTTCCCCAGGGATGACTGATGGCTTCTCCAAAGTCTTGCTGGCCAAACATGGCTTTATTAAGGCTTCATGTGTTTTCTTCCCACACAAGGCCGTCCAGCTGCCATACATGGAGGTGGTGACAATTGCATTGCTTTCTTCATTTCAGATCGTTAGCTCCAGCTTCCCCTTTTGTCACCTTGTTCCTGAGCGCCTTTGTTCCAAGCTTTAGATGGTTTGGGCCCCTTCTCTGTCTTGCCCGACCCATAAATTCTCTCTCTTCCCCACTCCCCCCACTCTCTGCCACCAGAGCACTTTCTCCTAAAGGCTGTGGAATAGAATCAGTCGCAGAAAGACAATTCAAATCTCAGAGAAGCCTCAAAGGCCGGCTACCCCAGCCTGTAGCTGAACAGAAAGCTCCTCTGCAGCATCCCTGACCAATGAGCGTAACAGCATCTGCTTTAAAGACATCTGGTGATGGGAACCTGCTACATACTGCTGGTCTAGAGCATGGTGTTCTCACCCTCATGCCTAGTCCCTGGTGGGTACCAAGGATTGAGAAACTGGGGAAAATGTGACCCCCAAAGTTACTTAACTCATTGAGCCACATTGTCAGGCTGGAGTCTGGAAATCCCAAGCCTGACAGGACCTTCTGCAAGGAGAAAAGCCACCACCCCTTGCACTCTGACCTGCTCCCAGAGCCCAGACCTGGAGGGGGGAAGAGGAGCTGAATGTTTCATTAAACGCATTAGTTATGATTTCTATGAATGGATATATTAGTTCTCCCTGCTCAGTTTGGGCTGGAGCTTCCCTCTCACTGGCTGCCGAGATGCAGTTTGGGACCATGAGAAGGATGTGTCTTGATTGTTCTTTGATTTGTTTTGGGCTATGCAGAGAACATTTTATCCACTGCATGGAAGATAATCCCTTTTATATTTCTATAGAAATGGGTTTTTTTTAAGAGTGAGCACAAGAGAGAGGGAAATTGAATTTATTGTTAGCCCATTTTCTCCCAGCATGTTGGCCAAAACTATAATGATCAAGTTTAGGAACTGCAGACCCTGATGTCCAGAGCTCCATGGACTCAAATGTCAGCTCTACATCCCAGGTTCTACTTGTCCAGGGCCCCGAGTTTCTTTCTGATGTGCCTGTGTGTGCAGCTATGGTATCATAGCCTCACGCAGGTTGTGAAACAAAACAGGCTGAAATTAATGCAACCTGGCACAGGGTAGCTGTGGGACCTGCCCAGCCAGTCAAGTGAGGCTGTAAGTTTGGGTTTTGGTTTTTGTTTTGTTGGTGGTGTTGTTTTGGTTTTCATTTTATTAAGGAAGCATGTGCCACGTCCAAAAAGATTTCTCAGCTTCTTTGCTTTCAGCTAATTAAACATCTATCATCTGTCTTGTTAACCATCCACAGGCTACATGGTGCTTTATCAAACAGTCAATCCAATCCAATGAGTATTTACGAATTGTCTCCTAGGTTCTAGGACCTGGGACAGCACAGACAAAATGGTCCTGACTCAAGAGGGGCTTACATCCTCCTATTTAAAAGCATTCTTCCTCCCACAGCTGCCCTATTGATGCAAGAAATGAAATAACATTTCCTCTGAGGAACTCCAGCCCTTAGAGGTTTAAGGAAAATCTCATGGAAAAGAAAGAGAAGCACATTGACAATAATAGCCAACCTGCCACAGCTGCCCAGCTGGAGCAGGGGCAGAGGGGTAGCGCTGAACCCCCTAGGGAAACATCCTTGGTCCTACAAGCCTCTCACCATTTACAAATAGCTGAGCCTTGTTTCTTCTGGTGGGATCAATGGACCTTAGACCAACACATTCTCCTCCAGGTGCAAGGCCACACCTTGGAATATGTGACCAGCTTTACAGGTTCAATACAGGAGCACATAGTAAGTAACCCAAGAGGGCCCACCATACATGTCTTGTCTGCCCGACTGGATCATACTGGTCAACACAAGTTATGGGAAACATCTAGTAGATCAGATCCAAAAGACAAAGAAGGTTCCAAAGATTTCCTCCTATTGCAGTGAGTAACCCAAGCCTGGACTCACATCACCACAGAGAAGAGACAAGTGATAACTTTAAACCCTAAAGAGGAATTGATGAGAGAGGAGAGAAAAAAGTTTCACATCAGGAGAGCATTGAATCAGGTATACCTCACTTTTTGAAAGCCCAGCAATTAGTCCAAATGGGGAAAAGAGAAGAACCATCCACTTTCTGAAGAAATTACTGTAGAATAATACTAGTATATTCAAATGCCAAGTTATATTTGGTAAAGCAAGGTACGCTTAGAGAGGATAATAGCACAGAAGGTAAAGTGTAGGATAATGAGATTGCTTCCACTCTCAATCTCTGTATTTTGTAGTGAACCCCAGGACTTGTTGGGCAGTGGTGCCTGGTGCCATTTGTACAGTTCTCAGTGCGTGCATGACTTCCTCTGGATTTCAGCCATACCATTATAGAGTATTCATGTGGAGACAATGGAAAGCCAGGGGCTAGGTAATAATAGCAAAGTTAAACAGATTTCAGAGCTGGTTGAACTGTTCAACCAAAGGTGCAAGAATTAATGGATTTTTGTCAAGTGGGGAGGGAAGGGTCCGTAGTGATGACCACAAGGCTCAGTCCTTATTAATAACAACATTTTTATGAGTGACTTTTATAAAGGCCTTGTTTATCTAGGCCCTGGAAAAGCTGGTTAGCTAATGTGGGGGATAAAAAAAATCCAATACAAAGATTTTCAATAGGTTTCAAAATATACACTAACCATGAAAATTTAACAGGGACCAGTGAAAAATCTTGAATATTTAGGCTCAAAAAATCCATTACATAAATGCAGAATTAGGGGGTGTCTAGATCAACAGGTGATAAAGACTTAGGAAGCTTTAGAATGAACCAACAGTGTGTCCTGGCTGGTTAAAGAAGCTATCACCATCTTGGGCTCCATGTCTAGAGGGGCAGTGCCCAGAGTGAGGGCAAGGTCAGCCCTGCTGTCCTCCATCCTAGTCAGACTCTACTGGGAGTATTGTTCCATTGGGGGAACCTGAGCTACAGCATGGTCAAGAACTGAGCAACTCAGATGGTGAGGGGATGTGAAATCATGTTCTGTTGAAAGAACTGGAGATGTTTAGTCTGGGGAAAGAGAGGGGATGGCCTATGATTAATGCCTTTTTGTGGTTGAGGAAAAAGAATCAGAGAACTTCTGCTTGGCTCAGAGGTCTGAATGAGGAGGGATAGGTGGAAGTTCCAGGGAAGAACATTTAAGATCAGTATAAGGGGGGAAGAAAAGCAGCCATCCAAGAATGGAGCAAGTTGCCTTGTTTTGGATGGTGAGCTTTCAAGCACTGGAAGTGTTGGAGTAGGCTAAATGACCATTTGTGGGGGACACTGTAGGAGGGCTTCCTGCACCAGGTTGGGGGTGACCTCTCCAGTCTCTGCTAGCTCTGAGTAGAAAAGGAAGACTTTCACCCTAAAGCCCATTTCCAAAGATGATGAAACTGACAAGGTGGGAGGAGAAACTGACAAGGTGGGAGGAGTCAGGGAGGTTAACGAGGTGCTAGTGTGTTTGCTGTGGATGGCACTCTGGGTGCTCCAGGAGGCCATTGCTAGACCCACATCCACCCCATGTGCCCTGTTACATTGCAATGTATTTCTTAAACCAAATAGGTGTGCTTGTGTGTCTGTCCGTCTTGACTGTCTCTCTTTGGGTGAAAACCCATCACAGCTGTGGAAAATGTGTAAAGGGTGAGTCAGCAGCAGAGAAGCAGCAGAAGGTGTTGTCCAAGATGGCACCCTTGGTCTCCTTGGGCCCCAACAAAGGCAGGGATTGTTTTACATGCTTGGCATTCCGAGTTTCTGGGGAGGCAACAAAGTGGTCCCATGTCTGAGGCATGACAAGAATGTAAATAAGGTGGGCACCAACAGCCCCCAGTGGTGGTTTTTAAAAGAGGGTGATTGGGATAAAACCACAGGACTGAGGAGAGGACGGTGGATTGTTTTCTATCTTCTTTGCCATTTAACCCGAATAGCAAAATTTTTTTTTGTTGTTACTTAATTCCGTGCATAACTTATTTAATGTCTTGTATAAAGGAACCAAAATTGTTAAATATGTATTTAGTTTGTTCTACTTTAAGTAGTCAATAAAAGGCTATATTCCTTTTCTGGCTCCAAACTGTTTTGTGAAGGGTGGTGGGGTGGGGAGAGAAGCTCATTGGCATCAGTGATCTGCCCCTTGCCCCCTCCAAGCCCACCTTCTCCAGGCTGGCCTGAGGAGAACCCCGGAAGGTGAAAGCAGTGTGTCATGTTCCAGAAGGAGATGCCAAGGATACAGAGTCAGACTCCAGCATAAGGCAGGGGCACAAACAACCTCGTACAGAAACTTCTCCCTCCCCCAGGCAGCCCAGAAGCAAGGCAGCAACCTTTTTCTCCTGGGTGACTCCTTTCCCACACACAGCAGCCTTGAGCCAAGACTAGATTCAAATCCCTCTTCTGACAATGGCTTTGTGATTGTGAGGTGGTGACTTAACCTCTCTCTGGGCCTCAGTTTCCTCATCTGTAAATGTCAGTAATACCTGCCTTCTAGGGTTGATGTGATGTGAGGCTCAAATGAGATCATATATGCCAAGTGCTCTGTAAACTTTAAAGCATCGTATAAATGTATCAGTTATCACCATGTGCAGAATACTGTGCTAGGCACTGGAGACGGTGTTTATATAAGACATGGTCCCAGCCTTCATCAAGACAGGCATAATACAGATCATAACACAGGGTGTCCCTGAAGTCTTAGTGCAGGCTTATGTTACTAAAGCTTAAAACCACTGAGACTTTTGGGCCACTGTATACAGCGATACATGATAATATATCACCATCAGAGAGTTGCGAAGTAGAGATTCAGGAGAGGTCCAAAGGTGAGGGCAGGGTGTGCAAGGAAAGGGAATTACTGGGGCATCAGGAAAGCCTTTTTTGGTGCAGGTAGCCATTGAGTTCATCTTTGAAGTATAGGCAAGAATTCATTCAACAGGCCAAGAGGGGAACAGTGTGAATAAACCACCAAGGGAGGAAATGACTGTCAGCGAGTAACCCCGTTTGTCAGAAGTAGAGAATATCATAGAGGGGAGTAATAGAAAATAAGGCTAGAAAGGTAACATGCTGCTGGGTTATGGAGGGCTTTGAATGCCACACTGGGCATTGGTAGGTAGCAAATATTGGTAGGCACTTTTAGAGCAGAGGAGATCTTTGAGATCCTGAGTCAATCCTTGCCCAGCATGAAGACAGAGATAGATGATATCTGGATACTTTGTCTTCTTTCTCCACTCCCTCCTCTCCTTGAGTCTTAGGCTTTTTCCTGTCTATAGGGTTGAAGTTAAGCTGTAGGCTTACATATGGTGAGACTTTGCAGGAGCCAGCAGAGGAGTTGAGGCCTGGGTTTCCAAGGCCCCACTCAGACCCCTCTCCCTGGATATTCTGAATTCTGATTGCGATTGAGTTATTCCTTACATAGGAGGAACCTCAGAAATCATCTACAGATGAGGGCACTGAGGCAGATTCACCCATGGGCTGCACAAGTTCTTTAGCAGGAGTCCAAAGGGAGGCCTGAGTATAAGTCTGGAGTTTATATCTTTATACTAGATTTCCTGTATCTGCAGGATCTGCTCCAGAACTAGCTTCCCCAGCACCTTCCACATAGAAAGGAGGGAAATTGGGCTCATTCTCTGGGCCTTCCAGCCTGATTTTGGGCTTCTTCATCTTTAGAGAATTTTGGTAGGGGGATAAAGGGGTCCAGTGGGGCGCTGCTGCTGTGTGCACTGCCCAGGTTCCAGATATCAGAGCAAAAGGGCACACAGTCCCCACAGGTTCCATCCCTTCCCCTGCCCATCCAACAGGTTCATATTCTGTTCTTTCAGGAGAAAGGCTCTAAATGTGGGAACTAGAAGGTAGGCGCGGAAACGATGTGGGGGGCGAGGAACCAGAGAAAAGGGGAAAACAAGCTTCTTGAGCCCTTATTAGCCTTTGTAGAGTCCGCTCCCTGGGAGTTTATCTGAACCCTTGAACCTATGTCCTGTTCAGCCTCTTGGGAAAAAGTCTTAGCCCCAAGGATGAGGAAGAATGTTCAGGAAGAGGCTTTGGGGACTTAGTGGAACAAAGGTTCCTTGTTTCCTTTGAGCCCAGTGGGCCAGGCTGGAGCATCCCCTGGTGGTCATGGGCTCTCACTACAACCAGGAGGCTCCGATCATGTGGTCAATTCAGAAGTAGAAAGGATCTTCTATGGCCTGAGCTCAAGGGCCTTCACCACAGAAATCATCTAGGCTCTGCCCTCCAATCTAGCCTCCACAAGGCTCCCAAAGTACAGTGCAATGGACTCGCAGCAAGAAATTGGACTAGACGACTTTGAAGGTCCCTTTCAGGTGATCTTCATAAAGCACAGGTCTAACCATTTCGCTTGCCTGCCCAAAGAGGGCTCACGTTGGTCTCTGCTGTCTCTGGGATGAAATACAAACTAATTCCCAACAAGCATTTCAAGCCCTACCCAATAGGGCTCCAGCCTAGCTTTCTAGGATAATTGGGTATTTCTCTCCTCTTTACACAGAGGCAGGCAGCCAAGCTAGCTTGTCTTGGTTCTTCACGTGCATAATACTCCATCTCCCTTCTTGATGATTTTGCACATGTTGTAACCCATACTTGGAATTCTCATCTCTGCCTCTTAAAATCCCCTCACTTCCTTCAAAATTCAATTCAAAGGATACCACCCACAAGGCAGTCAGTCACCAGAAATTACCTTTCTGCCTTGTAAATATTGTATGGGATTAAATGAGATAATATTTTTTTAAAATGCTATATAAATATTAGCTATCATTGTAGACTTATTGGAGTTTTGTGTTCTCACACACCAACCTCCCCCCGCCACCCCCCACACAAGGGAATGTAGCCATTTTGAGAGCAGAGACTGGACAGTGCCTGACATATAGTGGGCAATTAGTAAATGCTGAATAAGTCCAACCTCATTTTATAGACAAGTAAACTGAGACCCAGAGAGTTAAAGTAACTTGCCCAAGGTCACACAAGTATCAAGTCCAGGATTCTACCCCAGGTTCTTGGTCTCCAAAATACAGCCCGTTTTCTGCCTCTTAATGCTCAGTGAGTCCAACACCTTCATTGCCAAGGTGCTCCCACAACCTGGTAGGGGTAGCAGAACAGAAACTATAACCCAGACCTCTTGATTTCCAGATTGGGAGCTTCATTCAGCTTTCTGCTTGAATAGATCTTCAGTCACCGTGATGGACTTAGCATCTTTTTTTTTAAACATTCCCTCTTCTGGATGCCCAGCTGGAAGAGAGAGGACTCTTTCCTATTAAGAAATGACTCCTTCACCTCTATGATTCCACCACCCTGACCAGCTGTTACCCTTCCCATTTCAGAAATGATCTAGTCCCTTGCCTTCACAGCTGTCCCCATTCCTGTTTGCCCTCCAGGGATGGGGGGAAGCCTCCAAACTCTGTGGGTTTGACCCAGAGCATGGGTATTCCATGGATGGTCACTGAAGACACTGCCCACATATACTGTGTAAAGAAGGGGTCCCCTTCCCTCCACCTGGGCCCAGCCCCACAGGGGTGGTGTGAGGATCGGCTGTAAAGACAGCTGACATTGCCTCCCTGAGCCTTGCCTCTCCCAGGCACTTGCTGACAAAGCTCCACTTGTGCTGGAGAAAGGACCTAGCTGGTGAGCCTCTGGGGGTCCTGAGATTCTAAACTAGCCCCTTCCTCTAGGCCCCCCAGCTGCAAGATGGCTTTGGGACCCCCTGTGTGAATGAGATCAAGGTCAGGTTGGGGTGATGGGTGAGGCAGAGTCTGAAAGAAGAAAAGGGAAGAGATGATAGGAAGTGAGACAGGAACCTTTATTGCAGGAAAAGTGGGAGCCACAAGGTCATCACTGGACTCAAGTCCTCAGTGTTACTGCTACTCATGCAGTTACTTTTATCCTAAAGATAGCTGCATGTGGGTGGTACATGGACATGCAAAGCATATGCAGATTACATGCAAATTAGAGCTCCCTTCCCTATGGGGAGATGGGGCAGAATCCTTGTTCATCCCCTCCCCCGAACACCACTATACACACACATATGTATACTACACAGCAAGGCAGTTCCAGTTTCAGCCAATGTGCAAAAGCCAGGCCTGTACCCTGACCTCTCCAGCAGATATCACTTCGTGGCCCAGTATGAGATGACCCAGTCCCCACCAAGGTCTCCAGTCACCCTTCTAAGCCCTGAGAAAAGCTATGGAGAGTCACCTGCCTTAGCGAAGGAGGCATCAAGCATCCCTAGGGACCTTAGAAATCATCAAATCCAACCTTCCCCCCATTTTACAAGTTGAGAAACTGAAGCCCACCGAGAGGAAGTAACCAACCCAAAGTAACATGGCCATATCTAGAACCCAAGAATCTACTTCTGATCCCTGAGCTCTCTGCATCATGCTGCCACTGAGAAATCCCCCCACCCTCATGTAGGTAGTTGTCTGTGCAGTATAAACCCACCACCATTAGCAGCCTAGGACTTGGGACAGATGGGATTGTTGTTTGAGTGGCTTGGAGGAGGGCTTCCAAAAGGCAGCAGTTTGGGCTGGGAGATGTCCCTGTCCCAGACAGTGGGCTCCTCCCACTCTCCAGCTCTTTCAAGCCCGCACGGAGCCAAGTCTCTATTGAGTCCTGCAGGGCTCCTGGGGATAAAGGGCAACGTTGGGCTGAAGTAGCCTTCATCCAAAGACCAGGAGTTGGTCCAGAGTTCAGTTATTGTTCATGATCCACCATGATGCTGGAAAAGGAAAGTTAGGGTCAGATTCCATCTTCCTGGGTCTCCTTGTTGAGTTCCAGCACCAAGGGAGATGAATTTAGAGTTAGGGTTAGGGTCAGACTGGGCAGCATTTTGGGAGAGAAGGGAGTCACAGCCATCAGGATCCTTAGCTGAGAGCCTTCTAGTTACCTCTGACCCTTTTCCCTCACCCCCAGCACCTTGTTCCTAAGATCTTACTGATTTTGACAGTAAAATCTTCAAAATTCTTTTCCATCCTCATCACATCTCTCTTACACTACTGCCTCCACTCTGTTTTCTCTCTAGTCAGTGCCATGCATGACCCAACTCAGTAACCTTGATAGACCCCCTTAAGGTACAAAGAGCCTAGGCCAGGAGTCAGAAGCTGTGGGGTCTCATACTAGCTCTGCCCCTAACTCCCCTTTGACCTTGAACAATTCCTTCCCTTCTCTAAGCTCAGTTTCCGCATTAGTAACCTGGAGGAAGGAGGCATTAGATGATCTCTCAGCCCTTTCTAGCTCTAAATTTCTATGAATCTATAAGAAAAATCCTGATGCTGGTATTCAAGGCCCTCCACTGTCTGATCCTACCATACCTGTTTCCTGTCTTACTTAACACTATTCCCTTCCATGTAGTCTATACACCGGGGATATTGGGGGTAATGCAAAGGTCTGGGATTGGGCACTAGGGGGACTGAGAGCTGTCTCACCTGGAAAGAGCATGGTGGTCAGAACCTCTGGGGTCTGAAGATGGTCAATGAGAACTCTCTGGAAGGCCTTGGAATAGCTTGTCTGTGAGTGACTGTGGAACATTGGGGATATGCAGATAGAGCAGTGACAAGGAACATGGGTGGGGTGGTTTTATCCACTCCTACTAGCCCCCAGGACCACAAGCTCTCCACCCCGCAAAAAAATGAATCATGAGGTCATAGACCTAGAGTCAGAAGGAACATCAAAGGACATCTAGTCCAACTCCCCATTTTACAGATGAAGAAACTGAGACCCTAGGAGATTAAATGACTTGTCCAAGGTCACGTGGATAATTTAATTGTACTGTCCAGAGCCAGTGTTCTTTCCATTGTGTCTTACTGCCTCCCTGAGGGCCCAGAGAAGGTCCCCTTCACCTCCCTCCAGCCCCTGATGAATGCTCACCTTTTCCAGGAGGACTCATCTTTCCAAAACTCAAACAGAATGAAAGTGGCTTCACCCAGCAGTTTCTGTGCTGACACACTGGAAGGAACCAAACCACGCATGCACATGCAGGCAAACAGCCTGACCCATGGAGGCTTTGTCAGTTCTCTCCCAGAATTCCCTCCCTGCTGGGTTCAGGGCCCCAGCGGCAGTGGCTGATGGACAGCTACTCCCCAGCTCCAAACTTCCCTACTAAACCTCTTGTTTCATCTCACTCTGACCTTGGGAGGTCACTGAGTCTGAAGGACTCCATCCCATGCCACCCAGAGCCTTATCTCAGGCTCCCCAGACCACACTTGTTTACCCAGGCCAGGGGTACTCACTGTAGGCAGCTGCTCTGGGCACTTGTAAAATCTGTATAGCAGCAGAGGGCACGCTGGAAATCCTGCAAGGCATCATTAGTCACCGAGATCTGCCTCTGCGCCACCAGGATGTGCTGCCAAGAGAGGAAAAGGCACACTCCAAAGAAATGAGTCACTTCTAAAGGAGGGACTATCTGGCCAGGCCAGGGGCATGGAAGGGAGGGGGCCTCTGATCCTCTCCAGGAGAGAAGAGCATTGAGACAACCCAGGCCTGTGTCTGAAAGAACGCACAGGTCAGGGAGGCTGAGTCGTGAAGAATATTACTAAAGCAAAACTGGCAGGTGAGGTGAGGGGAATAACGAGGAGAAGGGGGTAATACAGAGTAGCAAAGATTAAAAGATGCTGCTATTATGGAGTTCAGTTATACAAGGAGAAGGGAGTGGCCTGTCCCCCAGAGACTCCATCCCACATGCCCACAGGGGTGAGTAGAGGGCACTCTCTAGGAGAAGAATGCCAGGGCAACGGACCTTGTGGGGGGGTAGGGTGGTCCGGGACTGGTTAAGATATACAGAGGAGCTCAAAGTACAAGGTACAAAGTACAAGATCACCATGAGGAGAAAATATGCCACCTCTTACTCCATTTCAGTGCTCTGAAACAAAGCTCCAGTTGCCCCACCCTACTTATAACAAGGGAGTCAGTCCCTGCAACCTTAGTCCGGAATGAGGGAGGGGAGCACAGCCTGTTAAAGAATGCAAGAAGTGGGGGGGAGGACGGTGGCAAAGAGCCCTGGAATCAGGGGTCAGAAGAATGGATTTGAGTTCTGGCTCTGACAGTAACTAACCCTAATGATAATAATAACTATATGCCAAGTCCTGTGCTAAGCACTTTACCATGACTACCTCATTTGATCTTCACAACAACCCTGAGAGATAAGTGCTATTATTATCCCAATTTACAGTTGAAGAAATTGAGGAAAACAGAGGTGAAAGGACTTGCCCAGAACCACCTAGCTATTAAGTGTCTAAGGCTGGATTTGAACTTAGATCTTCCTGAGTCCAGTTCTGGTTCTCTGTCCACTGTTCTTGTTGTTTCATGGGTTGGACCTTGTGTCCCGGAGGGCCATACAGAAGTAGAGGCCTTATTAGGGATAGCCTGAAATGAGGGAGGGTGCCCAGTGTAGGGAAGGACCCCTAGGAAAGAAGCCCCGAGGCACTAGATTAGTAGTTGACTGAAATAGGGGCAGAGAAGGGAATTCTGGTGGAATTCCTGGTGGAATTCTGGTGGAAACCCCCTCCAATCATGCAAATCAGCATCTCATCCCAACTGGGAGTCTTTAATAGCTTCTGAAGTACTGAGAGCTGAGAGGTTAAGGGTCAGAAAGTAAGTCATCCTTACTTCAAGGCTCTCCCTTTATCTTTCACTCCACCTTGTCCCTTCCTGGGCATATACTTCATTACTCTCGTTTTAAACTAAATGCCTCGGTTTGAAAGGATTTAGAGCTAGGAAGAAGCCTAGAGACTGTCCATTCATAGGATCATAGGACCATAAAGTCCCACATTTAGAGCTATGTATGTCAGGAGCCATATAGTTCTACCTCCTTCATGTACAAATGGGAAAACTGAGGTCAATGGAAGAGAAGGGATTGGTTCAAGTTCACATAGCTAAGAAATGGTAGAACCCATGTTCTCTGACTCCCAATCCAGTGTCTTCCAATGCCTCAGAATCCCAGGAATCTGAAAGGCCTGGAATCTGAATCTGAATTGGCCTGTGGTTGGAATCTGAATCTGAATTGGCCTGTGGTTGGAATCTGAAAGGCCTGTGGTTAAATTTTGAGACATTCTCCCACTCAAAGCCTTTTCATGTCACTTATTTCATTAGATCCTGATCATAGCCCTGGGAGGTAGATACTGAAAGAATTATTATATTTTATATGTGGCTTGTAAATGGCATACAATTGGTGATTAATAAAGGCTTGATTAATTGAATGGAGAATCACTTGCCCAGAATCCAACAGAAAGTTAGTGGCAGAGCCAGGACTCCTGATTCACAGCCCGGTACCCTGAGGGAATCTTTGTTGAAGAGGACATTCTTGGTCATAAATAAATTGGATTGAAGAGCCAGGGAGGTCCCTTCCAATTTTGTGATTCTGGGAGTCAAGGAGTGGGAATCCTGGGATGAAGTCTCAAGATTTCAACTGGGACATGGAGTTAACACTCCAGGGTTGTTCCCTGCCTCAGGGCATGGGACCCTCTACTCAATCCCTGTGGGAATGTGGGGTGGTTTCTCGATTGGGACATTGGCACATGGCTGAATGACCTGGTTGAACATTAAGCCATACCCAAGACTTTCACTCATACCTGTGGACCAGGGGTCTCTGGAAATATGAGCAGCCTCGATCTCTATACCCACCCAGATAATCCATCCTGGGATTTGGGAACAGGACTCACCGAATCAGTTGATTTGCAAACTATGGCTTCTGTTAAGGGCTCCAGTCGAAGGGTGTGCTAAGGAGAAAGGTGATGGGAAGCAGGGTTCAGGCTGGAAAAGTGTAGGGGCAAAAAGACAGAGGAGGGTAGGTATCTGAAGAAACTGGAGAAGAGATAATGGGGCTGGGACTAGGGGTGGGGTGGAGTGGGGAGGGAAGGTACATGATAGCTATGTACAAGCATATGGAGAGCTTAAGGATTAGAGCTGTCCTTGACCCTGAATGACAGAATGAGGAGCCAAGGGTGGGTGGAAGGGTAGATAAATTGAGGAATTTACTGAGAGTCAGAGTTCAAGGCAGTATCAGGGCGATTTTTTTAAATGGCTCTATCCAAAAAAAGAAAGGTATTGCCTTGGAAAGTGAGTGAATTCTCTTTCACTTGAAGGCTTTAAGGAGATGAGGGATGACTATCTGCTTGTGGGATACTCTGAAGAGAAGGGATTCCTGCCCATGGACAGGAAAGAATGGATGCTGCTTCTAGTTCTGAGATTTTCTGGTTTTGGGATGGTGGGCAGACCCTTCCATCTTAGTGGGACTTCTCTTTGGGAGAATTCCTGCCAGCTTCCTGAGTCAGCTCATGCCAGGCATTCTTAAATGCCCCTGGAATGCAGGTAGAGATGGACAAGGACACCCTTCATTCAGCAGAGTGGAGCTGGGAACAGGGGCCTGGAGCTGAGCCAGACCCCAGGGGCCATGTACCTTACACTCCAACTGGTCTATGAGTTGCTGTAATCGATTCACTTGCACCATCCACTGACTGTCAGGCTCCACGCATTGCCCTGCATGTGCCAAGGAGATGGAAGAGGGGCTTTAAAGCACTGGGTCCCCACCCCTCCCGGCTAATCTTTCCCCTCCACCCCCTGCTCCTTCTTCCAAGCTGGCACCCTTCCCCCTCAGGCTGAGGAACCTGGGAAGTAGCATAGACTTGTACCCTCTGGTTTAGGACAAGACCTGAGACACTTTCAAGGGGAGAGAAGAGGCCTGAGACAGGAACCTCACTGGTGGGTGCTCACGAGGCCCCACCCACCTGTGTTCAGAATGCCACAATCCAGGGTGCTCGGAGATAGGCAGATGCTCCGCATGGCCCGGCGTCCAGACCTCCTGCCAGCCCGAGGACGACCCGACTCCTCTGCTTTCTGCATGGGCACATCCGTCCTGCAGGGAATAGGCTTGAGACCTGGATGTCTCAGTCCACTACTCCTCCCTAGCCCTGGAGACTGGCTCATGGACCCAAAGGACAGCAGTTGCCAGTGCAAGGTGGTCCTCAGAGTCTCCCAGCTCCCTGAACCCAGAGCTTCCCAGGACATCCCTCATCCTCCCACTGGGGTGATCTACATCTTTCTCAGACAATTGCCATCTCTCTGCCCCACTCACATCATAAAATCATAAGGTTTAGATTTTATTGTTAAGACCTATATGTTGAAGACTTTAGAGATCAGCCAGCCCAACCCACTTCTTTAGGGGTGTGTTTTTTTGGAGGCAGTTGGGGCTAAGTGACTTGCCTAAGTTCACACAACTAGTGTCTAAGGCTAGATTTGAACTCAGGTCCTCCTGAGTCCAATGCTCTATCCACTGCACCACCTGCTGCCCCTCCTTCATTTTAGAGATAAAGAAACTGAGGTACAAAGAGTTTAGGTGATTTGCTCAATATCAGACAAGAAGAGAAGCTGGAATTTGAAACCAGGCCTTCTGCCTACAGCCTTGGGGCTCTTTCCACTGGCTCAGATGCCTCTTCCTCTTCTCCTTTGTCCCTGCTGCCCCCTAGGACTACTCTCCTTTTCCAGCACTGCCCAAGCCCCATTTCTACATTGGGCTCTCTACTCATACTTACCGAGGGCCGCCCATCTGACCCTCAAGTGTGTCCGAAGCTCCCTCCAGGGAGCCCTGCAGGGCCTGCAGCTGATCCACTGTCTCTCGAAGGAGGAATCGCATTACGAACTGGTCCACTTTGGATGCATGGTCATACTCCTGGGATAGAGCGTGGGTAGGAAGGAAGCATGACAGTCAGCAGGACCATCCCAGGCCCAACTCTCCCCCAAGAAACCTAGCTAACCATGTGTGTAAGTGCACACACACATACACACACACACACACACACACACACACACACACACACACACACACACACACACACACACACACGTATTCCACTCAGCAGGGATGTTCCCAGTCTCAGGGCTGAAATAATAAAAATAACTCGCATTTCTATAGAGTTTTGAGGTTCACAGAGCCAAATTAGTTAATATAAATATTATCATTCCCATTTTATAGAGGAGAAAACTAGGTCCCAGAGAGAAGGGAATCATAGCCATGGGGGCAGAGTTTGAGACTCTGATTGTAGCTGTATGATGGTAAAGAAGTCACTTAAACCCCCTAAACAAGGTTGTTGTGAGGAATATATTTTGTACACTATTAAGTGAGACACCATTTCCATAGGAGCTATCATTAGACTAGGCTATAAAATACACCTCATCTAATCCCTTCATTTTACAAATGAGGAAACTGAGGCCCAGAAGGGCAGAGCAATGTCTCGTTCCAAGCTTCCGGCCTCCAAAGTCAGTGCTCGTCTCATTAAATCCCTCTGTCTCCCTAGTAAACTTCAATCTGTGGATTTCTGTGCACCACCCACCTAGCCTGGACATTCCTGTGCCAGCAGGATTAGTTTGACCATCTCAGGCTTGGCAACAGAGTCTAGGAACGACTCAGGTAGAGAGTGAAACACAGGGGGCCTGGGCCTCTCACCATTGGAGGAAGACCACACACAGCTGGCATTGGGCAGAAGGGACCATTTAAGCCCGCAGGGACCGCCAGCCCCGCTCAGAGTTGTCCTGCTGAGCAGTGAGACAGAAGCAGCCGAAGTGGCCCTGTGAAAAGGTCAGAACTGCTGAGAGCAGCAGGAGGCCCCGGAAGGCCCCAGAAATGCAGCAGATGAGAAATGAAATCCTCCCTCCCCCACCCCAGGGAAAGGAGACACTAGAGGATGGGAGGGAGGGTTGGGTAGGGAAGGGAGACAAAGCTATGTGTGAGAAAGGCTAGGGATGAGAAAATCTGCAGGGGAAGAGAAGGCAGATGGGATCAGAGCCTAGGATTCTGGGCTGTCTCTCCCCAGCTTTCCCCCTGTAATGCCAGAGGGGCACATCTAATCTCAGGATACTCCAGGGAAAGGACTACCTCCAACCTCTAAGTCTTTGAGTATATCAGTTGTCTTTCTGTTGTCTTCCTTATGCCCCCTTGCTCACCCCCTGGGCTCTGGTATCCTCCTCCATCATGGTCTAGAACATCCTTAGAACCCTCCACTCCCTTCCCCCTCCCCCACAGTGTTTGAGGCTTCCTCTACCCATTCCCTGCCTTCTCTCTGGCCATGGTTGCAGCATACAGACCCATATCCCCCTATGTAGGCACACACACATACACACACACATACATATATACATATATATATATATATATACACACACACACACATACACCCCAAATGCAGCTAATCTCATCCCGCATATGTTCACATTTACACAATTTTTCTACACATGGTTACACATATGTGCAAACATACCAATCTCTCCACCCACAATGCTTATACACTCAACACATTCCCAATACATATAACATCTCCATATATACAGACACCATAAATTCACAACCCACTCTCTCCACATATACAAACACTTCCCATTGCACATACCCCAGACATTATCTCCCCATACACATCATTGCACATGCATACATATACCCATACCCTGACATTATCATCCTACATATCTCATCTCTCCTCTTTTTCGTTGCCAAACTCCTGGGGCATGGGGGGAATCATTTACACTTGTTACATCTTCCCTTCTCACTCACTAGTTTCCTAGTTTTTTTGCCCCACTGAAACTGCTCTCTCCAAAGTTATCCAAAGATCTCTTAATTGCTAAATCTAATGTGGTTTTTTTTTTCCAGTCCTTATCCTTTTTGACTCTGCAGCATTTCACTCTGTGGATAAATAATACCTCCCATTTCTAGGTAATTTCTCTTGGCTAAACTCTCATGTCACTACTGTCTTTTGGTTCTCTTACCTAACTTCTCTGTCTCCTTTGCTGACTCATCATCTCCCATGCACTAAGAGATGTCCCCTAGGGCTCTGTCCTGAGCCCTCTTCAGTTCTCTCTATGTACTCTCAGTGACCTCCTCAGCTCCCATGGGTTCAATTATCATCTGTGTCTAGATGACACCCAGATTTCTATATCCAGCTCTACTCCTTCTCTCATAAACTCCAATCTTACATCACCAACTGCCTACTGAAAATGTCCTCCTGGATGGCAAGCTGGAGTCTGAATTTCAACATGTCCAAAATGGGGCTCATTAACTTCCTCCTCTAAACCCACCCCTCTTCCAAACTTCCCCATTTGTTTTGAGGTCATCTTTCCAGTCCCTGACGTTTGTAACCTCAGAGCCCTCCTCAACTTATCCCTCTCCCTCAACCATCATATTTAATCAATTGCCAATTCTCCTACCACAAACTATCTCGTATCCATCCCTTTCTATCCACAGGATCTAGTTTGGGCACTTATTACATCTTGGATGAACTATTTTAATGGTTTCCTCAATGACCTCTCTATTTCTAGTCTCCCTCCTCTCTAATCAGTCATTTGAACATTTACCAAAATGATCTTTCTAAAAGTAGATCAGAGGGTGAAGCCAAGATAACAGAGTAGCAGGAAGTAGAGACAAGCTCCACACAACACACCTCTCCGACAAAGTCCTGAATTAATAGCAATATTAAACAAACGTACCAAATGGCAGCACATCTCAATATTTAAAGGAAAAGTAAGTGAGTTATGAGGAGAAATAGAAAGTAAAACTATATCAGTGGGGCACCTCAGTTTATGCCTCTCAGACCTAGATAAATCTAACCAAAGAAAAAAAGTGAAGGACCTGAAGAGAATTTTGAAAAATTTAGATACGACAGACCTTGACATTTTTGAATGGATATATCAAAGAATATGCATATTTCACAGCTGTACATGGCACCTTCACAAAAACTGGCCATGTGTTAGGGCATAAAAATCTGACAAATTCAGAGAAGCAAAAATCTTAAACATGTTTTTACAGATGATGATGCAACAAAAATTATTTCCAATAGACATTGAAAAATCAATTAAAATTCTTTGGTGAGTAAATAACAATCCCAAGAATTGGTGGGTCAAAGAACTAATAATAGAAACAATCATTTCACTAAAGATAATGATAACAATGAAACAACATATCAAAATTTGGGGGAGGTAGTCAAAGAAGTCCTTAGCAAAAATTTTATATCTCTAAAACTTTTTAGTAAATAAAGAAGAAATCAATGGGCATAGTACTAAATAAACTAAAAAAAACCCAACAAATTAAAAATTCCCAACTAAATACCAACATATAAATCAAAGAAGAGACCAATAAAATTGAAAACAGCCCAATGAACCAATAAGTAAAATTAGGAGCATTTTTTAAAAAAAATCAATAAAATAGGTAAACTATTAGCTATCTTGATTTAAAAAAACAAAAAGAAGAAACCCAAATTATCAGTATCAAAAATAAAAAATAAATTCACAACCAATGAAGAAGAAATAAAAGAAATTATTAGGAACTATTTCATCCAATTATATGCCAACAAAATTAAAAATATAAATGAAGTGGATTAATATTTACAAAAATATAAAATGCTCAGATGAATAGAACAAGAAATAGAAGACTTAACTAACCCAATTGGAGACAAAAAAATTAATGAGCCATAATCAAACTCCCAACGAAAAAAAACACAAGATCAGAAGATTAACAAGAAAAGTTTATCAAATTCAGAGAACAATTCATTCCAATATTATATAAACTGTTAAAGAAAGATAGGAAAAGATGGACTCCTGCCAAATTCCTTCTGACACAAATATGGTCATTTAATTGTAACCTCCTTGAGGGAAATAACTGTCTTTTTGCCTGTTTTTGTATCCCCAGCATTTAGCACAGCATCTGGCACATAATACCTTAGTATGGTGTCTGACACTTAATATTTATTTATTGACTGGTTGATCCCTAAACCAGAGAGAGTCTAAACTGGGAAAGAAAACTAAAGACTAATATCTCTAATGAATATTGCTGCAAAAGTTTAAAATAAAATTTTAGCAAGGAGACATCAAAAATATGTCACAAATGTGATATGCTATCACCAGGCTGGAGTTACAACAGTAATGCTGAGTTGGTTCAGTACTAGGAGAACTATAAACATAATGCAATAATCATCAAAGCTGTTTGATCTTAAGAAATTGAGAAGGTAACTGATGGAATAAATTAGGTACGCAATAAATAGAAGCAAGAAGCCTGGTGCTTGATAAACCCAGATATTGCAATAAAAACTCACTATTTGATAAAAAAAAATGTTGGGAAAAATGGAAATCAGTGTTGAGGGAACTAGGTGTAGATCAACATTTAATAGCACATACCAAGAGAAGCTACAAATGGGTATATGACTTAAATATCAAAAGTGATATATTTAACAAATTAGAGGAGCAAAGAAATAATTATCTGTCAGATCTTTGAGTAGGGGAAGAGTTCATGACCAAACAAGAGAAAGAGAGGGTCACAAAAGATAAAATGGACAATTTTGATTACATACAATTTTCTAAATGTTACTCAGACAAAGCCAATGCAGCAAAAATTAGAAGCAAAGCAAGTAAATGGGAAAAGATCTTTGCAGCAAATTTCTCTGATAAAATTATCTAAGACATATAGGGAACTTGAAATTTATAAGAATAAGAACCATTCCTTAATTAATAAGTGGTCAAAGGAAAAATCTAAATTATCAATACCTATGTGAAAAAGTGCTCTAAATCACTAATCATCAGAGAAGATGCAAATTAAAATAACTGAGATTCCACCTTATACCCTATAAGATTGGAGAAGTTGACAAAAAGAGTACATTATGCAACTATGTTTAAAAAAGCTATTAAATTGTAAATACCCTTTGACCCAGCAAAACCACTACTAGGTCTATACCCCAAGGAAATCAAAGAAAGAGGGAAAGGATCTACATGTAAAAAACCAAAACCAAATCATTTATAGAAGCTCTTTTTGTGGTGGCTGAGGGGGTGTTCATCAATTAGGGAATGGTGAAACAAATTATGATATGTGAATGTGATGAATACTATAGTGCTATAAGACATGATCAAAGGAATGGTTTCAGAGAAATCTGGAAAGATCTATATGAACTGATGCAAAGTGAAGTGGGCAAAACCAGGAAAATACTTTATACAATAGCAACAATATTATAAAGACAACTTTGAAATCTTAGGAAAATTGATGAACCCAATGACCAACCATGAGTTCAGAGGACTCATAATGAAACAGGCTACTCATTTCTAGACTCAGAGAGTAGATTGAGACATTTTGTAGAGGGAAGTGGGGAGTGAGGGCATAGCCAAAATAGGAATTTGTATTGCTTATCTATACATCTTTGTAACATACACACATACACACAAACACATTTACTTCTTCAGTGGGGTAGGAGGTAGGTAAGTAGGAGAAAAAATTGAAAAAACTTTTAATTAAAAAAAGTAAACAAAAAGCAGATCAGAACATGTCACTCCCATGCTCAAAGATTCCCCAGTGACTATAACTTCTAGGAAAAACCCAACACCTTACCCTAGCATTCAGAAAGAACCCTTTAAAATCTGACTTCATCCTACATTTCTAGGCTTATTTCATGTTAGTCCCCCTTTATGCTTTCTACATTCCAGTCACATTGGAATGCTAGTGATTTTTCAAACTCAGAATTCCATCTCTCTCTTTATGCACAACCTCCCTGATGTCTGAAATTCACTCCCTCCTCCATACTTTAATCTTGACATTCCCTAAAGGTTCAGGTATTATCTCCTCAGTGAACCCTTTCTAAATTTCCCCTACTTGCTAATATACTCTTTCCTCAAAATATCGCATACTTACTTATCTGCCTATATGTCTTATTTCTCAATAGGTTGTAAGCTCCTTGAGGGCAAGGAATGATCTTTGAATTTGACTTTGAATCTCAGCATCCTTGTGCACAGTAAATGCTTAATGTTTCTTGAAATTAAATTCTTCCCATATAGGAACATACTTCAAACACAAAGCCACACATACACACGCACACACACACACACACACATATATATATATATATACACATATACATACACCCCATCCCAAATAAATATTTTCTATCTAGCTTCACCCAAATACATTCTTGCACACATATCCCTAAGTAAATAGATATTTTCTCCCCACACATGGACATACATGTATTTGTGTCCACTCATACACAGTTGACCTTTCCCTACATATGCACACACACATACAATCAACATCTCTACATATGCTTATACATAATGGCATATTTACACACATTTCAATAAACCTAAATCATCAATATCCCCACATACCCTGAAATACACTTAATACTCACCCACATACATACAGTTAAGCATTTATTAAGTTAAAAAAGCATTTATTAAGTGCCTTCCCTGTGCCAGACATTGGACTAAATGCTAGGGATATAAAGACAAAAACAGACCTGAGAAGGGATCTTGGAAGTCATCAAGTCCAACCTTCATAATTTTCAGATGAGGAAATGTCCTCAGAGAGGTTGAGCATCATCTAGAGCCAGGAAGCTATCAAGTATTGGAGGCAGAATTTGAACTCAGGTCTTCCAGACTCCAAGTCTGATACCCTGTGCACAATGCCAGCTAGATAATTGTCCTTGCCTTCAAGGAAATTATGTTCTATTGGTCCAAGACCTGTACCTCTCTCACTATTTCCATACACATTTCCACTATCTTCTAAAATACTGAATTTGCCTACTTAAACAGAAAATTGTCAACCTCTCCCTCCCAGAAACATGCAATCCTACCCTCCTACATACACACATAAAGTACCCAGCCCAAGGTCTTGCACATAATAGATGTGCAATCGATATTTGAGTAAATATAATGGAATATTATTGTACAGTAAAAAATAATGAGGACAAGGAGGTGGTCCAGTGGATTGTACACCAGGCCTGAAATCAGGAAGACCTGATTTCAAATCCAGCCTCAGATGCTTACTAGGTGTGACACCACGGGTAAGTCCCTTAATCCTGTTTTGTTCCCTCATCTATAACATGAGCTGGAGAAGAAAATGACAAACCACTCCAGTATCTTTGCCAAAAGAACCCCAAAAGGGGTCACAAAGAGTCAGACATGACTGAAACAACTGAACAACAACAAGAAATGATGAAATGGAAGAATTCAGAGACAGAAAGATTTTTACAAACTGATGCAGAACAAACATGAGCAGAATCAAGAAAAAAATACATAAAAAGACTACAAAAAATATAAATGAAAAGCTCACTAGAAACTTCAAGTACTGGAAAAACCAATGAAATCTCTGAGAATGGAACTCACCCATTTAGAGCTAGGAGGAACCTTAGAGGCTATATGTAATAAAAGCCTATTTCTTATGGCAGAGAAGTGAGGGACTTTTAGGATGGAATAATGCATTCATTGTTGGACCCAGTTGCTGAATTCATGTTTTACCATAATTGTTTTTCTTTATCACAAGGGAGAGTTCAGCCTTCATTGCTCTCCATGTTCCACTTCTAACTCTCTAGACTTCCTCTACCGTACCTCTTCATCCTGGAAGAACATGCCATCCCTTCAGACCCTTCTTCCATTTGGCTGATTCTTCCCAGAACCTCCATTTTAAGGAGAACATCCAGGCCAATGAGATCTTCTTCCTCTCTAGCCTCGAATTCTGATTCTCTGGACTTTCTCTCCCATGTCCCATTTCTCTTACCTTTCTCTACTCTTCACCTTTGTTTTTCATCTTCCTTTTCTCTGTTACTTTTCCTTATCAGGATGCAAGTTCCTTTAGGGCAGAGACTATCTTTCTGCTTATATTTGTAATCTAAGAGCTTAACCCAGAGCCCACACATTGTTAGCATTTAATAAATGACTGGCTGATTTGAGTCTGGAGAGAGATACTGGAAGGACTGTGATGCAAAGAGAAAAAGCATCAAAAATATATTTTAACAACTTGAAATAATTAGCAACTTTAGCAAAGTTTCAGGATATAAAATAAACCCACATAAATTATCAGCATTTCTATATATTGCCAACCAAGTCCAACAGCAAGAGATAGAGAAATTTCATTTAAAATAACTGCAGACAATATTAAAATACTTCCAAGACAAACCCAGGAACTATCTGAACACAATTACAAAACACTTTTCACACAAATAAAGTTGGATCTAAACTGGTGGAAAAATATTCATTACTTGGTAGACCAAGCCAATATGATAAAAATGACAATTCTACCTAAATTTATTTACTTATTCAATGCCATGCCCATCAAATTGCCAAAAATATCTTATGGAAGTAGAAAAAATAATAAAATGTATCTGGAAGAACAAAAGATCAAGAATATTAAGGGAATCAATGAAAAAAATATGGAGAAAGGTCATCTAGCAGTACCAGATGTCAAACTGTATTACAACATGGCAATCATCAAAACAGTCTTGCACTAAGAAACAGAATGGTGGATCAGTGGAATAGAGCAGGCACAAAATACACAGTAGTAAAGAACTATAATAATCTAGTGTTTGTTTGAACCCAGAGATCCAAAGTTTTGGGGTAAGAGCTCAACATTTGACAAAATTGTTGGGAAAACTGGCAGAAATTAAGTATAGACCAACATCTCACGCTGCATATCAAGATAAAGTCAAAATGGATAAGTTATTTAGACATAAAGGGTGATATCATAAGCAAACTAGTAAAGTGTGGGAAAATGCACCTGTCAGATCTAAGGGAAGTATTTGTGACCAAATAAGACAGAGAGAACATTAAGACATTAAAATGAAAAAGGATTTACATAAAACCAATGCAGTCAGGATTAGAAGGAAAGTAGAAAGGGGGGAGTTAGGAGAGGAGGATTTATGGCAAGTTTCTTTGATAAAGGTTTCATTTCTCAAATACACAGAGAACTGAGTCAAATTTATAAAGATATGAGTCATTCTTCAATTAGTAAATGGTCATAAGATATGAACAGGCAGTTTTCAGAAGAAGAAATCAAAGCTATCTCTAGTTGTATGAAAAAATGCTCTAAATCACTATTGATTGAAGAAAAAAACTCTAAAGTGCCTCCTCATACCTACCTGATTGGTTAATATGACAGAAAAGGAAAATTACAAATGTTGGAGGGGATGTGGGAAAATCGGGACACTAATGTACTGTTGGTGGAGTTGTGAACTGATCCAAACATTCTGGAGAGCAATTTGGAGCTATGCCCAAAGGACTATGAAACCATATATATCCTTTGACCCAGCAATACCACTACTATGTCGATATCCTAAAGAGAGTTTTTAAAAAAGGAAAAACACCCACATGTGTAAAAATATTTATTTCAGTTCTTTTCTGTGGTGGAAAAGAACTGGAAATTAAGGAAGTGCCCATCAATTAGGGAACAGCTGAACAAGTTGTGATTTATGATTGTGATGAAATACTATTGTGCTATAAGAAATGATGAGCTGGATGGTCTCAGAAAAACCTGTAAAGACTTACATGAACTAATGCAAAATGAAGTAAGCAGAACCAGGAAAACATTGTACAGAGAAACAGCTATATTATGATGATGATCAACTATGAAAAACTAGCTGTTCTCAGCAATACAATGAGCCAAGACAATTCCAAGGGACTAATGATACAAAATGCTATTCACATCCAGAGAGAGAACTAATCAGTTTTGAATTTAAATTGAAGCATAATTTTTTCACCAATTTAATCTTTCTTGGGGTTTTTTGTCTGTGTTTTCTTTTACAACATGACTAATATGGAAATATGTTTTGCATGACTGCATATGTATAACCTAAACCAAATTGCTTGCCTTCTAAATGAGGGGGGAGGGAGGGAGGAAAAGAATTTGGAAATCAAAATTTTTAAACAGAATGTTAAAAAATTGTTTACACATAATTGGAAAAAAAGAAAATACATTTAAAAAAAAAGACTAAGACCCAGAAGGAAACTTAGAGGTCATCTAATACAACACTCATTTTACAGAAGGAGAAATGGAGATTGGGAGAAAGAAAGGGATGTGCTCAAGATTATATAACTAGGTTAGTGGTATAGTTAGGAAAAGAGCTTGAGCCTTTCTAAATCTCCACCCAGAATAAAGATATTCATGAAGAAAAGACAAAAAGGGAAGAGAACCCTATATGGTCCTGATGAGGTCATGCCCAGGGGCAAGGTAAGGCTCAGTATGGGTCCTGGACCATCATGTGAGCACATAGGGAGTCAAAGTCACAGCTGCTACCCACAATGGGTAACTATAACTTCCAAAGAAAACCAAGGCTCCAAAGCAGGGGCAGAAGAAGAAACCCCCAGACATGGAAAAGGCCAAGAAGAAGAAGCCTTTCCTTGACCACTTGAAGAGAAAGTCAAGTGTAAGTGTCTGGGAGAGACCCAGCCCACTGACCCACTGAGGAAGGCTAGAGGATCCCTCTAACTCTTGGTTTCTGACTCTTTTCCAAGCCTGGCCTGAAGATGGAAATTTTGTGCTCTGAGCCCCTAGCTCATACCCAAGAAAGGCCATGGTGGGCCCACAGATGGCCCCCATGGACTGGTCCTTTCATGTCCTGTTTCAGGGCTAGTGAATACCTCTCTGCCCAGGGACAAGGCAGAGAGAAGTCTTAGGAATGCACCACAAACCAGTCACAAGAAACCCGAGGTCCTTTCGAGTTCCGGCCTTCAGTTTTCCCCCTCTGCAAACTAGAAAGGGGACCCAGCCTGTGCTGGAGGCAAGCAAGTTTCACCAGTTTTACTCTTCCCTCTCCACAGCCCAAGACTGTGCTGTTTCTGCCCTCCTGGATAAGAGGAACCAACTGGCAGAACCCAGCATGCCCCCTGGATCCCAAGCTGGGAGGCCCAAGGATGAGACTGGGGCAGCAGCAACACCAGCAGCCTCCTCACTGAGAGGTGCAGGGGATGGAACAATCCACCAAGAGGGCTCTCAGACTCGTGAGATGAAGATTTTGGTATTCTTGATATGACTGGATGGCCGCCTCCAGGATAAGTGGTAGGAAATGGATGGTAGGTAGTACCAAGAGTACCTAGGCCTGGCAGCACCAGCACACCCATCTGCTGGCTAAGAATGAGGCTGAGGAGGAGGTGGAGGACCAGCCCCATCCACAGTGTGCCAGTACCGGACCAGCTCCCAGGATTCAACCTGTACAGGGCAGGCAGGACAATGGAGATCGTGAAGCATGCAGGTGACTGGCCAAGGCTAGTGTGTCCCTGGGCTAGCTCTAAGGCACTTGGGGGCAACTCCTGCCTCCCTTCCCCCAATGTGGGGCCATGGCAATAAAAGCATGGAAATGGGGAGGGTGGGACAAGGAGTGACTGCCACTCATTACCTCTCTACCTCCCTATCAGAATTAGGTCAAGAGAGGGGGTCAAGAAACAGAGCCTTCTGGAAATCTTAGGGTCATAGGTGTAAAGCTTCCATGTCATCCATTCCACTCCCTTCATTTTACAGATGAGAAAACAGATCCAGAAAGATCATCACACAGGTGGTAAGGAAATGAGCCAAGATTTGAACCCGAGTTGCCTGATACTAAATCCAACTCTTTTTTTTCCCACTATTTTCTCTCTTTCACAAGTGTCTTAGAGACTTATGTAGTCCAACCCTTTCATTTCACGAATGGAAAAACTTGAGGCCCAGAGAGAAGAAAATATTCCATTGCTGAGGAGTCAGTGGCAAAACTGAGATGAGAAACCAAGCCCCTGAGTCCCAAGGTTTATGCTTAATGCTGGTCAGAATTGCTGAGAAATTAGGGCCACTTGGTGGCACTGTGGATAGAACACCGGCCTGGAGTCAAGAAGACTCATTTTGAGTTCAAATGCTGACCGCAGACACTTACTAGCTGTGTGACCCTGGGCAAGTCACTTAACCCTGCTTGCCTCAGTTTCCTCATCTGTAAAATGAGCTGGAGAAGGAAATGGCAAGTCACTCCAATCTTTGCCAAGAAAACCCCAAGAGTTGAACATTACCGAACAACAGACTAGGCTCTTGAGGTCTCTGACCCCATTCATAGAGCAATAGACCTTTCCAGGTTGAATCAACCCAAACAAACATGGCATCCACTACATCCTCTCTCTACACTTTCCTTCACAGGCTCTCAGTCACTGCCATAACTCTCCTTGTACACAGATAATTGCCAAATCTGTATCTGCAACCTCCTACATCTCCATTCCCCCCAGGTCACCTCCACCTAAATGTGTGATATGCATCTCAGATGAAATATATACAAGACCAAAATTCTCACTGTTCCCTAAAAAAAGGAAGAAAAAAACCTCCCCAACTATTTCTGTCAATGACACCAGCATTCTCCCAGGTTAGAAACCTTAGAGTCATTTTTAGCTCTTACCTATCTAGTCAATTGGGGGAGCTAGGTGGTGCCATAGTGCACATGGAGGGTCTGAAGTGAGGAAGACTTCTCCTCCTGAGTTCAAATCACTTTAGACACTTGCTAGCTGTGTGACCCTGGGCAAGCCACTTCACCCTGTTGGACTCTATTTCCTCATCTGACAAATGAGTGGGATAAGGAAGTGGCAAACCACTACAGTATTTCTACCAAGAAAACTCTAAATGGGGTCACCAAGCATCAGACACAACAAACCACAAATCCAGTCAACCACCAATTCCTATCAGTTCTATATTGACAATATTTTATGTGTCACTTCTCTCTTTTTCCATGTTCACCACCCAGTTCAGGCCCTCTCTTTTCTTGTTTATACTACTCAAACAGCCCCCCTCCCATCCCCTTGCCCCAGTCTAGTCTCTCCAATTCATCCTTTACATGATGCCAAAATAACCTTCCTCATAGCCATGTCAGACCATTTCATTCCCCTGCTCAAAAGCCTTCAGTGTGTCCCAACTGTCTCTATGACAAAACCCAAACTCATCATAATCTGAAGTTTGAGGTGCTCCACGATTGGTTTTATCTGCCGCTGCTTGCTTTGTGCTTTAGTTAAAGTGGGCTCCTCACTGCCTACCCAAACAAGGTTTCTACTTTCTCATCCTGCCACCATACCTGCCGCCATTCCTCCACCTGAAAAGTCTTCTCTGGCCCAATTTATGTAAGTCCTATTGATCCTTCAAGGCTCCTCTTAAATCTTACTTCTCCAATTAAGCTTTAATCACTGCAGCCCAAAGTCCTCTCTTAAAATGAACCCACAATTCTTATTATTCATTCCCATCACTGAGCATGGCCCAGCCTGCCCTGGCACCATTTCATGCCACAGCCCACCACTCCTATCTCCACCACTGGAATTCACCTGGCTCCCACCAATGAGACCACCATCAGAAAGTCTACCTTTCTAGCATGCACCTGAGCAAGCCACACAGCCTCTCTCCATGGGCCAAAGTGGGTGGGCCAGAGCAGAATGGGAATGTGGCCTTGGGGGATAACAGTCTATAGAGGTGGAAGAGGGGGCTGGATTCTGATGGACCTAGCCCAGTCCTTGAGGTCATAATCCCTCTAGCTGCTGCCATTCCCTCCCTCTTCCCTCAGCCTGTTCTCTGGATAAGGCACCTTGACTGGGAGGGGAGAAGGTAAGAACAAAGGGGAGAAGCAAGAGAAGGCTGTAAGGATCCTGAGCCTTGGACAAGTCCCATCCCTGACAATATAAGTATAGGCAGAGCTACAGAATCAAGGCAACTAGGTGGCACAATGGATAGAACTCCAGGCCTGGAGTCAGGATCTCATCTTCCTGAGTTCAAATCTGGCCTCAGACACTTAATAGCTATGTGACCCTGGGCAAGTCATTTAATCCTGTGTGCTTCAATTTCCTCATCTGTAAAATGAGCTGGAGAAGGAAATGGCAGAGCATTCCAGTATCTTTGCCAAGAAAAACTCCAAATGGGGTCACGAAGAACCAGACACAATTGAAAACAACTGGACACCAATTGTGTGACGCAGAGAAAGACAGCGAGAGTGAAGACCAGGGGCTGCTCAGGCCCTAGGGACCAAATAGTAAGGTACATAATAGCTCAAGGGGCCTCATTTCCTTGGTTGGTTCACAGAAGGGAGTGATTGATGTGACCAGTCCCTAGCAATGACTTCCCACGCTGGGAGAAACTATTGTTGCTTCCATGTTGTCCTCTGGGGTATGCTGCTTTCTAAAGCCCAGAAGATTCTGGTCCCTCCATCTTTATCCTGATCCAGTCTTTGCCTGACCCTTTGGCCCAGCTTCCACAATCTGGCTGCAGCCCCTCATCACTCAACTGGAATTGTTCTTAGGTCACCAGTGACTTCCGAAATCACCAAACCATAGTTGTGGATTTAGAGCTAGCAACAATCCAGTCCAACCCTTTCAGTTTATAGATGAGGAAACTGAGGTCCACAGAGGTTAAGTGATTTGCCCAAAGTCACACAGGTTAAGAAAGCAGGACTTCTGGTTTCTGAGCTAGTGCCTCTTTTCTCTACACAATGCTGCAGTCTCATTCTCCCAGTCTGCATTTTCCCATTTCCATAATCTCTCTGCCGCTTTTGATATCATCAGCTCCTCACCCATCTGATATGCCTTCCTTCCTAGGCTCTAGCACACACCACAATCTCTCAGTTCTCCTTGTCTAACTCCATTTCCTCTTCAGTCTTCCTGGATGGCTCTTCTTCTCCTAACTATTCCTTTATTTTGGAATCAAACACCTGTGTTCCTCAAGACTCTATCCATAATTTTCATAGAATTTAGAGCCACAAGGGACTTCGGTGATCTGGTCTGACGTCAAGCTTTTAGAGCTTAGGGGATGGAGGGCTAGAGAAGTGACCAGGATCACAGAGGCTCCTGCAACGTAGCAGAGAAGTCAAGTCCACATGCTCCTGCCTCTGCCATCCTCAGGCCCTTCCTCTCCTCTCTCCGTTGGCAATCTCACACCCTCCAGAAATGAAAAAGACTTTTTTGAGTGCTTCCTATGTACTGGGCTCTCTGCTACAATCTAGAGACACAAGGACCAAAGGAAAATACTTCATGCCCCCAAGAAGCTTTCATTGCATGCAAGAGGTCTTCCTAATTTATATTTTCAGCCCCAACCTTTTTCCTAAGCTCAAACTCTGCAATTCCGGGTTGTTGTTCAATCACGTCTGACACTTTGAGACCCCATGGACCACAACTCATCAGTGATGGCCATCACTGGGGCTGGAATGGGTTGCCATTTTCTTCACCAGATCATTTTACAGATGAGGAAATTGAGGCAGAGTTAAATGACTTGTCCAGAGTCACATAACCTGAGGCAGAATTTGAACTAAGGTCTTCCTGACTCCAGGCCCAGTGCTCTATCCACTGAGCCACCTAGGTGCCTCCTTCAGAATAACCCCTTACCTGGATGTCCCATCTCAAACTCAACACTTCCAAAACCCTCCCCCTCTATCCAATCTTCCATCTAACACCACTATTTCTGTTTGTATTACCACTATCTACCCACTCCCCTATGTCTGAAAAACTTGGGGTGTGATCTTTGATCCTTCCATCTCTTTAATCACCCATGTCCAGTCAGTGCACCAAGCCTTGAGGACTCCCAACTCTGTGGCATCTCTTATGTTCTGTCCTCTGCAGTCCCGTTGCTACCATCCTATATAGGTTTTCATTAATACTCACTCAGACTATTACAATAGATTCTTTGCAGGGCTCCCTTCCATTTTGCTCTCCATGACAGATCTGGTTATGTCACTCTTTTTCTCAAAAATCTTTAGATCAAATTCTTCTGTGTTGGCATTCAGAGCCCACTGCCCTACTGCTGGAAATAGCCTTAAGCCTCATTGCTCCCCTCTCTGCTCTCTACACTCCAGCTAAAGTGACCAACTCTCCCAGCCCTTCTCTCTCATATCCCCTTCCCTTGTACTGCCCTAGGCCCCAGGACTGGCACTACTTCTCTCCTTTATTCATTGAATCCCTGGCTTTCCTTTAAAGACAAACTCATACAACACTCCTTCCTTCATCCTTCCCCTCTTCTCTCAGGCAATTAACATGTAATACTGTATGTGACAGAGCTACCTTTGGAGGCGATATCCTCATCCTAGATTGTGACCCTCCTGAGGGCAGGGCTCCTGTCTTAAATAAGCTTTGTATCTCCCTAGCTCCTAGCATAATACTCTGCACATAGTTGTGTCTATTTAGTCATTTGTTCAATTGTATCTGACTCTTCATGACCTCATCTGGAATTCTCTTGGCAAAACATACTGACGTGGTTTATTTACCATTTCCTTCTCCAACTCATTTTACAAATGAAGAAATGGAAGCAAACAAGATTAAGTGACTTTCCTTCTCCAACTCCTTTTACAAATGAAGAAATGGAAGCAAACAAGATTAAGTGACTTGTCCAAGGTCACATAACTAGTAAGTATCTGAAGTCATATTTGAACTCAGGTCTTCCTGACTCCAAGCCTGGCACTCTGTCCATTGTGCCATCTAGCTGCCTCCTGCATATGGTAGTGGATGCTTAATAAATACTGTAATTTATAACTCCATAGGAACTAGGTGCCAAGGGGCCAGAGTCTTCCACTGAAGAGGTAGAGTTCTAGAGGGCAGCAGAGGGAGTAGATCTCTCACCAGAGGGGACAGTGTCTCCAGTACAGGGTGGGCCCCTGGCCCACAGTCATGGACAGGATAGCCATGGTCATTGACAATGGCAGTGGCTTCACCAAGGTGGGTTTTACTGGGGAGGAAAGGCCCTGATTTATCCTGAAGACTGCCAGCTTCTTTCCCAACTATGCCACTGCCATGTGGAGCATGCCCTGTAGCCTGAATGCTTTGGGCACAGTGCCAGGTCAATGTTGCCCCTTGAAACATGGGGTCAGAGTGGACTGGGAATCCATGGAGAGTTTGTGGTGCCACCTTTTTGCTTATAGCCTGAAGACCACCCCTAAAAACTGGCCTGTCCTCATGAGTCACTCACCCACCAGTCTGCCCAAAAATCGGGAGGTGACTGAGCTGATGTTTGAGACTTTCTCAGTGCCAACTTTTCACATAGCTAGCACAGGTCTGCTGGCTCTGTTCTCCAGGGGAAGGTCAGTGGGTTGACAGGAGAAGCTGGAGCACACATCTATGCTGGCAACACCTGGCACAAGGACAGGTTACAACTTGACATGGCCAGGGCTGCCCTCACTAAATACTTCCATGGGCTACTGCTGGGGGCCTGTCCTGACCCGAGGCTACAAGCCCTCCCCCAACACACTGTCACCATGCTAAAGAAGCAGTGCTGTAACATACATCTCTCTAGATTATGAAGCAGACCTGCACACCCACACAACCTGACTCCCTTCAACACACTTCTGCTTAGCAGATAAATGCTCAGTGACCCTGACTGACAAGCACTTCTGCGGCCCCAAACCCTTGTTACAGTCAAGCATGCTAGGCCACAACTCTCTGGGCCTGTCCACCCTGGCTTTCCAGGCCCTGCAGGCAGTGCCAGAAACTATACGGCCCAAGTTGGTGGACAATGTGCTAATGGCAGGGGGTGCCACACTCTTTCCTGGTTTCCCTCAGAGGCAGAGAGTAGAGCTAAAAACCCTGTGCAAGAGACAGCAACAGTGGCCAGCAGAGACCTCAGGGACAGTGTTATATCCACAGTTGATGGCCAAGCCAGAGTGGGACCTGGCAACTTGGGTGGGAGGCTGTATGACTGACTCATTCCACTCCTTCCATCGACTATGAGTAACATGCTCCATGTATAAGGAGCAAGGTGCAGGCTGCATGCACGTGATATCTGATTGAATAAAAGGGGGTATCAAAGGGACCATATCTGAACTTGATGCTTGGAATGCCCCTAAAGACAGAGGATCCTGGAAATGAAGCCACTTCTCTTCACTGGAGGGCAGATAGCTGTCTAGGGGTACAACCTCTGATCCTGGGTAGCATAACTCCTTGACTCCAGATGGTGATGACAGAGCCAGGGAAGGTGGCCCAGAGCTTACCTTGTAACCATCTGGGGCAGGTCCTGGCCAGATTATTCCCTCCTAAGCAGGTTCTCTGGGAGAAAAACAAGATCTGTGTGCTTGTGAGGATGCGTGATTTGCAGTCACTTCAGCTATGACTGCATACATCTGTGGGAATGGAAGTGCTTGAGAATGGACATATTTGTGGGTATCTATATGTGAGAGTGGGACACAGGTACAGGTAAATAAATGTACCTGAGTATGAGCAATGTTCACAGAGTGGAAGTAAATCAGTCAAACTGAATCGTGTGGTAAAACATGGGGGAACACTGGTAAGGTGAAGAATCACCCCGGTTGGGTGTTTGTTTGTTTTTTTAAACAGGGTTATCTTAAAGTGAGACACTAAGAGGGCAGATCCACCTTCCTCTTCTCTCTCCTGAACAGTCACATCCTGTTCTGGTCTCACCTGCCCAAACCAGGTGCTGCCTCCTCTTCCCTCCTTCCCTTTCTCTTCTTGCCTTCCTTAGCTTCTCCAGGCACACACACACGTGTGCATGCACACACACACGCTGTGGCGTTTTCAAGAGGATTTTCTTCAAGAAGATGGAAGGAAGACTATAGGGTTATAGGTTTAGAGATGGAGAAGATACCTTAACAAAACAAACCCTTCATTTTAAAGATGAGGAAATTGAAGTCTAGACTGGTAAAGTAACTTGTCCAGGGTCACCCTAAGTAGTAAGGATAGAGGCAGGACTCAAACTCAGGACTTCTGAGTCAAGATCTATTATCCTTTCCACAATTCAATTCTGGCAATCGGTTAAATAAGGCAAAATCCAAACCCAGCCCTGTTGGTCATGAGTGGGCCCCAGACCGCCTCCCCAGCCACACATCACCATTTATTCGCAGGCTTAGACCCCACCATTCTGTCTCCTGAAAGTCTGCCCTGCTAGCCTAACTAGCTGCCAACTATGGGCCTAATTCCATAGTCCTTCCCACTAGCTTTGAGGGTCTTGATCTCCTGCCTGTCTATCTGGTCTTGTATTTTTGTTGGTAAGTCTCCTTCCATATGGATTAAGTCCTTGTTCCTGTCCCCAACAAGGGAAACTACTCTCAGGTTACAATTCCCCACCTCTACTGCAGTGACACACAGTCATATTTAATACACTCATACACACCTGGGTAATACCCACACACAATTTCTACTCGCAGGATAGAGAGTGGGAAGGGATGAGGGAAGAACTGAGTCCATGAGTGTCTGTGCACACATGTTGGCATGGATTTGTTCATCTGGGTGTGTGCATACATGTGCATGTAAAAACAGATAAGGTGTTGGCATAGATGACCCTCTGCGCTTGTACCGAGCTGCTCCCAACTCCCCCACCTCCCCTGCACTCCAGCCACAGAGACGCCAGGAGCATAGCACTCAGGAGGTCTTCCCACTCACCAATTTGGTGGCATCCATGGCAGACAGCACTGCGCTGTTCAGGGCTTCCAGGGCAGCCAGCACGGGTCTGTATGCACCCAGGTGCTCTGAGAAATAGTCTAGGGTTGGGGTGGAGAGAAATATAGGAGAAACTGAATAAACATACTCATTATGGTATGTCTGCCATGTCCCTCCCTGCCCAGGGCATCTACCTGGCTCACCTCCCCAAGGTCCCCATCTGTCAGGTCAGTGGTACAGTATCAGGGCCTGGGAACAAGGAGACCAGAGGGGAGGCTGATGAGAAAGCCCCAGGCAGGGATGGGGTCAGAACAAATGGAGAGGTCCCAGACTTCCTTGATCAAAATAGCCCTTAGAAGGACAAGATGCAGAGAGCTGGGGAAAGGATGGATTGAAAGGGATAGGACAGGGAGGGCTGGGGCCACTTCCTTCTCAGGTCATAGCTGGGACTCAGGGCCCCAAAATATCCTGCCACACTCTACTCAGTGGTGGGGAAAGGAAAGAGCTTTCCCCTCTGAACCAAGAGACTCAGAACTAGAGAGGCCTGGATTGAGGATTACCCTGGTACAAGTGACCCTGCCAAGCTAATGCTCTCCTTCCTGATTCCTAAAGAGGTAGAAGAAAAGTCAAGACCTTATCTAACAGCTCCCCTTCATCTCTTAACAAATGGCACCACATCTCAAAGAGCTCAAAATCTCCCTCTCCCTGAACTGTCTCTCTCCGTCCTCATCAGCTAGCAAGTCCTATCCCTTTCAATTAAGTCCTAAGCAGGGCTATTTCTTAGCAGTCAAACTCCAAGGCCACTAGTTTTGGATTGCTAAAGACCCCAAAGAGACACAGAACATATATGAGTTCGTACAAATATATATATATACATCACGGCATAGCCAGACCCATCAGAGATCTGGCACCAACTTACCGCAAAGCTTCTCGGTTTCCAGATTGCTTCAGGGAAAAGAGAAATCAGGGCTTGTTAGACAGTGTTTGACATCCAAGCAGTGGCTGCTACAGAAATAGCATAGGGGAACCTGCTGATTAGGGGTTTTGCAGCTCCAAAGCCTCGGCAAGGACCCTCCTCCAGTGCCTTTCTTAATAGGGGCCAGAGGGAGGTGTCGATGCAGCCATTATTCCTGGTCCCTCTCAGGCTGGCCCAGTACCTCACAGGAATGGAAGGCTAGCACCTACTGAGAAAGAACTTCGGAGACTAGAGGGGATGGGACTGACTAAAAGCCAGCTTCCAGAGACATATGTGCCTGATTTTATGCACATATGTTCCTATGTGTGTATGTGTGTATGCATGTACAGAGTGGAATAGCATCTGGGGAAACTTTTTATTCGCAGCTCCGGGGTGTTGACTCTATTTCAAGCTGACAATATCATTCCAACCTATCCCATTTTAGTCCCTGCCCTCTCCTCCTCATCCCCTAACTCCCCAAGGACATTTCCATCAAGCACCATTCCTTCCCTTTCCCAAATCTCTCAGTCTCCCTACCTCCTCTTAAGATCCCATTCTTATCCAGAGTAGATTCCCCTGAGGTCCTGTTTCTCAAAGATCCTCAGAAGCCAGAGGCCATATCACCCTTTCCTAGAAAGGGGGGGAAACCCTCATTTCCTCTACCCCACCCTAATACGTGACCTATTTGGTATGAGAGGCAGCTCAAGGATCATCCCAAAGTCAGGCCCCACCTATTCTACAGTTAGGATAGATACAGCAGTAAGAAGCTCTCCTGGATCAGGGGATATGGGGCATAGATCCCACTGCTGAAACCTGGGAAGACTTGAGGGGGAAGTCAGACAGCCTGACCCACATCCGTCTAAGATGACTGTGATGAGTCTAGGTGTCTCTAACATGTCTGTCCTGGCATGGGTATCTCTGTCCTTCTACCCCTCCATGGGGTGGGGATTGGGCAGTAAGCCCACTCCTCCACCTTGGCCAGGCCTCGTTGGTGCTGGTGGAAAGTGGAGGGGTGCAGAGGAGGAAGCCTGGTTCATCTCCAGGCTATTTTGAGACCCTAGCTTGGATTCATCCCAGCAGGCAGGAGCTGAGCTGCTCAAAGTGTGTCTGGAGGAGGAGTGGGGGAGGAGGCTAGACCAGCAACTCAACCTGGCCTTAAATCCTAGAGGTAATCCCCAATCAGACTAACCTTGTCCCTTACACTTAGCCTCAGCCCCATTGAACAGTCTGTGTCCCCTCAACCCTATAGCCCCTTGGCCTTGGGAGACACCTTCTCTCCCAGGATTGTGAGGGTGGGACCCCCTTGGGACTCCTCACTGAGCTCAGCTCAGCTCTCAGCTCACGATCAGCTTCTGCCAGCTGCCCCTCGTTATTCTCAAATGCTCATTAACCATAATTAGCACTGAGCTGGTAACGAAGGGTGTGAGTGAGTCACCATTCTCTTTCAGGGAGCATCTGCTGAGCAGAGCAGGAGGGAGGTAGAAACATGCGGACTGGTGACCTGATGACCCATGGCTGCACTCCAACTGGGGCCCACCCTCTGGCCCCAGCCCCTTTTCCATCCCACCCCTCATCCCCAACGTCTCCTCCACTTTAGAACTCAGAGTTCAGAGCCAAGGGGGAAGCCCAGAAATTGCAGAGAGTGAGTTCTTCCCATTGGACAACAAGGAAGTTAGAAGGGGCCTAGCCAGCAGATGCTCTACAACTCTCTGGCAGGGCACAGGCTGGAGAGACTAACGCTAGGCATTTCAGAGCAGCAGCATAGCCCAACAGGAAGAGAACTAGTTCAATGTCCAGCTCTGCTGCTAACTGGTGCGATCTTGGCAAAACAATTCCCCTCTCTGGTCCTCAGTTTTCTCCTTTGTGTAATAGAACTATAGAATATTAGGCCTGGAAGGAAGCTTATACTTCCTTATTGTACATTAGAGGAAACTGAGGCCCAGGGTAGTAAAAGGATTTGCGTACTACCCTTGCCCCTACGCTGTACCCAGTACACAACCTTCCCCTCCTACCAATCATCATTTTCTCAGAGCCTATATCCTGACAAACACTTACTCTGAGTAACGTCGGTCAATGCTGCTGAATAGCTCTCGGAGTTCCCCAGAACTGAGAATCCCATCTGCAAAATAATTCTGGAATTCCTCAAAGGACAGTTTCCCATCATCTGTGGGAACAGGGGAAAGGAGAAGTCAGAATCCTAGCTCAGAATCCAAGCCTCAGCCCCAGCCCCTATAGAGAACAGAGAAGTGGGAGACATAGAAAGTTAGATTTTGGGGACAGGGGTCGTTAGGTCTTTCATAATGTCCCCATTACCCCATTCTTTCCAACAGACTGGCAGGGGGAAGGGAGCAGGGAGATGGAGCTCTCCTATCCAGCCAACATCAGGTCATTCTCCAGCCACCATTGGCCCATAGAGAGACAGAGGGATCCCTGCCCTGTAAGGTCAAAGGGATTCTGGGAGTTCTGGAAGGTAGGCTAGTCAGGTGTCTATGGGCAGGGGAAGGGCTCTGAACTGGGACCAGGGACCTAGGGATTGAGGGGAGGACGCTGGAATCAATGAGAAACAGGGGCTACTTTGGACAAGGACAGATAAAATCTATCCCAGAGGTTATAAGGAGGCATCTAATCAAAGCTCTTTGGGTTTAGAAGGGGAAAGGAGGGGAGGATTTGCAGGGCTTTGGGGCAGGTCAGCCAGGCTTTCATATGCTTCCCAATTTCTTTCCCAGTTCTTCTCCTCCTGACTGACTTCCCAGCCTTAGTCTCCATACAGCTTCCCTATCCCCAATGTACTGTCAAATGTGAGTCTTCCTGACCACCCCAATCCCTTTCCAATGGGGTTATTGCTCACCATTCTTATCTGCTCGACGGAAAACCTGAAAGAAAACATTAGAAGGAACATGTACATCCTGAGTGGCCTCTCTGGGCCTAGCAACTGTGCACATCCCCACAATCAACAGCCAAAGCATGAGACTTCCTCCCTCAGGGAACCCACCTGGCATAAGAATGGCTCTTAACCTAGACTTAAGTCCCTACTCTGACACTGGACAAGAAGCATCCTTTGATTACCATGCTCTACGTTCTCAGGCCAAATAACCCTATCTTTTGGTCTTATCCTCCCAGCCAAAAGGCTACTCAGAATTCAGGAAAAGATCACTGAATTTAGATCTGGAGTTTCTGGATTCAAATTCTAGCCCCAAATTGGTACTTAATACTTGCATGACTTTGGGCACAGGGAGACCCCACTTAACCCTCTTGCTCTCAGTTTCCTCATCTGTAAAATGAGGGGTCTGGACAAAATGAATTTGAAGGTCCCCTCTAAAGCTATGATTCTAAATCAAATATCTGTTTATACCCTGGGGGTTACACCCCTCCCAGACCACATCTGGGACACAAAGCCCAACAGTGTGCTGGGAAAAGGGGAGGTTCTGCTTCTTGGATCCCAGATCTGCAGTACTAGAGGGGCCTGGGCACTTGACTTGTGGGTCACCTCCCCACAAACAACTCAACTGACCTTCCCATATTAATGCTTTATTCTCCAATCCTGCTAATCTAGAATTGGTGGAAGTGTGGGAGTGTAGGGAGGTTTAATGTCCTTCCCCTAAACTAATAGATTTCTCTTGTTCCTGAAAAATAAGCTAGAATAGCCTTTATCCCCCTAAACTGTCTCCTCATCCCCATCAGCTAACTACCCTTATCTACCTCCTTCTGAACTCCTAGTCCAAAGGATGTCACACACTCTACAGAAGATAGACCATTCCATGCCACCAGTGACTCCCGCACAGCAATGGCCCAGACTTGTTCTCTTCTCCATGAGGACCCATGCTAGTACCCAGGACACAGGACTAATTCTCAAAGAGGGGACTACTGGCCCTTTGCTGGGCTTTCCCAGAGACTACTGCTGATTTTTCTAAGGAGCAGGAACACCTCCACAGAATGGCTTTGAAAGGGGCAAAATATATGGTCCGTCCATAGCTCAGAGTAGGTTTTTGCTGACCCAGGGCTCTGGCCCTATGCTCATTTGAGTTGCAGACCCTGGGAAATCACAACAGCAGAGAAAGATTCCAAATTACATGGGTAAATACAATGCATAGCTTCCCCACCCCACTCCCACCTCAGGCTCCTGATGCTATTTGTAGCAAGGGACCTCCTGCTGATGCCCTTTCTTCCTCCCTAGCCTGTACCTAGCCCCCTCCTGGGCACCCAGCAAGAGCTTCCCCTCAGACAGGAGACTGGAAAGAGCTCAGAACTTTCTTCCCGTCTGCTTCTCCATCAAAATCTCTATTTCTCTTTCTCCCGGGAAGCTCTGGGTCAATTCAGAAAGGAGAAGGGCAACCTTAGAAGGGAAGGAGCAAAAGTCAGAATATGGAGGAGCGGGGAGGACAGAGGTCAGGGTGTCCATGGGTGGGGGGCAAGAAATGCTCTCTATCCAATGCAGCAGTATGCTGGCACTGCCCCAGGGAGAGCACAGCAGGGAAAGAATGTCCAAGAGCTCCCTACAAAGCCAGAGCAGATGAGAAAGGTAGGGACTTGAGGGGACTTGAGAATCCAATTCTATCCTGCCCCACTCCTTACACATCTCTCCCTGTGGCTGCTTCAATTTCTTCATCTGGACATGGGAACTGCTTGAAGGAGAGGAGAGGCAGAAACATCAGAATGTGCTATAGGTGGGGCATAAAAGGGAACTGCACAGATCCCAGGATTAGGCCTCTGCTGCTGGCTCTCTCCTGTTGTGGGGCTCTTGCCCCAGACCCTACCCCCCGGCCTCTTGGCAACCTGGGTTACTGGCTCAGGCAGTGACTTCTCTCAAGGCCATAAAGATTCATTAAAGGTTACTACTGCTCCAGATGGAGATACTGGGGACTAGGATAGCGGAGAACAATTACCTCCACAGAAAGCCAGGTACAGAGAGATTTTGCCACTAGCTCAGGGTCACAGAGCAGCACTCTCTCCCAGCATGGGGACCAGAGCTACTTTCCTATTGAAGGAGAACATGGAGGAGAAAATCACACTCCTCTCTCTCCTGAGAAGGGTCAGAGTAGTATGCATCAGAGATGCTGACTCATGGGAAAAGAGGAAATTGACCCAATGGTCAGAGCTCTTGAAAGCTAGAGTAGGGGTTAGGGAAGGAATGGAGGAGGGATATTTGGGGAAAGATCAAAGGAAAATGACCTGTAGGGAGTGAGATCTCCCTCTCCTAGAAGTCCAGCTCTTGACAGGATCAGGGGAAGAGGTGACTAGGTGGTGAAGGGAAGAGGTGACTAGGGAAGAGGTGGTGATGACAAAGATGAAGAGGAAGGGGAAGGAAGGTTCCTGTGAAGAGCTCCAGCCAACCACAAGCTCCTCACAATGTACAGGTGGACACAGTAGGCAAGTAGTAGGGGTGGGGGAGGGGAACAGGACACCAAGAAGACAGGCTGTGCTGGAAGAGACACCCTAAGACAGGATTGGGCCACCATAGCTTCCAACCAAAGCAAAAGATAGAGACAGGAGCCTCAAGTTTCCAGAACCCCTTCCACCTTCATTCACCGGGCACCAGGCATGAGACAATGGCACCAGGGCACAAGCCGTGGGCACTTCTGAATCCACCTCCCTCTCCCGAAGATCACCCACACCTCGGAGCCGGGGCTATCACATCTTCGGCCACTTGAGCAGCTCGCTGCCCAGTGATCTGGTTGGAGGCTGATAGCGGGGGAGGCTGTGACCAGCTCTAGACAGCTCCCACCTCAGGTGCCCATCTCTTTTCTTCCCATCCCCGCAAATCTAGCCGAGTTCGACCCTCAACAGCCCTTCCCTCTGGGGCAAGTTTTAGGCCTGTTCCCTCCCCCCAGGGGCTCACTACGGAGTCTACCCCACCCCGCTGCCTGCAGCTACCTCCTTCCCCACCCCACCAGATCTGCGACCCTCAGCTCACATGTCTCAGCCGCCCCTCCCCTACTCGCCCAGGGGGTCACTCACATCCTGGAAGAGTCCGAGGCCGGCGGAGGCCGCAGGGGGGACCGCAAGGGGGACCGCAGAGGGGACCGTGGGGGCCTCACGGGCGGCAGCCTTGGGCCGAAGCAGGCACATGGTCAGCAGCTCGGTGCACGACATCCTTAGAGATCCCCCCAAAGGGGAGGGAGCGCGCTTGGGCCTGCAGGGGCAGGAGCGAGGGAGGAGGTAGGGGCAAGGGTGAGGGCAGGGGTCTAGGAAGGGACCAGCCGGGGGCGTGGGCAGCACCGGAGGGAGAGGGTCAGGGACGGGGGGCAGGGACAGGTGGAGGCTAAGGCGGACGCAGCAGAGGTGAACGCTCCGCAGCAGCTCCTCAGAACCAGGGTCTGGGACAGGAGAGGATGCAGCAGGGCCCGGGGGAGTCCGAGTCCGAGAGAGGAGCGTCCAGGGCGTCCACTGGGCTCGGGCACTGCACACAGATCCCTCGAAGTTGGGCCTTGAGAGGGGAGCTGGGCTCCCGCCTCTAGCCCGAATGGTTGGTCAAGTGCAGGTGATTGGCAACGGGGAGCCCCCGCCTCCTGTCAGGAGGATTGGTCACCGGCTGTGATGAGCAGCTCCGGCCCCGCCCCCACCTCAGATCGCAGATTTAGGGAGCAGGGGGAAAACCTTCGGGGCTGCGATCCCGGTTTAGGCCCATTTCCCTTGCCAGGAAACTAAGGCGCAGCCAGTCACTCCGAGGTCCTTGCGAGGACTGGCACAGAGGAAGGGGATGATCTCCGGCCGGAGTCGGGAGCTCCCATCCCCTGTCTGGCCGAGCCACCCCCATCCTCTCTTCCTGACTGAAGTCGAGGAGATGAGTTCGAGTCCTAGTTCGGCCACTTATGGGGGTGGGGAGGAGAGGGAGAGAGGGAAGAGCGGAAGAGGTTGGACTGAAATGATCTCTAAATGCCTTCCCAACTGCACAGAGGGGGAGGGGAAGAAACATTCTCCCGTGTCTGGCGACTACGAATTCTCTCCTTTGCTCCCAAGAGCCCCAAGCTGCCGCGGTCGCGACCTGGGCTGTCCCTCCCTCTCAGGCCGAGTCCTGGCGTTCAGTCCAGACCATAGTCCTGTCCCAAGGATGAAGGGAGGCCGCAGCCTTGTACGGAGAGAAGCAGGAGCTTGTGGAAGGGACCAGGGACATCAGGTGGCACCACCTGGTCTAGGAAAAAGCACTATTGAAAACACGGCGGAGCCTAGCTGAATCTGCGGACAGAACCAGAAGACGCTTTGGGCTCTGGGTCCACTAAATCCCGTCGATTTCCGTCTGCCTGCTGCACCTGCTCACCATGGAGCTGAGAATCTGCCCCAAACTGTTGGAGAAGACAGGGAGCTAGGGCTACATCTTCTCTCTTGGGCCAGTGACCAAGTCATCAACACAGTTGCTGGGTGAGCAAGCAAAGGAAGGAGAAGGAAGGAGAGGTCAAGCAAGGCAAAGGCTCCCATCTCGCAGAGTCCTTGGATCAAGAACAAGACAGTCCCCCTAATCCTCATCCCTATCCCAAACCGGAGTGGCTAGAGCCAAGTGTGGAATCACCTTCGAGGAGGATAAGGTGGGAGAGAGGGAGGGTGGCTAAACATCAGGTCTGAAAAAAGATCTGGAATATTTAGTAGACCACAAGCTCAGCACAAGTCAACTATGTCAGGCCCCCAGGAAAATCAAATTTCAAGGGGCATTTTCAAATTTTCAAGGAGCAGGAATAAGGAAGTGATGCCCCACCCCATTCCTCTCCTATCTGTTATATGGTTATACTGGAAGAGGTATTAAAGTTGTTCTGTTTGATCTCAGGGACAGGACTAAGAGCAAAAAGTAGAAATTTAGAAGAGCCGAATTTAGGTTTGATGTCAAGAAAAACTTTCTAACTTCTGTTGCTGCTCTTGTTTCAGTCGTGTCCAACTCTTCCTGACCCCATTTGGAGTCTTCTTGGCAAAGATACTGGTGTGGTTTGCCATTTTCTTTTCTAGTTCATTTTACAGATGAGGAAATTGAGGCAAACATGTGAAGTGACTTGCCCAGGGTCACACAGCTAGTAAAGTGTCTATTAGACCTGTCCCAAGGTGGAATGGTCTGCCTTTAGAAGTGATGTGGGGATTTTCAAGAAAAGGCTTGGATGGCCGTTTGGTTAAGTGTGCTATAGTTGGTGTTTTGGTTCAGGTGCAGGTTGGGCTAGACAGCCTCTGAGGTCCTTCCCAAGTCTGAAAAATGATGATTTAGACCACATCTGGAGCACTGTGTTGGGTTCTGGTCCCATGCCACAACTTAGAAAGGATGCTGATGAAGGCATTGGGGTTAGTGAAGGACTTCAAGGTCATGTCACAAGAGGCGCTGGGGACTGTCCTGGACAATGTCACCATATTTTGATATTTGAAAGGCTGGTCCATGGAAGAGATTGGATTTGGTTTGGTCCCAAGGAGAACTAGGAACAACGTGGGAGGAAGGGGAGTCATGAAGAGGCAAATTGAAGCTGGATGTTAAGAAAAAACTTCTCACTAGAACTACCCCAAAATGCAATGTGCTGCTGCAAGAGTGAGGACTTTCCTCACTGGAGGGTTGCAAGGAAGGGCTGGTTGACCATTTGTTGGCATGTCATAAACGGCACGTGGGCTAACTCTGGTGTGGGATGGACTAAATACTAAACGGCCTTAGAGGTCTCTTGCAACTCTGAGATTCTGAATCAGCCCTGCCCCTCCGCCTATCTCCTCATGTTTTCACCTCTCTCTCTCTCTCCTCTCTTTCCCCCTTTCCTCTCTCTCTCTCTCTCTCTCTCTCTCTCTCTCTCTCTCTCTCTCTCTCTCTCTCACACACACACACACACACACACACACACACACACACACACACTCACACCCCAGTCTGGCCTCAGAGGTGTAGAAACTCTGCGACAGACAATGGAGGATTTAGGAACTCTCCACATAGCCTTCTCTATCACTACAAAGCAGACAGTGACTATTTGGAGGGGTGTTAGGGGAAGGCCACCATTTCTATCACCAGTATGATTATATTTTGAATTCTTGGTCCTAATGAGGGGATGGGGGAAGGGCTGCCAGAGTGCTGCTCCCAATATATGAGGACATCCTGTGTCCTGTCTCACTAAAGAGTCAAACCTTCCTTTCTTCCCAGAACTCAGCTTGGTTGCACTGAAATCGTTCCCGTCCTTTAAAATCCAACTCAAAAATGATCTCTTCCTGAAAGTGCTCCTTGATGTATTATGGCTATGTGCCTAATGCATCCACTAGTTTAAGCTCCACAAGACCTAAGACTTAACTAGACTTTGTATTTTCCCCAGTGTAATAGGCAGAGCACTGAAGATAGGACGCACTGAAGGTATATTTATATATGTATAGTAACAGCTCCATATAATGATAGTGCAGTGTTTGTAATCTGGAATTATCTAAATCCTGTCTGACACTGGGGTGATCAGTGTGCCCCTGGTCAAGTCATTTAATCTGTTTCCAATCCAAAGTAATCTTCCTTAAGTGCAGTTCTAGCCATGGATTCCCTATCAGTCAACTGCCGTGACTTCCTATTGCCTTTAAGATAAAATCTAAACTCTTTTTTAGTTTTTAAAACCCTGCACAACTTGACCCCAATTTTTCATTATGGCCTCATTGGACATTGTTATTGGGGGGTTTTATCTGGAACCAATCAAGTTGGCTTTCTCTCTGTTTCTCACCCCTGACAGTCCATCTCCAATTTCTATGCCTTTGCCTAGGCCATCCCAAATACCTTCCCTCTTTCCCCCTTCAAGCCCATTTTCTTTAAGATGCAGTCCAAGGGGGCTTAAGTTTTTGGAAGAAGGTACCTGTGCCAGATGAGACTGGGAAGCTGCTAACAAGCCTCCTTCCCCTGGCTTTGAAAACATAGATGTTGGTGCTTCTTTCTCTGGTATCTATGTATATATGATCAGACAGTTGGATCTGTCTGTTGATCTGTGATGTATATTTCTTACGGTCACAGTTGGAAGCCTTGTCTGTTGATCTTTGTTTCTGTTTTTATTTTCTTAAGTTCAGGGTGCTGACTTTTCCCCTGAACTAAGTGAATGATATATGTACTTGATTAAAGTGATTGTTGACCCCTCAAAAAAAAAAAAAGATATGGCTCAAGAATCATCTGCATGAAACCTTTCTGGATTCCCCCTACCTGCTGGTGCCATCCTTCCCAAACTACCTTGTCTTTAACTATATGTTTATATTTTTAAATTTTTAAATTTTGTATTTACGTTGTATACATATTTGCATGTACTTGTCTCCTGTTAGAATGTAAGCTTTCTGGGAGGTAGGGATTACTTCATTCTTTATCCTTAGACTCCAAGCACCTGTCAATTGATATGATGTGTGCATACATATATGTGTATATTTGAAAGCAGGTCCCAGTTGGTGATATAGAAGCCTGGCCAAGCTGGGTCCCTGAGGAACAGCTTGGAGGTATGGGGCCTTACCATATAAGGCCCAAGGCATCCCAGAGTCTAGAGGTTGGTCATTCAATAATCACATTCCCAGAACACTTCCCTAAGAGAAGGTAGGAGCATAGCTAACCCCTAAAGTGGGGGTCAGGGGAAGAAGAGAGGAAATTCTGCAGTGACCACCACTGCCCTCTTCCTAGTCCCAAAGAAGTGATGGGTAAACAACTATCCAGTCTCCCCTCCCCATCCTGAGAAACAGATCTTACCCAAAACAACCCAAACATCATCAAAATATTTATTGAAACCAAAGCACAATAAGATACTGAGTCTGAAAGGCAAATCTGTGGCCAGGGAGAGGGCTGAGTCCTGTAAGCAGCTGGCCCATGCTGCCCCTGTCCCCACAGACTCTAAACCTTAGCCTCCTCCAGTTGAATAGGGAGCTGAGAGGATACTGGAATTTGGTGGACTGGGGAGGGGTAGGGAATCAAGGATTTGCTTCTGCCTTTTCTTTTACATAGTCTGACCCCTCCCTCTCCATGATCTCCTCTTTCTTGCTCTGCCTAGGAGACCCCCATTCCAGGGAGACCCTGGCAATCCAGACAGAGCCCTTTCCCCTCCCACCATCCAAATGGTGAAGGGGAATCTGGGAGAGTAGGGGGAGGAGAGGGAAGACTGTGACCTGAACCATGTACAGGAGTTTGGTTCGGCCTCAAGGATGGGGGCTGCATCTTCAGAAGCTGGTACAAACCAGTCCAGGGCAGAAGCAGCAGAGAACTTGGGCACAGACACTATATCTCATCTCTCTCTCCAGCCCTCACTCACAAAAGAAGAAAAATGCCCAAGTCAGGCTTCAGGCCAGAAGCAAAGTATGGACCTGAGGCGGCTTTAGGCCTGTTGCTAACTTTACTCTCCACCTCACATGGTAGGGGTGGGTTGAGGGGGCACAATCCCTCCATTCCACCCCAGAGGAGTCACTTCTTTGACTCTCCTGTCAACAAACATATGCCTCATGTACTGTATCACTGCCCTCCACCAAACTTTGACAACCTCTGCCTCTAATCCTGGTACCCAAGCTGACTTTCCCATTATGCCCAGGTCCCAACAGCCCAGGCTCCTTCTCCAGCCTTAGAAAGCTGACCAATCACCTAGTGCAGACAATTCCCGCCTTCCTCCTCCTTTCACTAACCTATACTACTTCTCCTATAGTCTCTCTTTGCTCCTGGCCTATAACTTTCTCCCTCTTGCCATTCCCAATAAATAAATAAAATCAGACCTTGAAATACTTCTATCCTGGGGACCAAGGGTAAAGGGACAAACCCCCTTTGAACCCAGCCTGGTCCCTCTTCCTTCCTGGTTTTCTGCTCCAGGCCCCAGAGGCTGAGGAGCTCCTGTCCCTCTGCCTCTTCCTTTGGGCCTAAATGGACATGCATGAGCCATATGGGCCTCTGCCCCCCCACAGGATGCTGGTTCCCCAGCTCCCATTCCACCCGGGAAGCGGGGGCCGGTCATGGCCAACTTTAATAAATAAATAAGTTTGCACACACTGCGTTTTAGTAAAGCTTTGCAACAAATAACCTTTTACGACGACAAAAGTGCTCTCTCCATGCAGCCTGGGCCCTGGAGAGGGGTGGCAGCCTTTTATCCAGCACTGGCTAGCTGGCTGGCTTGCTAGGGGAGGGCCTCTGGGAGGAGGCCGCTCAAGCCCTCACCCCCTGATCTCTAAGCACAGGCGAGGCTCTGAGGATGGGTCTAGGACTCGGGTCCTGGGAAGGACGGGTGGTCTCCAAGACCTACATATAGAGAAGATGAGCAAAAGTGCACTTAACGCTCCCATCACACACAAGCACCCACACCCACTGCTGGCTCCTTCCCTCCAGGGGCACTCATTGGGTCCTCCGACTTCCTAGAGTGCAGAACTCCAGCCCGTGAAGGAGACCAGACATGGGATGGGGGGAGGGGACCAGAGAAAGGGGAAATAAATTAGGTGGCTTTTTGTGACAAAATCAGATCATTGGGGTAGACTCCCTGGCAGGGTAGAGATCCCCTCTTGGGAAATCTTAGAAAGGGTGAAGTGGGGGGAGAGGGAGATGGGCCTGGGGCTACAGCAGCATTAAGGATCTCCAGGCACATAGGAAGGGAAAGCTGGTAATGGCCTCAGGAGGCCTAATTAAGGGATCCCAGCCTGGCTGCCTGCATGTTTCCCTCCACATACAACGACACCCATCCAGCAGCCAAGCTTCACCAGGATTCTGACCTTTTTCAATGACTCCAGCCATCCTCCCTGCCACTGTGATATCCCCCTCTACTCCCTGAGTCCCTTGACCTATCGTTGGGCCGGGGGAGTTTCCTGTTGTTTTGTGTCAGAAATCCAAGGGGGTGAAGTCCCCGAAGTCACAGTCAAAGAGTTCCCTAATGCCCTCTCCTTCCTCCAGGCCAAAGTGATAGTCCTGGCCCTGAGGGGGGGAGAGGCTGATGAACTCATCTGGCAGGAGACTGGAGAAATCCTCCTTCACCTGCTCCAGGAGGCTGTCCACTGACACTAGTGGAGACAGGTGTCCATCTTCTACTGAGGCTCTGAGGGAAGCCGGGCTTGCCCGGGACAGAAGATGTTCTGGAAACAGAGGAAGCAGGGACCCATATTATAGGATGTCTATGGTGGGGAGGGAGGGAGGGGATGAGGCAAGGCTGCCATTTTCACCCTGTACCCTGGCTCCAGGGGACAGCCTAGCCTGACTGAGAACTATGATACATTTGAACTGTAAAATCCCTTCCCTCCTAAATCCTACTTAGCCTCCAAGCCCACCGTCCTCTTCCCCCATCACAGAGTGCAGCCCTCATTTTGGTGCTGTTGGCTAGATGTGGAGGCCTTCTGGCTAGCTACCTGTCTGAAACTACTTCCCTAGCAGAGATGGGAGGATGAGGAAACCCAGAGGGTAGGGAAGGAGGTTCTATATTCTGTGTCTCCCCCTCCCCACCCCTGCCAGAACCTCCTAAAATTGCCCTCAAATCCCTGGCCCACACACCTTGCTCATTGGTGAGCAGGGGCAAACTGCCTTCCTGTGAAGAGGTTGTGAGGGGGCTGGGGGGTGGCGGTGGCAACTGTGGTGGCGGTGTGGGCTCCAGACTGAGGCTAGTCTCCTCAGGAGTTGCTTTAAAGGGACTCTTCACTGGACTGCACAAATCAGCGCTTTCCTCAGGGCACAGGAACACATCAATGGGCCCTCGGCTGCTTTTCAGAGAGATCTGGAATGCCTGTAAGTAGATTGGGAGTTGGATTGGAGGCCCAGAGAACAGTCTCTTCTACTTGTGTTGGTTCCACAGGAGCAAACAGTCCCAGACAGAGCTAGGACTAGGGATGGGAAGGAAGAAGCAGAGGGGGAAACTCTAAGAAATACCCTGGTCAAATAGAGGTGAGACTGCTCTGAGCCCTCTCAGGCTTGCTGGTGCCACTTTAGAGTGGAGGCTGCAAAGACTTAGGAAGAAAACCAGTAGGGGTTGACCAGGTCCAGTCTTTGCCTGGTTTCTAGGCCCTTCTCCACCCTTGGCCATAGCCAAGAGGTAAGAGTTTAAGTACAGGGGTAGGGAATCTAGGACCTGAAGGTCACATGCGGTCCTCTAGGTTCTCAAGTGACTGAATCCAAACTTCATAGAACAAATCTCCTTAAATAAAAAAGGAAAACTTGGACTCAGTCTAAAGGTTACACCCAAGGACCTAGAAGGCCACATGTTGCCTTAAGGCCATAGGTTCCTCAACTCTAGTTTAGGGTCTTCAAAGTGAAAAATATCTTTAACAGCATGACTAATATGGCTATATTTTACATGATTGCACATGTACAACCTATATCAAATTGCTTTTTGCCTTAGGAAGTGGGGAAGGAGAAAATTTAGAACTCAAAACTTTATATAAAAAGTGAATGTTAAAAATTGTCTTTACATATAATTGGAAAAAAATAGAATACTACCTAGTGAGGAGAAAAAGAGTGATGATTACCCAAGTATAGAGTGACAAGGAGTGCTCGATGAATCCCACTAGGTCAGGGGTGAAGGGTCAGGATTACCTCTGCTGGGTCTGCCGCCTGTAGCTGTGTCTCCGGTGGGGCCTTAATCACCATCACCATCTGCTCTGCAGGGTCTGCTATACTTCGTAGGTCTTGGCAGGTCACATAGGCTAAGGTGCACTTGAAGGTCAAGGACCACAACATCATGGTGAAAACCACTCCCCATTTCAAGCAGAGAAAACTCCCTCCCAGACTCTCCTGCCCCTCTGGAGGGGCCCTCCAGAAGAGATTACCTAGCCTTGACCCAAACTTCTCCATTCTGTACTCTCTCAACAAAGCGCAAGCCAGTGCAGTCAAAAACGACCTAGATGGAAAGTTAAGAGATGCAAGTTCTTATTAAGAACTTATTTCTAATACTCACTAGCCATGTAACCTTGGAAAAGTCATAGAACCCCCATGAGCTTCTTTCTCTTCTATAAAATGGCAGTCCTAACTCCTATCCTAGCTGCCTCACAAGAAAGCTCTAAGACTCCAATAAAATACCAGAAGCTTGAGCAAGTAGCTCAGGGGAACATACGTAATAGATTGCATTTTAGTAAAGTACTTGACAAAATTTTCCCATTAAATTCTTGCAGTTAAGTTATGAACTATGGGGTAATAGGTAGGTTCAGTGTGTTCATCCTTCGTTGCCAAAGAAGACCATGCCATCAGAGACAATGACTTGCACTTGACTTTGTTTTGAGTGAGGGAGGGCTGTGCAGGTCACCAGCCTTACTTCTCCTCCTGAGCCATCTGGATCCAATGATTAGATATTCCTCTGGATGACTGGAGATGACTCAGGATGAGGCAACTGGGGTTAAGTGACCTGCCCAAGGTCACACAGCTAGTGAGTATCAAGTGTCTGAGGTGAGATTTGAACTCAGGTCCTCCTGACTCCTGCACAGGTGCTCTATCCAGTGCACCACCTAGCTGCCCTAATAGGTAGGTTGGGAAGTAGTTGGCTAACCAAACATAAACTAGAGGGTGGGGATATGTCCACAGGCCTCTTCTATTCAACAATGACTTGGATGATGATGTACATGTCACAGATTTGAGGATAACGTGCTGTTATGTAAGGGGAGTTAAAAAGTCTGAATGACATGAGAATCCAAAAGGATCTCAACAAGTCATGGCAATGGAATGAGTTAAGTTATCCAAGTACAAGTTTGGAGAAGCATGGCACAACAGAAATTTGTGGGGGAAGAGGCCTTGAGGACTAAAAGTACTGTATATGATGAGGAGGTCAAACTAAAATCTAATTCAATTTATCTGAGGTGATGGGTATGGTATCCAGAGCCTAGGAGGTAAGCCCCACTACACTGAGACTTCCAAATTCCAGTTAGATGTAGATAATTATGTTCAGTTCTGGAAACCATATTTAGGAGGAATTGTGATAAGCTAAAAGACAGGGACGAGGAGACGAAACAGAATGGAGGCCAGGCTCTAAGAGGATCATTTAAAGAACTAGGGATATTTAGCCTAGAAGAAATCACACTTGGGGTAGAGGGGTGGGTAGAGGTCAATTGTTCAGTTGTTTCAGTCATGCCCAACCCTTTGTGACCCCTTTTGTGGTTTTCTTGGCAATGATCATTTCCTTCTCTAGCTCATTTGACAGATGAGGAAATTGAGGCACAGCTAAGTGACTTGCCCAGGGTCACACAGATAGAAAGCATCTGAGGCTAGTATTTGAGCTCAAGGAAATGAGTCTTTCTAACTATAGGCCTGGCACTATCAATTGCACCACCTAACAGCCCTGGTAATAAGATAGCTCCCTTCAAATATCTGGTAGCCAAGACTTTCCAGAAGGTAGAACTATGACTATATGACTAATGGTTAGAGATTCCAGGGAAGATTTGGCATCACTGTCAGGAAGTAACGAGAGCTATCCAGATATGGAAAGAGCTGTCTCTGGAGATGCTAAGCTCCTCATCAGTGCTGGGGATGCAGAAGCAGAGGCTGGAGGACCACTTGTCAAGGATGCTGCATGTGGGGGTCACCTCTCAGGCAAGGGTTGATGTCTAAGGATGCCAGATGATATCTATGGAGGTTCCCTTGCAGATCTGGAGCCTCCAATTCTGAGAATGAAGCATCCAAAGCCACATCACTGCATCACTGTGATTCAACAAGGATATTGCTGATTGTCTGCATCTTCAGTGAGCAGTTTGAGCTGAACCGTGCACATCTGGATCAAGTCGTCCAGCTGCCTCTCAGCCTCCTGGAGATGATGCAAGTCCTTGGCGAGCATCTGGTGCTTGCTGGTGTTTACGGCTACAGAATGGTTGCCCCTGAAAGCAGGACAGGGAGAAAGAAAAGGTAGATCTGTGAGAGGGGCTTCCCCTTACTACCCTCTCTTTCTCAAAGTAGCCACTTTGGTCCTAGGCTTGAAGGGGGAGAGGTGGTGGCCAGAAGGGAGGACCATCTTGGGCTTTCTATGCTCAAGGGACTGTCTCAGTTCTCCCAGCACCTCCTCGGTCTCAACAACCAGCTGTCCAGAAGGGATCCCATTAGCCCCTTCACCCCATGTGGATTTCTTTTGGTCATTGAGATAAACAGGTGGCTCGGATGGGACGGGGCAGCAGCAGCAAAGCTAGGCTTGCCTCAACCCCACCCCACCCCTGGAATCAGTCTTTTCTTAGAATCTACAAGGGAGAGAAAGGTGCCAAGATCCTCACTTACCCTCAACCCCCAGATAGCCAGGCCCAAGAAAGGTTCGAGAGTCTGGGCACAACTGCTCCTTCTGCCTGCTCTTCTCGGCCAGTACCCCTCAGACACAAAGCCTTGCTATGTCATTTTCCTCCTGCCCCCATGTCCTACTTTGTCTCACCAGCTGCCTCACCCCTTCTCTTAAGTGAAGGGCTTCCCATCTGCCCTCTTCTCTGGCCTCCCCACTGACCTTACTAGATGCTATAGCTGGAAACCTTGGGCTGGGCATGGAGACACCTAAATCCTTGTCCCTGCCCTGCCACGGACTCAGTGTGTAACCTGAGCCAAGTCACTTTCCCTTTTGGGACTTCAGTTTCCCACATATAAAATGAGAGAGTTAGACTTTAATCTCTAAGGTCTCTTCCTACTCTAAATTTCTGTTTTTGTCACTCTGTCTCCCCACAGTCAGAATCCTTCTCTCCCACCATTACCTTGATCACCATATTGATAACGACAGCTAACATTACTAGGTGTCACGTGCTGTGCAAAGCACCTTACAAATATAACTTCACTTGGATCTTTGTAGCTTTGGGCAGTAGGTGGGTATCCCCATTGTACAGTTGAGGAAATAGCATCACATAGAGGTGAAGTAACTTGCCCTGAGTCACACAGCTAGTAAGCATCTGAGGCCAAATTTGAACCCAGGTCTTTCTGACTTCAGACCCAGGTCCCTGCCCTAACCAGGGGAGAGGTAGTCAGAGATGCATGGAAAGAAGAGGGGTTGGGAGCCATGTCCTTCAACAGCTAGATGGAGCACTAAGTCCCCTCCTGGGACTTTGGCACCTACAGCCACTGGATGTGGTTCTTGGACTTCTTGGTGATGAGCTGGATGCCCTCGAGCACGTTGGTGATGTCATAGATACGCCGTTTCTGCACCTTTAGCACTTCTGCTGCCCAGTTCAGGTCCACCACGCCATCTGTAGACTGGTTCAGCAACTCCAGGAAGCGTTTGGTAGTCAAGTTCAATGAGGTCTCATAGCGAGACTTCTCCCCTGGGGACTTCACACCTGTTGGCAGGGAGCAAGGACCCAGGCTCAGTGCCCACATCCTCCCAGGCTGATGCCACACCCTCAGGCAACAGCAGGGGCAGGGAAGATGCCTAAGGTATGATACCCCAGGTCTGCAGGGATGGAAAGTTGCCAAGACCAGGATCCAAAGGGCAGGAAAGGACTCTATTCTACTTCAAGGGCTCATATACATTCTTCTTGTCTGCTCATAGATGCCACAGGACGTCACCCAGGCAGGAAAGCCCCCTGTGTTGACACACCCTACCCCAGCTCTGCCACTAACCACAGAACTTCCTCCCTGAGCTGGGCAACCCAGCCCATTCCCCATCCACCTCCCCCAAGGCCCAGATCATTAGGCCAAGCAATGGTGCGAGGCTCCTTTGACTGACCCTTGCTGGAGACCCTGCTTGGCTCTCCTGATCCAGTGCCCAGTCCACATAGGGATGAGTGGGTGGGAGAAAAGAGCCAAGTTTTCCAGACTCCTGCCCTGTCTAGCTCTGGCTCCTCAGAGCATCAGGGTCCAATAGGAAAGGGGAGTCAGGTTAGGAGAGAGGCCCTGGTTTGGAGGGGCTCTTTCCATCCCAAACAGCACCCATTCATGGGGAAGACAGAGAAGAAACCAGAGGCCCAGGTTGGCCCAAGTTCAGTGTGGGGACACTGGCTTCCCAGTGTCCTGAGCAGCCTAACCAGGGGGCCAGGAAGGGGAAGCTAAGCTGGAGAGTCTACTTGGGTAAGGAAGGCCCATACCTTTGCCAGGGGGTCTGGGCCTGGCCCGGGCTGGCTGGCTGCCTTCAGCTATGTACTGATGGTCTGTTTCCAAGTCCAGCTTCCTTTTCACCTGCAGCACAGGGGAGAGGAAAAGAGAGGCCTCATGAGGGACCCAAAGAGGCCCAGGAAGGGGGCTAGAAACTTGTTAGTGTCTTAAGGGCTGGTGATAGGACTTTCCATTCTTAGAAACAACTCAGAGTCCCTGCATTGACAAAGCTAGCCCATCTCCCCTTTAGTGGATAATCAACGATTCCCCACCTGCTCCCCTGTTCTCAAGGACTGAGGCGATGTGCTAAGAGTCCAGGGCACACTCTAAGAACTGGCCCAGGACTGGGTGGAACAGCAGGACCCCAATCTATCCCATGCCCAGTCAGATCAGCCTGGGATAACCCAGGAATCCCTGGAAAAGAGGGATGGGCATAGATGCAGCCTGAGTTCCATCTCCAGTTTCTTCACTCATCCCTCCCTAACCCCCAAATGGGAAGATGGTTCTGGGACACAAGGCAGAGAGGAGGCCAGGAAATGGCCATGAAGAGCTACTGATCAACAGGTGGTTAGTAAGTGCCCTCCAGCAAGGGAGAGAGGAGGAAAGGAAGAAAAGGGAGGGGAAAAGGCAGCCCTTGCCCTCAGGGAGCTCACAGAGAGACCACTTTTAGCCTTAGAAGGTGGGACCAGGGGTATAGGGATCCCTTGCGGTGGGGGGAGGTAGGAAGGTTTGGTAGGCCTGTATTTCAAAAGAGGTTTTTATTTCGCAGGAAGATGACAGTCCTGGGGGAAGAGCTTTGTGATCTTGGATAAGTCACTGGCCTTTTCTAGGACTTGTTTTCTCAGGCATAAAATGAGGTCCCTTCCAACTCTAAGAGTCTATGGTTCTTGGTAGTGTAGGATAACAGAATCAAAGGTTCCGGGTTCAAATCCCAACTCTTCTATTTCCTATGTGACTATTCTCTCCTTTTTTGTCTTTAATTTACTAATGCGTAAGAAATTCTGCCCTAAATTGGATTCTGTCGGGGACTTCTAGCCGACAAAGCTGGGACCATACTTCTCTGTGTACACGTGGACACCAAGTTCCTATTTTGGCACTCACTCAGACAAGGAACAACTTCCCCTATGGACATTTCTCCTGCTCTGCATAAGCCCTGACAGGAAGCCTAGGATCATATATATTCAGGAATTGGAATGGACTTTAGAGGTCAATCAGTCCACCTCCCTCATTTCATAGGAGAGGTAGAAGACAGGTGGCACAGTGGATAGCCTGTTAGATTTGGAGTCAGAAATCCCAAATACTCCCTACCTGGGCATGTCACTTTATCCCTCTTAGCCTCAGTTTCCTGATCTATAAAATGGGGGTGATAATATTAGCACCTACCTCACAGGGCTGTTGTGAGGATTAAATGAGAAAATATGTAAAGCACTTTGCAAACCTTAAAGTGCTCTATAAACACTCTCCTACCATTATTTCGGTTGAGGAAACAAAGACCCACATATTAAATGACTTGCCCAGGGTCACAAAGAACACCTCCCCCTGTTTACTTAACACTTAGCATTAGAATCCTGGACATGCCCCTTTTTCAGGAAAGTTTTCCCAACTCCCCCCAGGCCTCACAGCCCCCTCCCTCCTTCCAGCTCCCATCCCCCAGACAGTCTGAGTACTTCCATACAGCTTTGTATTCTTACTGCTCTAGCACCAGGCAGGGTGAGCCCAGACTCATGGATCTAGATAGGAAGGGGCCTTGGAGGCCACCTAACCCAATCCTTCATTTTGCAAATGAGGACACTGGGGCCCAGAAGGGTGAACTGACTTGCCCGTGGTGATCCAGGGAGTATTACAGAGCCAATTTGAACCCGGGACCTCTGACCTCACAATCAGTTTTCTTTTTATCACCATACCAAGATAAAGAGTCAGATCTGGGTTCTAATCATGCCTCTGCCACTAATTTACTGTCACATAAACTCTCCGAGCCTTGGTTTCTTCATCTGTAAAACAGAGATAAGAATCCTTACCCAGTCTCCCTGAAAGGGGTGTCGTGAATCTCCCCTAAGATAACAAAAGCCTTCAGAGGCAGACACTGGATGGATGGGCTATGAGAAGACTAGGCTATGCTCCTTGGGAGCATGAAACTGTTGATATTCTCAGAAAGCTAAGGGATGATCTTAGTGACTGAGGCACCTAGGAGAGATGGGAAGCCCCATTAAAAGGCACTGACAGCTACTGATGCCTAAAGTATTCGTTAATCAAAGCCATTAATGCCGTTAAAGGCCAGATGAACTTCTAGGGGAAGCACAGAGGGCCAGGTGCCTCCCTCCTCAGAGCCAATACAAGGAGGGACAACACCCTGGGATCTTAGCTACCTCGACCTCAGAGGGTATTCTGCACTGGGCATAGGGTGTCCACTAGGTGTTATAGTTGCTCCTACTAGTCCTAAGGCCTGACTTGGATAGTCCCAGGTGGGGATCTGCCCTGGAGCATGAGACCACCTCCCTAAGCCACAGTCTTTATCTGTGAAATGGAAATATTCCTAAGGCCCAGGTCACCCCTCAGAAGACATTCAGAAGTCAGTACTAGGACTGATTGTCAGGTAATGTCTGCTCCAGACAGGCAAATTTCAGCTCAACTAAAAAAAGAAATTCCTAAAAATCAGAATTCCTACAGTGAAAGAGGCTGCTTCCATTCCAGGCTTTATTACCTCATACCCAGACTACCACAGTCTCCTAACTGTTTTTTTTCCTCTCCAACCCTGCCTATAAAGGTTGCCAGAACCTGGTCATGCCACTCACTCCTCTCCTCACAAATCTTCATGGGTTTTCCATCACCTCTTAGATAAAAGTCCAAACTTCTTCATGTAGCATTCAGAGCTCTGCCTCTTCTAGTTCCAATCTCAGTATCCAGCCTTATCTCCCCAGGCTGCCCTCCTTTTACTCTTCAATTCAAGCAGACAGGCTGACTTATGGCTCCAGTTTTCTTCACTCTGGCTGTATCTCACCCCTGGAAATCATTCCCTGTTCCCTTCCACTTTGCTTGTCAACCTCCATTCCTTCTTTCCAGAACCACTCCAAATATCCCCAGACTTCAAGGCTCTCTCTGCTCCCTGGCACACTCACAGTCCAACTCCAGGCCCTCTTTAGGCCCTTTATATACAAGGACTATATATTATGCAAGCCAGACAAAGCCCCTAGAGATACCAGTGGTAGTAATGATAATAACTCGCATTCATTTTAGGTTAACAAATCACTTTACATATATTATTTCATTCTGGACATGGAATCAAGAAGACTTGAATTGGAATCCTGCCTCTGACACTTATTAGCTCTGTACACAGGAGCAATTCATCTTTCTTACTCTCTGTCCCCTCATCTGTAAAACAGGGGTAATATTAAATGACAGAAATTATCTTTGCAAAAGCTATAGAAATGTTAGCTATTGTTAAATGGTGGTTGATGATGATAACACCAGATCATAAGACCAACCAAACTAAGAGAGAGGGCAGGGGAGTTCTGTGATCTGGGATGGCAGGAGATGGCCAGGCATCATGGAGGGTGTGGAAGAGCCATGGCCAGGGAGCTGATGCCTGCACATGCTCCCAGGACTGACATTCCTTACCCACAGACACAGAACAGGTTTTCCCTCTGTGCTGTGATGATGGGAGGAGGTAGGGTAGGGCAGGGCAAGAGAGAATCTGCATTGCTACACCTGAATGATATTGAGTCACCTGCCAACCCCGGGACCGAAAATAAAATAGTATTAAACATGGGGGGTGGGCTCATTCCCCTGAACACCCATAATTTTCTGTTCCAGACTTTCCTCATCTCAGCAGCCACTTTTCTCTGACTGTGTGTATCCCCCACCCACTCACCTACACCAAGGCAACCTGGGTTCTTTTGCCACAGGGCTCTAAGGCTCCTGAACCTGGGTACCCAGAAAATGGCACAGGAGAGTTTAGTTATGACAGAATTTATCACTAAGGCCCTAAAAGCAGCAAGAATAGAGGAAAGAGAAGGGCAAGAAGGCATCGACCCTGAGCTCCAACCACTGCTCTAGTCTTTCCCCCAACTCCCTTTACCATCCTAGCCTCAGTGTCAGTCTAGGGGCAGAGAGATGAAAGGAAGTGGCCACAAACAGTCAAGGTAGTTCCCTACATAAAGGCTACCAAGCAGTTGTAAGCACTGGGAGGACTGGCTTCTTCCTACCCTCCCCTTACTAGGCCCCCAAAACAGGAGAGGGAGAAAAAAGAGACATCAGAGTCCATATGGAGGCATGAGGCCCTGTGTGACAGATAAGGAAACCAGGAAAGTGACTTGGAGAGGGATAAGTAGATAAGCGGTGGAAGTTAGATTAGAACCCAGCTCCTAAACACAAATCTAATCACACAAATCTAGGGCTCTCTCCGCTATACTTTGATCTCTCTGCGCCAATCCCCACCACTATCAGTCCCCTGGGAATGCAGCTCCTTTTCCAGTTCAATAAGGGAAGGCAGGAAACCCATATGGCATGGACTCAGCTGGGCACAAGCTAGGTCAGCAGATCATTTTTGGGATCTCCTCTCTCTGACTTACCCAGGAGAGCCAATTTAGCAGGGCACCTTATCATAGCCCACAGTGGGGGTTTGCCTTATGATTTGGAGACCTTCCATGACCTCTATCCAGAAAACCACTGCAGCCTCATCTACACACACACACTACAGCCAATCAGAATCACTGGCTGGCTGCTGAGGAAGGGCCTAGATTTCAGGAAGTTTTCCCAACATGATTGGTGCACCTGCTGTAATTCCCTTTTCTCAACACTCCCCAGGGTCAAGACTTTTTTTAATTTTTCAGACAGGTTCTGTTTGGGGTTCTCCTCCTCCTTCTTCCAGACTACACAATCCAGTAGCCTTATCAATATTCTAGATATCCTTGGGGAAGTCCCTTGGAAAGGCCCTAGGACTCTGACTTGACCACAAAACATGTCCTAGGAATCCCAAGCCAAACCCAATCTGTACAGTTCACTGTCCCAGGTACAGAGGTCAGCCCTCCTAACTCCTCCTTTTCCCACATTAGTTCCTCTTAGGCAGGACCACAAACCTCCAGGGGTCTCAGTGCTATCAGGACCAGATTCTAAGGCCAAACCCAGGGCCTGGTGTCTGGCTTCCAGCAGCAGACAGCTTTCTTTGGTTTCAACCCAAGGGAACCCAACCAGGTTCTACAGGTTCATAGAGAAAATGGAGGGAGGGAAGCGGGGTGAGAGGGGCAGGGCAGCTGAGGTGCAGAGGGAGGGAGAGTACTTGCCACAAGCAGCTCAACTGCTCCCTCTTGCCTCATTCAGCCCTTCCCCCAGCCACCCAGGCACCACACCACAGAGGCCAAGGACCAGCTCAGTCACCCGTTCCCTTCCCCTCCCCCAGGGGGCCTAGGGGAGCTGAACAAGTTCACTGAGCATTTAGACACTATGGCAACAAGCCCCTTGAAAATATGAAGGCAGGTGGAGAGGACCAACAGATGGAGGGGGCGGTGGGAGGGAGGACATCAGCTGCCACTCCAGGCTGTACCCTCATTCCCGCCTTGCCGAGGCCTCACAACAAACAGCCCACTTCAATTCTGGTCCATTTCTGGGGGCAGAGAGCAGAGCCGGGAAAGGCAGCGCCCACACCTGGGCACCTTTCGAGTGGCAGGGGCATTCAGCAGATGTTACAGGGGCATTGGGTGGGCAGCTGCAAGCATAGGACCCCACAGCATTCTTTCTCATCCTCCTCTTGAATCAACTATGACCCCCCCCACACACACACACACACACTCCAGCCCTTGCAAAGAGCACTCCTGTTCTACAGCGTAGCCACTCCAGCTGACACAAACCCACCACCTCCTTTTACTGCCACCGGTGATGTGGTTAATAAAACAGGACTTTGAACAGACTCAAATACTGCCACCCAGGGTCCATCCTCAATCTCAGCTCTGCCCCAGGCCAAGGGCTGCCCTTTGGCAGCCAGAGTCGGGTCTCTCCACTGAGTGGAGGGGGTTGGGAGTATCTAAAGGCCAGACCCCACCGTCCAGTGGGAGGAGAAAGCCAGCTTCCACCGCCCCCCCCTCCTCTCCAGACCCGGCCTCGGAGCACTAGGCCACGGTCTCAGAGAGGGCAAAGGTACAGAGAGTCCCCAGCGCTGTGAGGCGGCCACAGCTCAGCTCCACCCCGGAGGCAGGCGCATTGCAAGGGGGCTCCCTCTGGCGCAAACCCATCCATCTGGTACAGCCGATTAGACTCCCCTACAGCCGTGCCCCCGCCCGCAGAGCCGCCCTCCTGGGCGTGGGATCAGCCCTGGAAAGCTGCCCAGGGCCCCTGGCGCTCAGGTCCGGCCATGGAGATGCATGCTCACAGAGATGCCCGGGGCCGAGGCCCGCCCATGGTGCTGGGAGGGCGGGGAGTGGAGTAGTTACCGGAGGCCGGCCCAGGGCAGGCCTGGGTCCGCTGGCTCCCGGCCGGGGCGCCTGGGGCGTAGCGAACAGCAGCAACTCGGCCTCTCGGGGCCCCTCGGCGGTGACGGGGACAGCGGCGGCGCTGAGCGGGCCTTCGTCTTGGGTGGAGATGATGACGATCTGCTGCTCCAGCAGCTGCAGCCCCCCAGCTCCCAGCAGGGCCTCTAGCTCCGCCACGCACGTGCCGCCGCCGCCACCGCTGCCGTCCAGGGCCATGGCGGCTCCGCTGGCTCGCTCGCTCCCCCGGGCACCGGCTCACATCCCAGGGACAGGGACTGGCCGGCGGGGCCAGGAGGGCCGGGGCGGGGCGCGGCCCGAGGCTGGGCGGGCTTCCGCGGTCGCCGCTTGGGGCACTATCCGCTGCCGGGGGTCTCGGCACTAGAGCCTGCTCCGGATCCCAGATCCATAGTCTCCGGCTCAGTCCGGCCTGCCCGGCAAGGGCTCAGGGCCCCGGACCGGGGCTGGGGCGCGAGCTGCCGGAGGCTCCGAGAGGGCCCTGGCCCATGCGCGGTCCTGGACTCCGGGGTTCAGTAGTGATGGGATCCGTACAGACGGATGGAGCCGAGGCGGGAGGCTGGAGGACAGAGCAATGCCCGGGACCGGAGCCGGGACCGGGAGCTTGTTTTGGTCTCTCCAGCTGATCCCCGCAAAGTCCCGGACACTTTTACGCGCCAAATCCTTTTTGCCGCGAAAGGGGCACGAGCCGGGTAGTGGCGCTCCCATTGGCTGGCAGTTCCAAGATTGATACAGAGAAGCGCCGGCGCCGAGCCCTGCTATTGGTTACGGCGCGCCGGCCCCGGCCTGCGTGTCCGAGGGGGGCGGTCAGCACGTCACTCTCAGCCAATCACCGCCAGGAAAATGCGCAGGCTTTGTCCGGGAGGCGCGCCGCCGGGAAGGAACGGACTCGGAAGCTCTGGTCCTGCCCAGTTCGTCCCTGCCCAACCCCGCCCCGCCCCGTTCCAGCTGGTGATGGAACCCTCCCACAAGACCCTTAAGTCCAGCTATCCCCCACATCTCCTTCAATTCCGAGAACCCCACCCCTGCAAGGTACGCTTCCGTGATTCCCCTCACCCCGCGCCTTCCCAGACCAACTCCCCAAGTGTTGCAAAGCGTCTGCTCTGCCGAGCCAGCATTTATTAAGCGCTTCCTATATGTCAGGTAGGGGCAGCGAGGCAGTGCAATGGATAGATCGTGGGGCCTGAAGTCGGAGAGATCTGAGTTTCTGTAAGAACGCTTATTAGCTGTGTGACCGTGGGGAAGTTGCTTTGTCGTTCAGTCGTGACCCCATAATGGGCTTATCGTGGCAAAGGTACTGGAATGGTTTGCCATTTTTACGGACGAGAAAATGAGACAAACGGGGTTTGCCCACGGTCACACAGCTGGTGTCTGAGGGTTGAATTTAGGAAGAGGGTCTTCTAGATTTAAGGCTGGCACTCTACTGGACCACCCAGCTGCCCCTCTGTTTGCTTCAGTTCCCCATCTGTAAAATAAGGACACACTGGAGAAGGAAATGGCAAACTATTCCAGTACTTTGCCAAGAAAACCCCATGGTTTTTCCCATGCCATGGGGTCACAGCAGAGTGTCAGCTAACTAACATGTGCTAGATGTTGAACTAAGTGCTGGGGGTACAAAGACAGGCAGAAACAGTACCTTCCTTGAAGGAGTTTACATTCTGATGGGGGAGACTACGGACAAAGAACTGTATATACAAGCTATATACTGTGCAAACATAGGAAAGGTACTTGGAGGAAGTGAGAAGTAGGAGAAGGACCAGGAAAAGTCTCCTACAGAAGGTGGGATTTGAGCCTACTCTTAAAAAGGGGCCAGGGATGGCAGGAGGCAGCAGAGAGGAGGGAGACAATCCAGTCATGGGGCACAGCCATGGAAAACACAAGGAATGCAGAGATTCATATGAACTCTGGAGGAGTTTCTCCCCTAGACCTTTCAGTTCAGAGATACTGACAATTAAACCCAAAGACAACACCACCCCCACCCCCCAGGCTTGTCAGCTGAGAGACACTCTCCCATTCCCCAAACCCAGGTCCTCAGTCCAGGAACACCCTCCTCCAAACACCCACAGAACCCTTAGCCCAGAGAGATTCCCCCAGAAAAAGTTCAAACTTGGGGACTCAAAGACCCCTTCATACCAGAAACCAGAATCACAGACCATCCCCCAAACCCTGAAACATCCTACTCATGGACCCCCTAATACAGAATCTCTACTTCTACAGATACACCACTACCACAGAGACCTGGCTCACAGACATAGGTCCCCTTTGACCTGAGAGAAAACTTTCCCCTCCCCCCCATTCAACCTAGAGGCTTTCAATTCTCTGGATTCCTTTTTTCCCTTTTAAAGATTAAGATATTAAGACAAATTAACATAATTCCTATGTAGACCTAGAATGGATTTTCCCCTGCTTCTGGGAGATCCTTCCTCCTTTCAGTCTCCCTTCTCATCTCAAATTGACAGGGATTGGGGAAACTGAACACACCAATTAACTTGGACTGGACTAGCCCTGGGAAGAAACCAGGTTTTTTTGGAATCTTAAAAGTATTATGGGAGTCCTCAGGCTCAGATTCTCTATAGCTGCTTGCAAACACCTGGTTTTGGATTAGCAACCTACCTACCTGATTTCCATGGAGATCATTACTGAGAGATGGGAGAGTCTCGGAGAAGGTCTGGGTTTGGGTATGTATGGTCCACCCCCACCCAAACCCTACAGCGGAAAAACCATTGCCACCTACCAAGTTGCCCAGATCTGCCCTCTGGAATGAACAGTTCCCTCATTTTAGAAGTGAAGGGAAAGGGGAATAAACATTTGTGTACAATCCAGGCACTTTTACAAATATTCTTTCATTTTATTCTCACAACAACCCTGGGAAGGAGGTGCTATTATTATCCCCATTTTACTTTTGAGGAAATTGAGTCAAACAGAGGTTAAATTACTTGCCTAGAGTCACACAGCTAGTATGTTTGTGAGGTCAGATTGGAACTCAGGTCTTTCTGACTCCAGCCCCTGTTCTCTATCCACTGCAGCACCAACTGCCTGTCATTTTAGAGGTGACCTGGCCACATCTGTCTAGTTGGGAAACAGGCACGCAAGAATAGTGAAGGCAGGTCTGAAAGCCCAAGGAGCAGGAAAAGCAAGAAAGACAGAGGGATTGTATCAGACCTAAACTTTTGTATTTCACCCAGTACTGGGCAGACATGTAACAGATGTTGGATGGATGAATGAATAAATGAATGAATGAATGAATGTCATGAAGCAGATGTAGCAATAGCAAGGTTCTTTCTTGAAGAAGGCAGCACTGGGCCAAGAACAAGCAGTGTGCATCAGTTGTAAGAAGGAAATGATCCTTCTAGGAGTCAGAGAAGGAGATTAGGGTAGGGTCCCTCTGGGTTCCCTCCCACAACTCGCCCAGGGCCAGGCTGGTAGAGTCCCCCAGCAGGAGGTGAGAGTTTTTATAATTCCAGTTCAGAACCTGGATTCCCTGGGAACCCACTATTATGGAAACCAGAAAGTCACAATTCCCCTAAGACAGGTGGGAGTCCTATGACTGGGAGCAAAGAGGAAGTCTTCACTCTCAGGTAACCTAGTAGTCTCCACAGGCCTTTTCATATTCATTGGAGCTATTTGAGCCTTAGACCTCTTTTCCGTAATGTATGGTTTCCTTTATCACTGAAAGTGTTTCTTTAATCTCAGTCAGTCAGTCCAATACACATTTATTTAAAGCCTACTATGTGCATGGCCCAGTACTTGGCCCAGGGGATACAAAGAAAGGCAAAAGATTAATCCCTGCTCTCTAGAAGTTCATGGTCTAGTGGGGGATACATGAAAACAACTATGTACAAACAGTAAGTATATAAGATAAATAGGAGATAATCAATGGAGAGAAGGCATCAGCATTAAGGAGGATGAGGAAGGTTTCCTCTTAGAAGATAGGATTTTAGCTGGGAATTCACCTCTTCAGACTTCAGAAAGGGCACACCCCTATACTGGTACCATTTCCATTCCTTGGTTTGGTATCACCTGTGGCCTTGGGGTTGACCCTTCCCTCAATTCTAGGGCAGCCTATGAACAGACTGATCTTCCACATAAATTGCTGCAGACTTCCAGGATGGAAATAAATAGTTCTTTCCTCTGGGCCACATGCCATGGATGTCCTGTCCCCAGCCTCAAGGAGAAGAGCAGACTGGAAAAGGGACAAGCTAAACTGGAATCCTTTGAGTGAAAAGAGACAGTTTCTTTACAGATAAAGAAAAAGAGGTCCAGAAAGTAGACGGGCCTGACCCAAGGCAGCACATAAGCTCAGCGGCAGATAGAAGCCTAAACACTATCTGTTAATATCTACTTGAAAGATGTAATACCCAGAAGCCTTAGCCCTTTTGAGCGCTCTTGCTCTGGGGCTTTTAGCCTGAGAGCTGCTGATAAAATTTCCTATTGGTATCAATAATCATACTCATGCTTGAGTTTGCGTAAACTGACCCTTGGGCTGGAGATGCTTGTCATCACCTCACAGACTCAGACTGACAGAGTTTGAGCCACACAAGGCAATCCTAAAGCTGCCTTTTTTTCATTGTACAGTATTAATTATTGAAACGTGGGGCCAACCCAAAGCAAAACCTAAAGTGGGCAAAGTTGGTCTTTCTCTGTTCCTCCTCTGCTCTACTTATGTATTCAGGTGCCTCCTGGGTGCACCCAGAGACTGGATCCGGATCAGTATGAAGTCCTGGTTACCACACCAGGCTTTCTGGCCCAACTCCATTCATCTGTTCCAACTTAGAGAGGGCCCTGTCTCATCTCTAGCCCTGATATCTGGACAGCTCTAGTAAGAAGGCACAGAACCTAAGAGAAAAAAACATCCAATATTGTCTAGCCCTGTCTGATATTTGGTTCCTAAATCTTGCTTCCTGGGTCTGCTGTTAGAAGAAGTTTAATTTCCAGTATTAGGTCTAGCCTCAGTAATAGAATGTAAGCCCCTTGAAGGCAGGAACTGTTTCCATTTTGGCTTTTGTATGTCCAATGCCAAAAAAAAAAAATAGAAAATGAGCATCACACAGAGGTGCATGGTGGATAGCTGTGAACAAGCTGCGACAGGACTGTCCTGGCACTAGCTCTAATCAGAGCCCATTGTTAAATTTTCAGTGAGAGTACATACACTTTAGAAATGTGATTGCTACAAATTGGACTTGATTGGTTGATTGTCTAGACTTAAGAAAATGTTAATAATGCAGATTCATAATACAGAGTAATGACATTAATAATGCAGAAATGTATACGTATTCTTTCTTGTAAGATATTTACCATCACACCCCTATATGCAATGAAGAACATGAAAGAAGAGAAGTAAAGTGTGGTTAAGGAATTGTATGATAGGAAGAGATGATGGGCTGGTTATGTGGTGAGGATGAGGGAGGGTCAGCAGATGCTAAGTATTCTCCCGTTGTCCTCATGATATCAGGAGAAATTGAGGAAGGCTTCCAGCAAGTGAAGGCATGAACATGCTTTTACCCTTCTTTGTAACCCCAGTGATGAGCACATTGTTTAGTCCTGACACCTTTTGGGGTTTTCTTAAGCAAAGATACCAGAGTGATTTGCCATTTCCTTCTCTAGCTTATTTTATACATGAGGAAACTGAGGCAAACAGGGTTAAGTGACTTGCCCTATGTCACGCAGCTAGTAAGTGTCTAAAGCCAGATTTGAACCCAGGAAGATGAGCCTTCCTGACTCCAGGTCCAACATGCTATCTGTTGTACTACCTAGCTGTCCTGATGAGCACATTGTAAGTTCTTCGTAAAGCTTGTTGACTGACCAATTGATTCCCTCTTTGTGGAACTTAGGAGAAGTCATGGATAATGATGTCACAAGATGGGCAGGCATGGATAAATTGTGATCTGTATCATTGGAAGAAACATACAAAATCAATGAGATCATGGATCCATTTGAACATTTCCAGTATATAGCACATGCTTACTGAGTTTAAGTTGACTTGAATCAGTCTTCGGGCTGCTCTGGGCTTTTGTCTAATAGAAAGAGATCTTTTATAAACTGGGGAGTGCTTGGAAGGCCAACTGGCAAGGGAGATAGATTTGGGCCAAAGGCTTTTTCCCACATGCCTCAAATCATACCGCATAGGCCTTCTTTGCCCATATGTAGGACTAGCTCTACTGAAAACAATCTTTCTCCTTGCTCTTCCAGTATGTACAGTAAGAACACCTGCCGGTGCTGGGCACAGCAGGTCCATTATGCTACCTTATCATCAAGCGTTAACAACATAATATCTCAGCTGCCTTCCTCACCCCCTCCTGCCCACTTCTCCCACTGATGAGTTATTACCTACCGGAGTCACCGTTCTGAGGAAAGATCTGAGCTGGCCATTCATCTTTCACTGCCCTCTTAGCTTTGCTTCTGTGCTCTATGAACTTTACTAACCAATCTCCAGCCTCCCTACCCCACCTTCCATACCTCCTTTTCAGCTCTCTTTTGTTCTGTCTTCTGAAGTTAGAATATAAGCTTCTTGAAGGCAGGGCTGCCTTTCTTTTTTTGCTTGTATTTGTATACTTAGTGTTTAGCACAGTGCCTGGAACATTGCAAGGGTTTAGTAAATGCTTATTGCTTGCCTGTCTAGTATTTGCACCCACTTATTGTAAAGTCCTCAGCCCTCGGCCCATCTATATCAGTCTTGTCACCATCTCCAGCTCTCCTGGATCTCCTCTTCCACCTGGTCAGCCTGTGCTGCAAGGGTCACTTTGTGAAGTCACTGCTGTTGTTATTTTTGCTGTTTTATCACATTTCTCTCCAAATAGGAGCTTTGGAGAATGTTGTTTTTTCTATCAAAAGGTCCTGGGGGAAAAATTAGTCAAGGTTTTCTTCCCACTGGATGACCCTGCACTAGATGACATTCAACTAGAGAAGAAAGGCAGGTGACAGAACAACCAAAGGCCACAACTTTATGAGTCTATGTGACAGGGTGGGAAGGGGGTTTCTTGAAGAATTCTGCATTTTAATTCTGTTACTGTGTGACCTCTGACAAGTCAACCTCACTGAGCCTGTTTCCACCTCTGTATAAAGGAATAATAATCCTTCCCTTGCCTTTCTCTCAAGATATTGTGGAAAGCCAATGAAATGATGGATGTGAAAGTGTCCAGTATCATAGGATTGACAGCTACAAGAGGCTCCTCATTTTGTAGATCAGGAAAGTGAAGATGCCCAAAGTTAAATGATTTCTTGTTACCACACAAATGTGAGCTAAACTATGAGAAAAGTCAGCATTCAATTACCAGTTTTTTAAAAATTAAACCCAAAAACAGCATAATGTTTTCTTCAATAAATGCAACAGTTACTAAGATATATACATTCCATTAGAATAGGAAGAAAGGAAAGGGGGAGGGGGTGCATGTGTGTGAGAGGGGCCCAAAGAGTTGCCTTACAAAACAATGAGGAAAAAGTGATAGAAGGGCAGCCCCTCCCTCCTAGTACTCAGTGGCATATGGGGTATATTTCTCAAGAGGAAAGGATCAAGTAGAATGAATAATAGAAGATTTTAGGCATAAGAAATACATGTACTCAGATAATATTGATATGCGGCACTTTAAGGTCTACAAAGCATTGTTTATATGTGTAACTCAGGCTGAGTATGCCCAATCCTGATATAGGGCTTGGAGTACCCTTCTTTGACTGGCTGCTTGCATCTTTAAAACCAGAGATTCATTTACTCTCTGTTCTGCCATCTTGGTCCATTATGCAGTAGAATCTTTGTGAAGAGATGTTTTGCCCCAACCGAGGTCTTCTTCAGATCAGGATGTTGTAAAAGATACTGGATGGTGGGGGCGGTAGAATTCTTGGGAGAGCTAGAAGTGGGGGCCTGGTGAGACAGGCATGGAAGGAAAGCTAGGAAACTCCCCAACATGCTCCCCACCCTATTGTCTGGCCTCTCTGAATCCCTTCAATACTCACTTGCTCAGGAAAAAGTCTGGTTGGAGATGATCTTGGCTCACTGCCTTGGTGGAAATAGGGTTAGCACTGGGAGATGGGGTGTACCCCTTGGCATGTCATGAAAGAGGCCAATCCAAAGGTCTCCCATTCCCAGTCATAGAGCATAAGTACCACTCATGGATTGGTGGTGCTACTGACCCAAACCTGTGGTGGAGGTTCCTTGGTCTGTGGCTTCCCCCAAAACTGAATTTGAGTATTTACCCCAACCTCATCTCCCTCTAAGCCCTGTGGGTTTTTATTGTGTGATTTGTTGGTGATTTTTAGACTAACAGGATTTAGTCCTGTTAGACTCGAACTGCTTGTACATATGTTGACTCATCACAACAACAGTGTCTTCAGGTGACCCTGGCAGCCCAGGCCAGACAGTAATGGAAGACGTTCCCCAAGGCTCCCATTTGGGGAGCAATGTGCTCAAATCGCAACAATAATGTAAGAGATTAACTTCTGCCCTTAATAAGCTGACAGATAGGAGCCCATCTAAAGGATAGTAAGGAACTCAAAAACCATGCCACTTGAGGACTGGCTGAAAAATATGAGAGATTTTTGGTTTAGGAAAGAGACAATTTCACTGGGCATCAGGACAGGGAAGGGGAGTGGACGGAGGAGATCATCAATAAATTTTCAAATATTTGAAGAGGAATTATGTGGGAAAGGGAATAGATAGATATTCTTTGTGGAGAATAAGACCAAAGGATGAATGAATAAATGAATAAGTATTTGGGCTCTTACAAATACTCTGTTGGGGATGTAATAGAAGATTACTGTGCGGTAAGAAATGACCAGTATGATGAAAAAAGAAAGCATGATTAAAAGATTAATGTGAACTGATGCAGAATGAAGTAAGCAGGGATAAGAAAACAACATACAGTGACTCAGTGACGACAATAATGCAAACAGAAAGAACCACTACAATGCAATCAAAAATGAATGTGGCAAAATGTCAAAGAACAAGTATAGCTCCAAAGAAGAGGTAGGAGAAGACACCCCAATCCTACCCTCTGCAAAAGTGGTAGGTCCTGTACAATCCACTTACCTTCAGGTTTTTTCAGTGTCTTGATCAGTTATGCTGAATTTTTTGCCTTTTTTTTTTTTTATTTAAAAACATTACTACATGGGATGGCTCTCTGGGAGGGGGATAGGGGAAATTTTGGTAATGTTAAAAAAAAAACAAAAATTCATTTAAAAAAGAAAAAGAAAAGGTGAGATAGTTCTGAAGAAGCTCACATTCTAACTGTAGGAGATAACTCAATTAAGAGTCCACCAGCAAGGTGAAAAGACTGGGAAAAAGTGGAGTTGTTGATGGCACTGCCTGGAGGTCTTCAGGGTGGAGAGTAAGGGTAGATGGTAAGACCCTGAGGACATACTTGTAAGACAGATAGATAGAAGGGCTTGGTGGTCCTTCAGTTACTGGAGAGATGATAATTGATTACTCCCAGCTCAGGGAAGTGGGATGAGTCACCACATTTCTCTTCCCAATACGCTATTCTGGACAAGGACAGGGGAGTTTGAAGGAAGAGGAAATGGAGTAAAGGTGAATAGAGGTAGATCTCACCTGAAGCTAAGGGAGAACTTTCTAACAAGCAAAGTTGTCCAATAGTGAAATGCATTATCTCATGAAGTAGTAAGTTCCCTGCTATTGCAGGTATTCTGTCAGAGGGTGGATAACTGCTTGTCAGAGTAGTTAGAATTGTAGAGAAGATTCATCTGTGTGGTAAATGGCTGGACTAGATGACTCTTTAGGTCCCTTCCAAGTTTGGGATGAATATACGTTAAACTTCAGAGAAAGGAAAGGAAAGTCTGGCTTAGTCTGGAAAGCTTCTCTAAGGAAGTAGGATTTGAGCTAGTTCTTGAAGGATAGATAGGATTTGGTTAAGGCAGCCAGGAGGTATGAGCAAAGGCACAAAAGTGAGAGCATAGCAGGGGACAGTTTGTTTTCTAAAGGCGGCTACCTTGTGGACATTTAGGTTGAGGACCAGAGAGAAATAAGGTGAGAAATGGAGAATAAGGGTCAGAATATATTAGTTCTTAAATATCGGGTAAAGCAGTTTGGCCTTGATGCTTCAAGAAGTGATTCCCAAATTGTGATCCAGAGACCCTTGGGAGTCCCTCAGACTTTTCAGGGTGTCCATAGAGTGAAGATTTGTCATAATAATACTAAGATGTTTTCATTTCAGTACATTAAATATTGGTAGATATAAATTTAATAATAATACTAAGGTGTTTTTATTTCTAATACATTAAGTATCTGTAGATACAAACCACTAACGAAACACTTTGGGGGTTGGGGGATCTTCCACAAAATAATTAAGAGTGTAAAGGTGCTGTGGGACCAGAATTTTTGATGACTGTTGCTGCAGAGTAGAAGAGTCTTCTACTACTTCTGGAGAGTCTTGATTTGGACTGCCTGCTCCCAGGTCCCCAAAAGCGATCCCCAAGCATTTGTGTCCTTCCTAGCTCCACTTCCAGACACTATTTCCCGGGCTATTTCTGTCCGCTCCAGAGGACCAGACAAATGGTAGATCTAAGCCTTGCAAGGGGCTAGCCCCTCAACTTGGGCTAAGGATTCGTCATGCAGCTAACCTACCATATTTCCAGGTGTTCTCTCATTAAGAGATTATACTCCAGTCTGAAGTCTTACAAACCTGTGTTACTATTCAGAGCATAACATTGTTCAGAGAGGCTCCTGGTTACTCTTCTGTCTCAATGGAAGGACTGCAATGTGTCTTGGTGGTTGTAAAAGCTTTTGGAAAGCTTGTCCTGTGATGACTCCTCTTAAATTTGGCCACTGTGCCCTCTGCTCCACAATGTGACCATCTCTTGCCCTTCTCCCAGCATAGGGATGCAGGTGAAATGAAACCTCAACCACATTTCCTCATCCAAAGAAATGAACCTCAAGGGTCCCACTCTTGCCCCGGGAATAGCCTTTTGAAGCTATTTTCTCACTTTGGGCTCAGGTACCCATACCACAGACATTTCCACATCAGAATGTGCTTGTAGAAATTAGAAGTTGGAAGTTTCAGGTAGCTGTGTAATCACAGGCAAGTCATTTGAGTCTTAGAACCCAGAGTTTCCTTGAAAGTTCAACACAAAGCCACCTCCTACACAAGGTCTTTTTCTGATCTCTTCAGCTACTTGTGCCTCTTCCCCTAAATTACTGTGTGTGTGTGTGTGTGTGTGTGTGTGTGTGTGTGTGTGTGTGGTCTGCTCTGGTGGAATGCAGACAGATAAATATTTACTTACTATGTGCCAGGTACCATACCAAACACAGAGGACAAATGCAAGACAATGCCATCCCTCAAGAAGCCTATATTACTATAAGAGAAGACAACGTAAGAGAGCCAGAGGATGCCAGGACAATAGCCAAGGTTTCTGTTGAAGAAGATGACCAGACTGTCGCTTTCTTGAGGGTAGAATTGTCTTGTTTTTGTATTTATATCCCATGAACCTAGCACAAAGCCTGGCACAAAGTAGGTGCTAGGAAAATGCTTGATTGAATGCTTCCCAATCTGTAAAATGGTCTTGATACCTGGCCACCTTCAAGGGGTTAAGATGGGGTGGGAGAACTCATTCAAATATTTAGTACCTGGTCTGTGCAGAGTACTGGCAATAGGAACTAAATAGGATATGAAGTTGTATGAAGTACAGTCTCAGCCAGCAAGATTCCTATGAGGTAATAAATATCTGAGCTATTATACAATGATAATGGATTTTTAGACAATAAAGAGAAAAGAGTTGGAGAAGCATCCTTGGTCCTGAGTGAGCATGACCAGAACCCAGACTGGGGGAGAGGAAGGGCTGGAAGAAAGCAAGACAAAAGCACAAAGAGAAGGGGGAGGAGGTAACAAGGACACATACACACACACGCACACGCACACAGTGCCTAGATTAGTACAGTATGGACAGCTGCCTCAAAAAGCAGCTGGAGCAGCCAGGAAAGGTCCTTTTGAACAATGTAGGCAGGATGTCCCTCACCGCCTGTTGGCAGACTTCTTTCACCCCAGACCCTCTGGACACCAATCTCTAGCCCAGGGAAATCCCCCCTTTAGTGCAGAAGAGAAAAAGCAAGCCCTTTGTCTTCTTGCCTTTTGTAACTAAGGCACCAGACAAAGAACAGCAGTATGCATGTGGTAGGACTGCCCTTTGGGAAGGATCTTGTGAAGGAGTCTAAGTTCACCAACTGCAGGTGGTCCGTGCACACCTTTCATGCCAACTGACCCCAGGACCCCTTAATAGCAATTCATCTCCCACCGTGTGCTCCTAAGGAAAGTGACTCCCAGCACAAGGTAAAGTTATTAAATCATTAGACATTTATTTCCCCCTCCCAAAGATTATACATTTCTGTTTTTAAAGTCTTTCTAAAAAAATTAACTTTCACAAATGAAAAAGAAATAGTTCAGCATTAGAAAAGTCTATGTTTGCTATCCATTATATACGACATTAAAGGCACCTCCTCCAGTTGGACAGGATGGTTACATCCTCATTGAGATCCCATACCAGTTCTGGCCTGTTCATCCTAAATTAGGCCTCTCAAAGTCAGATTGAATTTTCTTGATCAGAGGCTCAAAAGGTAATTGTTTGTCATCTAGGGAGGCATTTCATTCTCTCAGTTCTCTTATTGTTTATTCTACTTAGGGGATTATCATAGAAAAAGGAGACCTCAAAGGTTATCTGGGTGGCATAGTGGATACAGCACTAGGCCTGGAGTCAGGACTACCTGAGTTACTAGCTGTGTGACCCTGGGTAAGTCATTTAATCCTGTATGTCTCAGTTCCTCATCTCTAAAATGAGTTGGAGAAGGAAATGGCAAACCACTCCAGTATCTTTGCTAAGAAAACCTCAAATGAGGTCACAGGAGAGTCAGGTATGACTGAATAACAAAGGTCATCTAATCCAAGCTGGAAGCAGCAATTTCTTCTATGACAGCTGTGAGAAGTGGTCATATCCAGTCTCTGCTTGAAGACTGATTAGGGACTCCCTACCTTGTAAAGCAGTCTTTCTACTTTTATACAGATTTAATTGCTAAGAAGTTCTCCCTAATACAGAGGCAAAATTTGCCTCTTTACCCTTTCCTGTTTCTTCTGGTTTTGCCTTATGGCAAAAGAAACTGAATCCCTCTTCTACTCAGGTGAGGACATTCCCCTCCCCCCTCCCCCCAGTTCCTCCAAGTCTCTTCTTTAAGCTAAATATCTCATCCCTATATGCAATGGCTTCAAATTTCCTCAGCACCCTGGTCACCATCCTCTGCAGGGCAGAGAACAGAATCCCCAAAAGGAGCTACAGGACTGAATTTTTCTTCTAAATGTCAAGCATATGTGGAGTGTGGAAAGAGCCCTGTGCTGAGAGACCAGAGAACTATATTATAACCCTGACTATTCCATGGGATTGTTCTGTGATGTTGGGCAAGCAAATCATTTAACCTCTCTAGCCCTGTCTTCTTAGACAGTGTAAATAATGGTGCTGAACTAGATCTCCATGTGGTATGGTGGAAAGAATGATGCATTTGGAGTTAGGAGAGACCTGGGTTTGAATCCTGACTAGTTCAGATAAGCCATTTCACCTTTTCTGGGACTCTTTGGCCAAATGAGGGTAAGAGGACCTATGGTACCTACCTCAAAGGATTAAGGGTCAAATGGGATAATGAATGCCCAGAGGAAGTTTGTGAACATTTAAAGAGCTAGAGAAAGGGCAGCTATGATTGTGAATATAGACGCTTTCCCTAAGAGAGGCAACTTCCTTATTCTTCATTACCGGGAATATTAAGATGATGAAAAATGCTTTTCTAGGACAGGAAGGAGAATGTGCACATCAAGAAGCAAATCTGCATTACTCAACAGCTACATTTCTTCCCTGCAGCACAGGGAGGAAACCACCCACTGTGCAGTGAGAAGCAAGCTTCCAAACCAGGAAAAAAGCTGCACCAAGGAAGGAACAGCCTAGCTAAGAAACTGTAGAAACAATGTGCTTAAAGGCTCACCTTGATTTTTTTTTCAGAAAGAAGAAAAATGTTTCTATTGAAATCCAATCAAATACAGGTTTTTTTAGGGGAAAAAAATCCATGCTGCCTCCCCAGTTCAATTTTATTATTGGGGTTTGGGAGAGAAGAGGTAGAAGGGGAGGAGTTCCCAAAGAGGAAGAAATAAGCTTTACATAAATGACAAACAGGCCGGGAAGACAGGCAATGAGCTCTACCGGCAGATTATTTCTAGGCTACTTCTTCACTACACAGAGCCATTGTTCAGCCCTCTCACAGGCCTGTAGGATTTGCTGAGTGCCCTAAACTAGCCCCAGAAGCTGGTCTGGTGGAAGGATGAGAACATGTTCCCATGACTCCCCTGGGAGCGCATAACAATGATCTATCCACAGACAGCTGGGAAACTCAGAGCCTTTAAAGAGCCTGACTAATGGCTGGCCCTGGCCTGATGAGCAGAGCTTGCTGAGGGAATCTGTGGGGCTCGGAAAGGGAATGACTGTTAAACAAGGCCAGGAGGCGTGCATGGAGACTCTCCTGGGGAGAAACAAGGCCAGAGCCTGTTCCCTGGAGCTGGGGCAGAAGGGAGGGTCAGGAAACAAGCCAGGCCCTGCTGACACAGGCCAGGCCTCTCAGTAGCACGGTCTCTTCTCACAGTAAGCACCAGCAACAAGTGCCAGGAGAGAGCCTACATTTGGAACTGAAAGAGGCCTTGATATTGTTCAGCCCAAACCCTTCATTTTACAGACAAGGAAACTAGGGCCCAAAGGGTCAGGGAAGTGACTTCCTCAAGGTCACCCAAGTACTCAGTGTTGGGATTAGAGTTAGCTCCTCTGACTCCAAATGCAGTCTTCTTTCCCTCTATCCCATGATGTCTGGGGGCTACAGTAGATGACCCACACTATTCACAGCCTGGCAAGTAAGGATGGCTTCCCTTTTACCTCCACGTCAGCCCCACAGGTCTATGGGATCATATTTTCTCAACCCACACTTCGGATATGTGTTTTGAACAAGGCCTTTGTTTGGAAGCCTTATCAAAGTGCACTTTCTTTTCATCGAAATTAGGATTGTACCATAAAATGGACCTCACAGATACACATCTCCTTTTCATTCAGACCTTAGTCCTACGCACCATCTATACTGATTATCTATTACTTAACCCACCTGGGCAAGAAGAGCAGCCATCCCTGTAGGTGAAACAATTGTCCAAAGTAGCCCCAGGGCCAGCAGCATTGACAGGTGATTGATAGCAGCCTCTTGAAGAAGGAAATAAAAGAAGGTATCTATCATCCTGACCTCCCTTCCCCACCACAGCTCCTACCCTGATCTAAACTTTTTCATTTCTTAAAACTAGACTTTCCCACATGTAAGAGCTATACATTCTTAACAAGCATAATGATCATGGAGAAATGAAGAGTGGTTGAAATAAATGTAATTTCATTATTATTATTGCCCATTTGGACAGAAAGAGGCAATTTTTCAGCCTAATTGGCCTAGAAAGAAACTTTCTACATGGTAAATAAATCACAGAACCTTTAGAAAAAAAGTAAGAATTTTCAAAGGAATGTCTTTAAACGTCTAAAATGTCTGAGTGTCCTAATTCTTTGTCATAGTTGATTTCCTGTTTTGGACACCACTGACTGGGGGATATACCATTAGGAGAAATACAGAAGACACAGATTTCAAAAGAAAAAAGAAAGAGCTCCTTCTAATTCTAGTTAACTTTGCTGCTGTTAATTAAAATAACCATATTGCCTACGGACACTACAACTTCCTGCTTTCCCACACGCTCTACTGGAGAATGATTTTAATATTGTTAAGAAAGTCCATTCTATAGGAGATCATCTTTACAAAACTGACTTAAGAAAAAGTCATCTTTGTTAAAAGATGTTAAAGAAATCTATTTTATCCCATTCTATGTGGGGAAGTGGATTAGACACCTGCTTCTATAGTGAGGATTTCATTTAAATCAAAATGCCCTCTCTGGAATCATACAGTATCTTTTGCTATAAAACAAGAATTAAAATAAGTTCCTAGATTTAAAGTTGAAAAGGACCTCAAAGTTCATCTAATTTAACTCTCTCATTTTTCAACTGAAGAAACTGAGATCAAAAGGAATTTTTATTTTTTATAAAAACCAAGTAAAATTTGCCAAAGAGAACAAAACACATGAAAACTAAGAGTCGATAGTGATTTTTAGATTAACCACTGGATGATTTTTCCATTCCAGGACAAAGTCAAACCTAAATCCTGATTCTTTTTAGATCTCAAAACATCCGTGAGAAAGGGGGCGGGGCAGAGAAAAAAAACATTAAAATTGCAACATTTACACACTGCTGAAGAACCTTCCCAATAAAAGCCCACTGGGAATACTTCTTCAATGGGGAGTCATTATCTATTTCAAACCAATCTCAAATTGAAGAGATTCCCACTGGAAAAGCCCTAAATAGACCTTTTTTTATCTGAAAGGGCATCAAGCGTGACTGATTTTTCTTTTAACTTTTTTAAGTACCCAATGATCAATTATTATAGGATCTCTGAGCATCATCTGATTAGAGAGATAGGCACAGTGGATGGCACAAAGTCAGTTTTAAATTATATTTGCAAATTTGATGATTAATAACAATGATTCTCTCTACTGGCACCATTAAAATCATGACAGGAGGCTGTATGGCATGGTAGAAAGCTGGTCGTAGAGCCAGGAAAACCTACCTGACCAAAACTGCCTATGGGACCATTTAATCTCTCCATTCCCATAAATTACCAATTAGTTCCCAATCTGCATGAGTGGAGGGAGTTTCCATAACAGGAATTCCCTACACTGATAAACCACAGGTCCCCACAAAAATAACAATAATGACTCTTTCCATTACAATAATGTTACAACTTACAAGGCATTTCCACATGTATTATGTCAGGTGAGCTCAACACTCGCCCTGGGAGGGCACATATTAATACCATTTGCTAAAATGAGGAAATTCAGAAAAGGAAGTGACTTCTCAAAGTCACAGTAAACGGATCTAAAAACTGAACCCAGGTCTAATACAGGCCCTTTATGACCAAGGTCTAAAAAGTCAGAGAGGCCCAAAGTAACAGACATGTAAAGGAAAAAAGAGGGGCAAGGGAAAGACAAAGGGTAAGTCTGGTAAAGATGTTGCAGTTTAAGTCATTTAATGAAAAGAGCCTTGTGGAAGCTGCCTAAGAAAGCCTAGAAACAAGGGAAATTCTCTTTAGCATTCCAGTCTGAGGCTATAAAGGATGTAAGCCCCAACAGCACTCAGTTCGGTCACAGATTCTCCCCGGAGAAGAAGCCTAATCCAGGAAAGCTGGCCTCGTAGTGGGAAGGAAGGTGATGGATACTGTCTGAACTATGCTATTAGGATCAGGAATCATGAATGCAGCATGCCACACAATCCCCATGGCCAGCAGGGGGAAAACTGGCAGGAGGTGAGGCTTAGATGGATATGTGCTCTATTCTGTTCTTTCCTGATGTTACCCTTTGGTTTCTCATGAATGTTTTGATGTTTTTTTTCTAATCCTGACTTGCCACAACCAGGAGCAGGCAAAATTATGACCAGGTCCCCATCAGCTTCTCACATGCACCAATGGCCCCAGTCTAACACTCTCTGATTTGTTTATAGGCACATCTGTTTTATTCTTTGTGCAAAGCAAACTTGGTTTGCAAAAATAATTATATACATAGATTCTTATTTCAAAGTCTAGGTTGAAACTCCTTTTGGTTCCCTACAGGATGATTCTTGCCCCACCCCACCTCCCATTTAAGGAAAGAGTCAGATGGAAAACCTGATTCTCACAAATCTATAAACATACTTCAGTGGAGTGGAGGGAAGAAAGATAAGATGAAAAAAATTCTAACTCAGTTATCACTGACTGGTCTCTAAAAAAATAACATCACTAACAAACACATGGTTTTTCACAGTTTGAGTCAGAAGGAACACACAAATCACCCCTAAAGAAACCATTGAGTGAGTTATTTAGAGAAGTATTACTTTCTTCTAAAACAGGAAAAAAACTGCAGAGAGGAAGTGTTTGGAGAATCATGTTGGAGGCTGGATGACCATTTCTCAGGGAGGCTGCGGAAGGGATTCCAATGGGAGATTGGACTAGATGACTTCTAAGACCTCTTCCAAATCTGTGCTTTTACAGTAAAATCATTAGAAGTAAAGGAAAGATGTCTCCTCTGTACATAATTACTTTTGAATAGAGTTGTGTTGCTGTTGTTTTTTTAATGAAAAAGATTTGTATTCCACTGATGATCTAAATAACTCCATCATTACATAGTAAGTACCTTGATTTAAAAAAAAAACAACAATTCTTTGTAAAAATGGGTTAGGACCCCTGTTACCAATGAATGAACATGAATGAACCCTAGAGAATGAAATTAATCATCTCTAGTCTCTATAGGAAATTTCTGTTAACAAAAAAACAAGAGCAGTAGGTTGCATAGTGTTTGTTTAAAAAATTACCAAGAAATTAATTCAGGGGATGACAAAAGCCAATCTGAAAACCTTTCCCTTTTACCCTGGCTACTCCAGAGCATATCATTATCCAAGTTTCCTGAAGCCTATGGATTATTTCCCAGAGCTACTTTTATTATAAATAAGGAAATCAGAAATGTCATGCCACACATTGCTGTCTTCATAGAGGTATGTCATAGAGGATTGCAGAGATGGCTGAAGAGTGTGTCTGTGGTATTGAAAGAGCCAAAGGATGAGTCCCCAGATGATAGCAGAAAACAAAGGAAAGGGATCCTGTTTTGGCTCTGGGATGAAGCCTTTCTCAACTGCCAGCCGGGCCAGTCCGAAAAGGGTTCGAGACAGCAGGTACATATTAATCTGCAAAAAGGAGAACCTGAGTAGGAAACTGAATGATGCCCTAAGGTGTGTCAGTCCCCAAACTACCCACCATGCTTCACTGTCTCTTTCATTCCAAGACTCCTTGTCAACCAGACATAATCCAAGAAGGAAAAAAGTCTGGCAGACAGGGAGAAGTACCATGCAGTGGCACCAGAGCATTTCAAAGGAAGAGCCTGAAGACTAGAGGATGAGTCACCATTTTACTCCATCACTTAATCATGTACTTCTCTCTGACTGCAGAGTTGGCCAGGAAAATTCTGTCTTGGGTGAGGTTGTAATGAGCGATTAGAACAGCATCCAGGCCAAGAGAGTCTGGCAGGAGAGGAGTGCAGGTGCAGGCAAACTTCAACCAAATGGGGAAAATAGTCTAATTTTAGGTTTTGTTGACAGCTTAAGCTAATGATTAATCATGGTGTGATGATGAATGACCTGCGCAGACATGGGGCAGGTGGGGAAGGAGAGGAGGTTTCCCATGGAACAATGCTAACCTCTAAGATCATAACCAAGAAGTCAAAAAACAAATCTGAAAAAGAAAGGTGATGGTAAACAGCTACCTGGAAAAAGAAGAGGTGGGGTTTCATTTACCTGACTGTTGATGTTATTATTTTCTCCGAAAACCAACCAGCCACTGATACAGGCTGCCAGGAAGGAATGAAACTGGAAGGTCTGTCCCTGGACACGGGACTGCAAGGCACACAGGCCCTTGTAGGTAAAAACAAAGTAAGCCAGGTTTCGGGAATGCGTGTATGTGGCCTGAACAATTGCCTTGAGCTTCTCCTTTAGGCTAAGTGAACAAAGCAACACAAACGCACACACAAACACACACAAAGAGAATTAGGAAGACTATGGTCAAAATGAAAACATGAAAATGACAGAATATTTTCCCTTGGAAGACAATGGAAGCTATGCATGCAAGGATCGGGGGATTGGTTAGTTTCCAAAATATAATAATGTATTTTCTCAAGGACAAGATCATACTCTGTTTAAGATTCAAGAATGCTATTGGAGATAAGCCATGCAGAAATACAAAACCAGAGTTCGTACCTTCCACTTCTGAAGAGAAAAGTCATGACGAGAGCATGGGGTGCACGGATTTTAGCTCCATAGCTGGGAAAGAAAAATATTAAGAAACAATTTCCATAAGATTGAACTCTTTGGATAAATGTAAGAAAGGTTTTTATCACCAATAAATTTTGATCTAGCTTCCCCTCGTCTCTCAGGCAAACAAAATTATTCAACTCCATCAAGACATCTTTATTTACGTTTACAGATTATAATACAGACTATTAGAGATAGAAAGGACCTTAGAGGTCATTTAGTCCAACACACTCATTAAAAAGGAAATCGAGACTTCTGAGGGTGGAGTCAAGATGGTAAGTAGAGAAGCATACTCCCTCAACTTTCTCAACATTCCCCTCCAAACAACTTTAAAATAATACCTCAAATTGAATTCTGGAGTGACAGAGTCAACAAAAGGTCACAGTAAGACATCCTTTCAGCCCAAGACAACACAGGAAGTTGGAATGAGAGATCTGTGACATGGGGAAGGAAGTTGGCCCACAACCCACATGGATGACACCAGTGGTGGCATTAGCAGGGGCAGCTTCAGGAGCTCTTAAGCCAGAGACAGTAAGAGGACCTGGCAACTGGTCAGAAAGAAACTGCAAGGTACCCCTGTGTTAGCACTAGACACAGGACCAGATGCTGTTTGGCAACTCTATTGTTGCCAAACAACACTTCTGCATCACAATTCAAAAGCAGAAAGGGGTGCTTTCTGTCAAGAGGGAGTAGGAAACCCGAGAGGCAACTATTTGGCAACTCCATTGCTCATATGTACTTATAGGTCATAGTTCAAGGGTAGAGAGGAGCACTTTTGGTCAAGAGGGAGTGGAAGCCCTAATGAGCAGTATTACTTCCAACCCCAAGGGATCAAGGACCCTGAGGAACAGTATCCTTACTGGTCCCAATGGAGGAGGAGCTGTGAGGAGCAGTATTGATTGTGATGCCAAGGGATCATGGGTTCTTCTTGGGTAAGGGCCAGAGTACAGATCAAGATAACAGTAACCACACCTCTCCCAAGATCATACCACCTTGGAAGCACTGAAAACTTCCAGACTCCCAGAACTGGATCTGAAAACAACAGAGCTGAAAAAGCCTGAAGCTTTAGATAGAGTCCTTTCCACCCCCACAGTGGGAACAGAGCTCAACATTAACATAAAGTTCTAAATCAAGAATTAGGGTGGAAAAATGAGCAAACAATAAAAAAAGAATCTGACCATAAAAAGTTACTATGGTGACAGGGAAAATCAAGATACAAATTCAGAAGACAATGAAATTATAATTGCTACAAGCAAAAAAGAAAAAAGTGAATTGGACAGAAGCCTAATAAGAATTACTAGAAGAGCTAAAAAGTGATTTTCAAAGTCAGATAACAGTGTTAGAGGAAAATAAATGAAAGCAAAGGAAGAAAATTATGAAAAGACAACTAATAGCCTGATAAAAGAGGGACAAAAAATACTGAAGAAAATAATACCTTAAAAAGTAGAGTTGGTCAAATGGAAAAAGAGGTATAAAAATTCCCTGATGAAAATATAACTCCTCAAACAGAAGAACTGGCCAAATGGGAAAAGAGATACAAAAACTCACTGAAGAATAAAATTTATAAAAATTAGAAAAGGGCAAGGTGAAGTTAAATGATTCCATGAGACAACAAAAAGCAATAAAATAAAATCAAAAGAATGAATTGTGTTTAACAAAAGGCCATGAAAGCATAGATTAAAAGCTAACTGGAAACTAAATAATCTCATTCTGAAGAATGAATGGGTCAAAGAACAAATCATATAAACAATCATTTCATTAAAGTGAATGACAACCATAAGATAACATTCCAAAATTTGTGGAATGCAGCCAAAGCAGTAGTTGGGGGAAAATTTATATCTCTAAACACATCAAGAAAATAGAAAAAGAGCACCTTAATGAATTGGACATGCCACTAAAAAAAACTAGAAAAAGAACAAATTAAAAATCCCCAATTAAATGCCAAAATGGAAATCCTAAAGATCAAGAGAGATTAATAAAAATAAAAGGAAACAATGCCACTGAACTAATAAATGAAACTAGGAGTGGGTTTTATGAGAAAAAAACAATAAAATAAACCATTGGTTAATTTGATTTAAAAAAAGAAAACCAAAGTATTAGTATCAAAAATTAAATGGGTACATGCACTACCAATGAAAATGAAATTAAAGTAATTATTAAGTTATTTTGTCTAATTATATGCCAGTAAAACTGATAATCTAAGTAAAATGGACAAATATTTACAAAAATATAAACGCCCATATTAACAGAAGAAGAAATAGAATACTTGAATATGCCATCAATGAGATCCCCAAGAAAAAAAACCAGGACCAGATGGATTTACAAGTGAAGTCTACCAAACATTTAAGGAATAATTAATTCCAATATTAAATAAACCATTTTAATAAACTGGTAAAGGAGTCCTACAAATTCCTTTTATGACACAAATATAGTTTTGATACTTAAACAAGGGAGAGTCAAAACAGAGAAAGAAAACTATAGACCAGGGAAAATCACTTAACCCTGACTGCCAAAAGTAAGCATTCTCTGTTATAGGTTTAAACTTGAAGCTGGCCCAATAAGATCGGGAGGCAAGCAAGAATTTCCACTGTCATCACTATTACTCAATGCTGTCTAGGAAGGCTAACTATAGCAATAAGACAAGAAAAAAGAAATTGAAGGAATAAAAATAGGCAATGAGAAAAAAAAAAATACTACTCTTTAAAGATGATATGATGGTATACTTAGAGAACCCAAGAAAATCAACTAGTTGAAATAATCAACGACTTCAGAAACATTGCAGGATGTAAAATAAACCCACATCAGTACTTCTATAGATTACCAACAAAGTCCAGCAGCAAGAGATAGAGAAATTCTATTTAAAATAACTGCAGACAATGTTAAAATCCTTGAGAGTGTACCTGCCAAGACAAACCCAGGGATTATATGAACACAATTACAAAATACGTTTCATACAAATATAGACATATCCAAACAATTAGAGAAAATTAATTGCTCATGGAAAGAGCACCAAGCCAATATAATAAAAATGACAATTCTACCTAAATTAAATTTGCTTATTTGGTGCCGTACCAATCAAACTAACCAACATTATTTTATAGAGCTAAAAAAATAGTAACAAAATTCCTCTAGAAGAAAAAAAGTCAGTAATCACAAAGCAGGAATCATCAAAACAATCTGGTACTGGTTAAAAAATAGTGGTGAATAAGTGGAATAGATTAGGTACACAATACATAGTATTATGATTTGTTACCTAATGTTTGATAAAACCAAAGAAACAAGCTTTTGGAGTAAGTACTCAACATTTGACAAAAATTTCTGGGAAAACTGGGAAGTGGTTTGGCAGAAACTAGGTATAGACCAACATCTCACACTGCATACCAAGTCAAAATGTATAAATGATTTAGACATAAAGGGTGATCTCATAAGCAAATTAGAGAAGCATGGAAAAATGTACCTGTTAGATCTATGGCTATGACCAAACAAGAGATAGAAGGGATTGAGGAAGTAAAACAGTCATTTGGTTACACGAAATTAAAAGACTTTTGTACAAACAAAACTAATGTAGCCAAAATTAGAAGGGAAACAGGAAAGGAGGGGAAATTATATGGCATTTCTGAGATATGCAGGGAACTAAGCCAAATCTATAAAAAATAAGGGCCATTCCCCAGTTGATAAGTGGTCAAAGGATATGAACAGGCAGTTTTCAAAAGGAAAAATCAAAGCTATCAATAGTCACATGAAAAAGTGCTCTAAATCACTACTGATTAGAGAAATGAACATTTTAACAACTCTGAGAAACTATCTCACAGCTATCAGGTTGGCTAACATGCTAGAAAAAGAAAATTACAAATGATGGAGGAGATATGGAAAAACTGGGTCACTAATGCGCTGCTGGTAGAGTTATGAACTGATCCAATCATTCTGTAGAACAATTTGGAACTATGCCCAAAGGGCTATAAAACTACACATACCGCTTGAGCTAGCAATGCTACTACTAGGTCTGCATCCTAAAGAGATCAAAGAAAAGGAATAAATATTTATAGCAACTCTTTTTGTGGTGGCAAAGTACTGGAAATTGAGGGGCTGCCCATCAATTGGGTTCAGCTGAACAAGTTGTGGTATATGCTTGTGATGGAATGCTACTGTGCTCTAAGAAATGACAAACAGGATGGATTAAAAAAAAACCTGTGAAGACTTATATGAATTCATGCAAAGTGAAATGAGCAGAACCAGAACATTGTACACAGCAATATTGTTCGATGAAAAACTGTGAATGACTTTGCTACTTGGATCAAGGCAATGATCCAAGACAATCCAAAGGACCCATGATAAAAAATGCTATCTACTTCCAGAGAAAGAACTGAGGAACCCTAAAGGCAGATTGAAGCATACTTTTTTAAACTTTTTTTTCTTGTTTGTGTGTGTCTTTTCTTTTGTAACATTCCTAATATGGAAATGTGTTTTGCATGATTTCATGTGTACATTGTTTGCCTTCTCAAGAAGGGGGGAAAAGGGGGAAGGAAGAGAATTTAAAAGTCATTTTTTTAAATGATTATTAAAATTTTTTATATGTAATTGGGAAATATTTAACAAAATAAGAATTTTTTTAAAGACGAAATTGGAGCAGCTAGGTGGCATAGTGGATAGAGCACCTGCCCTTAAGTCAGGAAGACCTGAGTTCAAATGTGGCCTCAGACACTACTGTGTGGTCCTGAATGCCTGCAAAAAAAGAAAAAAAAAAAGAGGAAACCGAGACTTAGAGAAGTCGAAGTACTTGTTCATAATTAACAATGAATATAGGAATTGATTTTGAAAAGAAGTGAGGGGATTACAAGACCTTAGCTTAAAAAGGCCAAGGTCTCCCACTACATCAGGAGCCATCTTGCCACTGGACCCACATAGCTCTGGAGGAGAAAGTGAAGCTGGTCATTTTTAATGACCTCCCTCACTTAAATCCAATTCACTTCCAAGTCATGGCATCACCTTCCTGATGTTATGGTCCTCTCCTAGAACAAAGGAAAAGCAGCAACAAGGTATTTTTTGTCTACAAAAACTATCTACAATATCTAGAGAGATGCTCAGGCATAAATTTGAAAGGGTCAATTGGTTAGGACTCTTCCCCAATTTCCCTCCCCTCGCTATTCTACCCCCATCCTCCAAAGGACTATATAAAGTCACCTTCAGATTTTGTTCTGAACCAAAATCAAGAATTCTGAATGATGGGACTTCATCCTTTCAGTCCTCTTCCTTCTGCTTTGACTGCTGAGCTTGGTAGATTCTGCTCTAAATTCTGGCATTAGATACACTTTAATGCTGATTAGGAAAACTTAAGATGACAAAGAGGAATCTGAATGAACTTGAAGAACTACACAAAAGGAGAACAAACACTGTAGACAGTAATCAAGAACCAAATCACATTACCACCACCCAAGCTGCTAAATAGCACCTGATAGTGGCCCTAAAAACCAACGGGCAATGTGACCAGAGGGAGGAGAACCTTACCCTTTCTAATTGCCGAGATTAAGGATGTCCCCCTAAATAACCAAGCTTTCATTAACAACTCACCAAGGATCTGACATCCAGGAATTCAACTAGAGTCTCTGGAAATATGTGCTTGCTGTTGTTTTGTTTCTATCATCCTTTAGGACTTCTGGTAACCTGGGATTTGGTAAAAGTCTTCTTCACTCTTTCCTTCCTCTTCACGATTTGAGAAAACATATTTGTATCCTCCTTAGTCTGAATACTCAAATTTATATGACATGAATATATGCATGTAGAACAGTGATGCCAATCTCAAATACCAAGCCATACATACCTGGCCTGCAACTGAAATTTCCAACCATGAAATCAATTTTGCCACTTCTACCGAGGTGACCATCCTTCCAGTCAACTAGGTGTACAACTTCAGTCATCTTCAACTTGTTCCCCTCTCACCACTCATATGTAATCAGCAGACAAGTCTTTGATTTTCCTTCCATAATATGCCTCACAGTTGCCCCATTGTCTCCTTTCACATGGCTACCACCCTAGTCCATATCCTTCTCTCTCCCCACCACCTAAAATGCTCTAATAGCCTTTTTATTGGTTTCTAATTTCTCCCATCTCTCATTCATCTGTCCACACAGCTATCAAATTAACAATCCTAAAACACAGATCTGACTGTCACAACACTGCCCCAAAATCTTGTGTGGCTCCCTACTGCCTCTAGAATAAAATTTAAAAAAAAAATTCTTATTCTATCATTTGAAAGTGCCATAGTGCAGTTTCCACCTATCTTTCAAATTTATTTCCAGTTATTTTCCTTAACACATGCTTATATACCAAGAAAACAATCTTCCTCCGAGGCTCAGCTTAACTGCTATCCAAAGCCATTCACAATTCCCTTCGGTTGTTAGCTACTTCCTCTTTCCTCTGACCCAGGGGACTCTTAACCTGAGGCTTGTAAACTTGTTTTAAAAAAAATTGATAACTGTATTTCAATATAATTTCCATTGTTATTTTGTATATTTTGTTTTAGGCATATAAAAATAATATTCTGAGAAGGGGTCCATAAGCTTCAGACTGTCAAAGGGATGTGTTGGTAAATGTTTTAACAACTGACTCTGAAAATGTACTAACACACTTTTAAGTTTAAACTACATCATTAACATTTCCCCTATAACTTTTTAAAATCTAGACAATCAACAAAACAATAAATCAAGCCTTGATTTGTAACATTTGCCAATTTCCAAAGGTCTAAATACTCACACTGAAAAGAAAATGTAACAACCAGCTCTCCAGTACAAGTCAGATTCAGCATACCTCTGGGTTCCTAATACAAAAAAATGTTAAGAACCCCTGCTCCAAATTATTTTTTACTAACTTCCATGCATGTTGGATCCCTCCAATAGAAGTAATTTCCTTGAGGGAAAGGACTAGTTTCTTTTTCTTTTATTCTTTGTAACTCTTGCAAAATGACTTGTATATAATAGGTGCTTAACGAACATTTGTGGAATTAGGCTGTGAGTTCACTACCCATTCAATTTTATTTCTGGTCAACTCTTAATTGTTAGAAATGTCTTGCGCTGGGATGAAATCTGCTTTCCTGTAACTTCTCCCTAATGCTTTCCCATTCCTGTCTGGTGATATCAAGAAGAATCATTTTACCACATGTGCCTCTGAAATATTTGAAGCCAATACACTTGCTGCTCCTAAGTCTTATCTTTTCCTAAGTGTTCCGTTGACACATTCTTATAATTATGACAGGCATCCAAATATCATACTACACAATTCCTTCCACCAATTCTCATGCAACCTGTATCCTCCAGAACTAGACAAAATGCTCCACACGTGGTCTGGCCAGGGCAGATGACCGTGGGATTACCATTCCCCTGATTCTGATACTTTTATTAATGTCCTCTAACAATAAATTGGCGTTTTTAGCTAATCACACTTCCTACGTTCAGTTATAACTCTTAATCTGTTTCAAGCCTGTATAACAAAGTAACACATTCTTGCGCACAATTCAGTACATGAACAGCCTCCAACGAGCACACTTCCGAGTATAAACACAAAACTCACTCAAATTGCATTGTCAAGTGCCCTATTTCTTCCCAACTGCCATCCAACCAATCTTAGTTCATTGATCTTATTCCAGGTTGTAGAGGCCCTGCGAAGTGGTTTCCCAAATCACTGGCAGAAACAGGCTGCATTGGGCAACATGAAGACACATTGCATAAGAACACAACATGGTCGGAGGAGAATTTCGTGGCCAGTCTTGTCTCGTTCCATTGTACTCTGAACTCCACTTATGTTTAGGTCTGGGCACCACATTCTAGAGAGGGTAACAACCAACTGGCTTTACACAAAAAGGGGGTAAAGATCATTCCAGGCCAGGTGGAAAGTTAGACAGAAAGTATGCTGGAAGTAGAAAAAACACTGGAGTCAAAAGACCTGGGTTTGAATCCAGCTGTAGCAGTTCCTGGATGACTTTCATTATCTCCTCAGTTTGTCTGTCCATGGAATAAGACTGTTGGACTAAATGATCTGTTCCATTCGCCTCTAATGCATGATCTATCTACGTATGGTCTCTAAGATTTTCCAGAAAGAACCCGCAGAAGACAAAGCTCCCAGAGCGGGGAAGTGCCTGATTTAGCTCTGGGGGAGATGGGACACGAATCGCGGTCAAGAGGAAGGGGACTTGGGTTTGCTCTCCGGCTCCAGAGACTGAAACTCGGGCGGGGACGGGAGGTTGGGGGAGATCTTCCAACGGAGGGGAGGGACCCAGAGATGAGGGGCGGTGGGTTCTCTTTCACTAGACATCTTCCAGAAAAGGCTTGACGGTCACTTGTTGAATGCGCCCTACAGATCCCGGGGTGGGTGGCACTCCACGGTCCCGGAGCCCCTCATCTCTCGGAGGTTTGGTGCGGGGCTCTCCCCTCCCCCCAGGCCGTGACCGTGACCCTGAGGGCTCTAGCTCTGGATCCCCAGGACCCCGCTTTCTCGGCACTCAGTGACACGACCCCGTCTCCCCCTGCCCCAGGCCTCAGTGCTCCAGGTCCGACCCCCGACCCTCAGAGACCCGGAGCCCCGGCTCACACGGCTCCGTTGCGGAAGCCCTTGAGCACGGCCAGCGCGGCGTGGTAGCGCCGCTTGCGCAGCAGCGAATTGATGGTGTAGAGCAAGATCTCGAGCTTCGGCCGGAGGCCCATGGCCGCCTAAGGGAGCGGGAACGCGGAGAAGCAGCGAGTGAGGAGGTATCACCGGGAAAAAGCGACAGGAGCAACTCCGCACCGTCTTCCGGGGCCGTCCGGGACGCATTTTCTTATAAGCTGGAGCATCCGTCATTCACGAGGGATGGACCAATCAGAATCACGAACCTGCTCCAAAGGCATGGGAACCCCTGCTTTCCTTGGAATCATTGGCTCATTGGACGAAGGAGTAAGAACTATAACCAATCACAAGACGGGCTTCTCTCCAGCTTAAGTCTAGAGCCAGAATGCCTCTTATCAGAGCTTGGTGTCCTTCACTGAGTGTTCTGGGCGGGACGATCCGGCCAAGAAAAGGAAGAAACTGACACCAATTTAAAGACAGTAACGTCACAGGTTTCATGGAGAATATCAGACCCCTCCTTTTATAGAAGAGGAAACTGAGACCTGAGATGTTGTGTCCAGAATCACACAGGTGGTAAATAGCAGAACCAGCGTTTTCATCAAGCCTTCTGCTTCTTAAAATTTATTCCCCAATAGATAAATGGATATGAAAAGGATATCAAAGGATAAAAACAGGCCGTTATCAAAAAGGAAACACAAATTGTCCACGAAAACATTGTTTCAAGCTTTCTGGCTGCCAGAGAAAAATGCAAAAAGCAGGTAAAAGTTCAATGTCGAGGTAAAAGAGACCAACCATACTGCTGGAGGGAGATGTGAATGGTGCAGTCATTTTGGGGAGCATAATTAACACATAATTAAGTTATGAAATTGCTCTTACCCTTTGACATAGTGATCATGCTCTTAACAGCAGTACCCTAAAGAAAAGCTGACAGTATGATGAAATAAGAGTGTTGGATAAAGCTCACCTATTGTTAGCATCCCTCACAGTTCTGGGACAACTTGCTACTTCCTGGTTTGAGATGTTTTTTAGATATATTTGAGGCACATAAATACAGTAAAATATTTAATATATAAGGGTGGGTGTTGGTCAAATCCATCAATCAAATCACCCAGCTCCCACTTAAAGTAGCAATATACTATACTTTGATATCTTTGTCAGATGACAATAGTCAATTAGGTGTGAACTAAGTATGAGCAAAGCTTAGATATCAATCAATCACACGGTTGAACTAAGTGTTAAAAGACAATGTTGACTATAGCAAAAAGAAAAGAAATTAGAATAGAAAATGAGGAAATAAAATTATCATTCTTTGCCCATGATATGATGTCATACTTAGAAAATCCTAGAGAATCAACTAAAAAACTATTTGAAATTATTAACAACTTTAGAAAAGTTACAGGATACAAAATAAACCTACATAAATCATCATCATTTCTATATATTACCTGCCAAGACAAACCCAGGAACGATATAAATACATCTCTAAAACAGTTTTCAGCTCAGATTCAATCCAGCTCAGACTCTGTCTAGCTGAGATTCTATCTGGCCCACTTGTGAATACAATGTGCATTACAAATGCTTAGGCTCCTAATCCAATATGGCGAATCTTTAATAAACTTTATTTTTCTTTGACTTTAAGAAGACTTGTGTCAAATTCATTCAAGCAGCACCCCTGAACCTCAACAGAAGGACTTACAGATCCCTTGGTTATCAATCTCACAGACAACAGGAAAACCAGGACAGGGGAGAATCTCCAAGAACAAGTTTTCATTCAACAGATCACAGGGATGCACCTATATTTGAAATCTGAAAGGGGCTTAGTTGGAGGTCACCAAGCCCAGTCCCCTTATTTTTCAGAGGAGAATACTGAGGTTCAGTGACTTAGTAGCCAAGGCTAAGTGGAGAGAACCTGGAGTCAGATCCAAGAGAATCCTCCCTCAGTGATCTCATAAAGGGGAGATCACTGGAAGAGGAAATAAATGAAACTTTTTTTAAAAAAGCCTGAGCAAAAATGGTCCAAATCAATAATTAACTAAATGCAAATTAAATCAACTCTCAGGGTCTATTTAAGCCCCATCCAAGTGAAAAAAAATGAAAAGACATTAGAAGTACAGGAAGAGAAAAAAGCTACATCAGTTACCTGTTGAAGCTGTAAAGTTCCTCCAAATCACAAAATCATTGACTCAGTGATACCACTAGAGTGCATATACCTTTCAAGAAAGGAACCCACATGTGTAAAGATGTTGATCCCAGCTCCTTTTGATATGCCCAAGACCTAGAAAGTAAGATGTGATGTCCTACAATTAGTAAGACAAAATTGCACAAATTCTGGTATGTGGATGCTATGGACCAATCACATGCCATAAAACCTAGGCAATTTCAGTGAAATCTGGCACAGTTGAATGGGCTAGTGCAGCCTACAGGGAGTATTTGCTAACACACAACAGAGTGAAGGCCAATAACTTGGCAAGAAGTCCCACCTCTTATCATTGTAATGGTTAACCAGTATATCAGAGACATATCAAGATCTGTGCAACCTGCTTCCTTACCAAGGGGTGATGGAGAAAAATGTGGAATAAAAAGTATATTTGAGAAAAAATAAAAAAACACTTTTTCACACAAATAAAGTCAAATCTAAACAATGGGGAAAATATTAATTGATCATTGGTAGACTGAGCCACTGTAATAAAAATGACAGTTCTGCTGAAACTATTCTATTTTATTCAGTGCCATACCAAATTATCAAAAAATGATTTTATAGAGCTAGAAAAAATAATAACAAATTTTCATTTGAAAGAACAAAAGCTCAAGGATATCAAGGGAATCAATGAGAAAAAATGCAAAAGAAGGTGGTCTAGCTATACCTGATCTCAAACTGTATTACAAAATGGTAATTATCAAAACAAACTGGTACCAGTTAAGAAATAGAGTGGTGAATAAGTGGAATAGATTAGGTAAACAATACACAATATTATGACCAGAATCATCTAATGTTTGATAAACTCAAAGATACAAGCTTTTGGGATAAGGAACTCAACATTTGACAAAATTTTTCTGCAAAAATTAGAAAGTGGTTTGGCAGAAATTAGGTGTAGACCAATATCTCACACCATATACCAAATGAAGGTCAAAATGGGTACATGATTTATACATAAAACAGTGATACCATAAGCAAATTAAGAGAGCATGGAATAGTTTATCTCTCAGATTTATGAATAAGGAAAGAATTTAAGACCAAAGAAAACATAGAGAGGATTACAAAATGTAAAATAGATAATTTTGATTATATAAAATTAAGAAGTTTTTACACAAACAAGACCAATGTAAACAAAATTATAAGGAAAACAGAAAATGGGAGGGGAGGAAACTTTGCAACAAGTCTCTCTGATAAAGGCCTTATTTCTTAAATATATAGATAACTGGGTCAAATTTTGTAAAAATACAAGTCATTCCCCAATCAATAAACAGTCAAAGGATATGAACAGAAAATTTTCAGGAAGAAATCTAAGTTATATGAAAAAATGCTCTGAATTCCTATTGATCAGAGAAATGCAAATTAAAACGACCCTGAGTTACCACCTCACCCCTATCAGATTAGCTGATATGACAAAAACGGAAAATGTTAGATGTTGGAGGAGATGTGGGAAAACTGGGACACTAATGCACTGTTTGTGGGATTGTGAACTGATCCAACCATTGTGGAGAACAATTTGGAACTGTGCTAAAGGGCTATAAACCATGTATACCCTTTGGTCCAGTAATACCACTGCTAGGTCCATAACCCGAGGACATAAAAAGGGAAAAGGACCTATTTGTACAAAAATATTTATAGTAGCTCTCTTTATGGTGGCCAAGAATTGGAAATCAAAGGGATGTCCATAAATTGGAGGATGGCTAAACAAGCTATGGTATATAATTGTAATAGAATATTATTGTTTTATAAGAAATGACAAGGGGGGAGGAGCCAAGATGGAGGAGTAGAAAAATTCACATATGCTAGCTCCAAACCCACAGCCCATAAGTTAACTGTAAAAAGGAACTCCCAACAGGTTCTGGAGCAGTGGAAGCTGCACAGCAATGGAGTGGAAGAGATTTCTGTTCCGGAGAGCCCTGAAAAACTGACACCAAGGGTCCATGTGCACCGGACCCGGAGCAGAGCCCAGCCCTGCCTTGGCCCTGCAGCACCAAGAGGAGCATATCCCAGCAGGCTTTGGGAACAGAATTTCCGGCGGCCGTGAAGGTCCCTCCGCCCACAGGTGCTGCAGGTCAGTGAGAGAATCTTCTGGGCTGGCTGAGAGGGGAGCGAGGTGTCTCCATAACTCAAGCCCCCTCAGGAGGCAACAGCAGAGGCAGTGGTGGCCAGGGGCTCCCGCAGCGAACAGGAGCTCAGGTCCATTACTGAAGATCTCCGCATAACCCCCCTGAGGGAACTGAGCCTGGGAGGTGGCCCTGCCCCCACCTGAGAACCTGAATTTAATCTTACCCTGAATAGCAGTCAGGCTGCTGCTGAAAGCCCTGAGGCTGGGGAACAGCATTTGAATCTCAGACCCCAAGCACTAGCTGGATGGATCTGGAGGTGAGGCGGGGGTGGAGAGGAATCTCAGAAGTCAAGTAACTGACTGGGAAAATGCCCAGAAAAGGGGAAAAAAAATAAGACCACAGAAGGTTATTTTCTTGGTGAACAGATGTTTCCTTCTTTCCTTTCTGATGAGGAAGAACAATGCTTACCATCAGGGAAAGATATAGAAGTCAAGGGCTCAGTATTCCAAACATCTGAAATAGATATCCAATGGGCTCAGGCCATGGAAGAGCTCTAAAAGGATTTTGAAAATCAAATTAGACAGGTGGAGGAGAAACTGGGAAGAGAAATGAGAGAGATGCAAGAAAAGCATGAAAAATGGGTCAATACCTTGCTAAAGGAGATTCAAAAAAATGCTGAAGAAAAGAACACCTTGAAAAATAGGCTAACTCAATGGGCAAAAGAGGTTCAAAAAGCCAATGAGGAGAAGAATGCTTTCAAAAGCAGAATTAGCCAAATGGAAAAAGAGGTTCAAAAGCTCACTGAAGAAAATAGTTCTCTCAAAATTAGAATGGAACAGATGGAGGCTAGTGACTTTCTGAGAAACCAAGAAATCACAAAACAAAACCAAAAGAATGAAAAAATGGAAGAGAATGTGAAATATCTCATTGGAAAAAACAACTGACCTGGAAAATAGATCCAGGAGAGAAAATTTAAAAATTATGGGACTACCTGAAAGCCATAATCAAAAAAAGAGCCTAGACATCACCTTTCATGAAATTATCAAGGAAAACTGCCCTGATATTCTAGAACCAGAGGGCAAAATAAGTATTGAAGTATCAATCACCACATGAAAGAGATCCAAAAAGAGAAACTCCTAGGAACATTGTGGCCAAATTCCAGAATTCCCAGGTCAAGGAGAAAATATTACAAGCACAAGCAGCTAGAAAGCCTATAGCTGATTATTTACCATCTCAGGGAGGGAGGGAAGGAGAGATGGAATTTTGAACTCAAAACTTTGAGAAACTAGAAAGAAACAATTCCAGTATTGTGGAAATAAAATCAGGATAACACAAGATCTAGCAGCTTCTACATTAAGGGATGGAAGGGCATGGAATAGGATATTCCAGAAGTCAAAGGAACTAGGACTCAAACCAACCCAGCAAAACTGAATATAATGCTTCAGGGGAAAATATGGTCTTTCAATGAAACAGAGGACTTTCAAGCATTTTTGATGAAAAGACCAGAGCTGAATAGAAAATTTGACTTTCAAACACAAGAATGAGAAGAACCATGAAAAAGTAAACAGCAAAGAGAAGTCATAAAGGACTTATCAAAGTTGAACTGTTTACATTCCTACATGGAAAGACAATATTTGTAACTCTTAAAACTTTTCAGTATCTGGGTAGTTGGTGGGATTACACACATACACACACATACACATGCACACACACATACATGCATGCACACACACATACACACATGCATGTACACACAGAGACAGAGAGCACAGAGTGAATTGAATAGGATGGGATCATATCTTAAAAGAAATTAAGGTAAACGGTGAGAGAGAAGTGTAGTGGGAGGAGAGAGGGTGAAATGGAATGGGGTAAATTATCTCTCATTCAAGAGACAAGCAGGAGAATTTTTAGTGGAGGGAAAAAGAGGAGAGCTGAGAAAAAAACATGAAGTTTACCCTCATCACATTCGACTAAAGGAAGGAATAAAATGCACACTCATTTTGGTATGAAAACCTATCTTACAATACAGGAAAGTGGGGGAGAAGGAGATAAGCAGGGTGGGGAGGATGATGGAAGGGAGGGCAATGGGAGGAGGGGAGCAATTTGAAGTCAACACTCTTGGGGAGGGATAGGATCAAAAAGACAGAATAGAAACAATGGGGGGCAGGATAGGATGGAGGGAAATACAGTTAGTCCTTACACAACACGACTATCAGGGAAGTCATTTGCAAAACTACACAGATATGGCCTATATTGAATTGCTTGCCTTCTCAAAGGGAATGAATGGGGAGGGAGGGATGGGGAGAAGTTGGAACTCAAAGTTTTAGGAACAACTGTCGAGTATTGTTCTTGCTACTAAGAAATAAGAAATACAGGTAATGGGGAATAGAAAGTTATCTGGCCCTACAGGACAAAAGAGAAGATGGGGACAAGGGAAGGGAGGGAGGATAGAAGAGAGGGCAGATTGGTGATAGGGAAAATTAGAATGCTCGGTGTATTGGGGTGGGGGGAGGGGACAAATGGGGAGAAAATTTGGAACCCAAAATTTTGTGAAAATCAATGTAAAAAGTTAAATAAATTAAAAAAAAAGAAAAAGATAATTTGACTTTCAAACACAAGAAAAAAGAGAAGCATGAAAAGGTAAACAGGAAAGAAAAATCATAAGGGATTTATTAAAGCTGAACTGTTTACATTCCTACATGGAAAAATATTTGTAACTCTTGAAAATTTTCTCAGTATTTGAGTAGTTGAAGTTATTATATACATATACATATACATACACACACACACACACACACACACACACACACACACACATATATACAGAGGGCACAGGGTGAGTTGAATGGAAAGGGATGATATTTAAATAAATAAAATTAAGGGATGAGAGAGGATTATATTAGGAGAAAGGGAGAAATGGAATGGGGCAAATTGTCTCTCATAAAAGAGGCAAGAAAAAGCTTATGGAGGGGAAAAGGGGGAGGTAAGAGGGAAAAAGTGAAGCTTATTCTTATCACATTTGGCCTAAGATGGAAATAACATGCACACTCAATTTGCTATAAAAATCTATCTTACACTACAGGAATGTAAGGGTTAGGGTTAGGGTTAGGGTTGGGGTTAGTTTTGAAACTCAATATCTTGTGGAAATGAATGTTGAAAACTAAAAATAAATAAATAAATTTAAAAAACCCAAGAAACAAAAAAGAAAGATTTAAAAATAAAAAAATAAAAATTTCATCTTTTATTCAAAAAAAAGAGATAGGTTGGATTAATGGAATAGATTTAGATACATAATATACGGAATCAAAGAAAAAGAGTAGCTTAATATTTGTTAAACCAAAAGATACTAGCTATTGGGAGAGGTATTTGAAACTGTTGGAAAATCTGGAAAAAAATCTATTCTGACAGAAACTAGGTATAAACCTTGCCATATACCAATATAAGTTCAAACTGTATATGATGTATGACTTACCTGAATACAACGGAGGCAGGGTGGGGAGGGCACCACCTTTTTAGGCTTCCTCTTTTGCCAGATAAATTAATGAACTTCTTTCTAAATTATTTCAGTTCTGAGTTTTGTTCTCAGCCAACAATCTATAGTATCAGAAGTGAAATCTCTGATTGTCAACATGAAGGGCAGGACCAAGCTAGGTAGGATGGATGTGCTCAGTGAGAACCAGGTAAATAATCTGAGACTCCAGGTGGAATACAATTCTTGTTCTGTTACTTGAACTCTACATATTGTACAGAAAGAATTATTCATGGAAGAACTAGACTAGACACTTTTATTGAAAATGAGTAGTCTTCTTGGATTGATGAACCAAGAACTCTAGGAGCAGATCTACCATCTGTTAAATATGGTCAGTAGTCCTCTATCATATTTCTCTGTCTCTGTTTTTGTCCTTGTCTCTTTCCCCCCTCTTCTACATATTCCTCAGTCCCTTGTGACCATTAAAAATAAACCAAAAATTGGTATATGTGATTATATATTAGTGGTAGCTGCCTTGCTATCCTGATGAATATGGCATTATGATCCAAAATTCAAAGGCAAGCACTACCATTTGGTCCACATGACCTGCCAGGAGGGAATCCTTTATCATATGCATTGCGTCTGATCTGATCTTGATCTGTTTAGTTAATTGAGCAACCATGATGAACCATTTGCCTAACATCAGTCCTACCTGCATCCATTTATTTTTGACAGCTCTGAATGAATGTGCCTTACTCAAAATAAACTATTGTTCAAGGTTGGACATACATGATACTGAAGACTCAATACCCCAACAGTAGGAAATCCCCTTTTCTCCCTCTTTATTCTTCTTATTTCTTATATAAGAAATATTATTATACTTCTTAGGAAAACTTTTGACTTGTATCATATCTAGTATGTTTTTAGGTTCTGCTATCTTGAAAGATTTCTAAGGAGAAAATGCATCTAGCTATAAAGAGTACTATTTTAAAAATGCAGCCAAAGAGTTTAGAATGGTGGAGAAGATTAGTGAAGTTTTGTACTTGAAACAGCTCTTCCAGCTTTCTATAATCTGATGCTAAACTCTGCTTCTCAATAAACAAGGACATCTCCCACTTCCTACTTTCAAGAGGAGATAAAATTTTGAACAGGAAAAAGGAAAAAAGAAAAAAATGGCAAAATACTTTCTGTCATTTCAGCTCTGGTCAGTTTGAGGTTATAGAGATGAAGTCAGACAATTAAAGAAAGGAAATCTTTTTCCCGGCTTATAGTAATGTATAGCATTGTAAACTAATTAGAGACTAAATTTGTAACTTAAATATAATACCTTTGTATAAATTTCCAAATTTTGGTCTGAAAATTTTTGCAAATGCTGAAAAATTTTAAAAAGGAAGTGATAAGACTGCCACACCATAAATCTTCAAAACAGAGTTAATTGAAAGCTGTGAGCTCTGTAATTTGAGGTGCTGGCAGCTAAAGGTCCTTGCAAAATTGAGATTTTGAATAATACCATTTGTAATTAAAATCCAGATTTGATTTGACTGTGATTGTCTTTAAACTAAATTATAATATGGCCTCATTTAAAGTGAGATACATTTTCCTATTAGGATAGTTGTGATTTTTGACCCCTTATGGGTAAATCAGACCTTATTGAAAAATATACTTGATATTTTGCATTAAGACAATATGGTTTAGAAACTACATGAATAAGAATTGAAAGTGCAATTGTTTCTTTTTACAGTTTTTGAATGTGACTAGTAAAGAATGCCAAATTGATAGATGGATGAAGTGATTTTCTAGGTAATATGATTTGGAAATACATTCAACCAAATTGTGGTTATTTGGCTGTTATTTTATGTGTTTTTTTAATCTTATATAAAATATGCAGAATAAAGTCTACTAGATTTTAATTATTTCCCTTGCCCTTGCAGTCTAGTTCTATAGATCAGTAATTGGCTGTAGTCAACTGTACTTTGAGAAATTATTCAGACTAACTTTGGGATGTTACAGAATAGGTCTTCCTGCATTAGAAAGATTCAAGCTTTGCACAAATATTTAAAGAAATAATCACTGCCTCCCCAGGAATGTTATCCTCAGCAGAATTGTAAATGGATGACATCTTTCCTATGTAAAGTGCAAGGTGGATGGGAAAGAAAGAAAAGTCTAAGATACTCTCTGTATGTAACAGTGGATTCACCAGGGAAAGCAACTTTACTCATATGAAAAGGGAGCTTTAGAACCCTGTAGGAATCAACACATTCTTGTCTCTTGGTTTGATGTTATGGGTTCATGGAGGTTGTTTCTTCCCTTCTGTCACTTGGAAGGTCCATCTTAGGTGGCTTGAAGGCTGCTGGATCTTCTGCAATTCTAGTAGCCTGAAGGTGAATGAGCTCCTCTGGTGATGGCTTCTGAGTACCCCTGTAGGACTAGACACTGAAACCAGTGTTGTCAGATTGCTGAAGGGTTCTTGGTCCAAAAAGCTCCATTTGTCTCTGTTTCCATTTCCAGAGTCCATGCTGCTGACATCTAGGTCAGGTAAGGAAATAGAAGATCCATGAATAAACTAGTCTCTGAACTTTTACTTGGGAGAAGAATGGGGTGTACTACTTGGAAAAGACTGGGTTGAAGTAAGCAGTCTATCTTCTTTTGTCATTTCTCCATTTTGTAACTTCAATTTATGGACTGCCTCTGCTACACGGTGGCACTTGGTTTCTTCTGTGGTGAGGCCTTTATGGGGAGTGTATTCTGTGACTGTCCACCCTGCCTGCTGCTCAAAGCACTGGATGCTTTCTTGTGTCTGGTCAGCTGGGTTTCCACGAGAAGCAGGGTGGGATGGAGGAAAGGGGAGGAGAAGAGACCATCTGCAACCCAAGGCTCTGCCAGACACAGGGAGCGGAGACTAACAACAACATAAATGGGAAAAAACTCTTAGGATTGTAATTTGATATTATTCAGAGTTTTGATTTCAAGTATGATTGTCTCAACTGTCGTTAACAGGAAACTGAGACTCACTAGGCACTGAAGCACAAACTGAGGCCATGACACAAGCCAGGACCCAAAAGGACCTCAACGAGGAGAAGTAAAGTGAAGTCTGTGCTGTTTTATTAAAATCCATGATATTATTTATGTTATTGTTAGGTTTCTAATTTTTCTTGTATTGTGATTTTTGGGAAATCCTTGTATAAGAAATGCTGTTAATTTGAAAAATAGGTACCCAGAGAGTGATACAGTTGCATCACTGGAAAAGTAATGCTTCTAAAAGAGACTGTTACTGTTATGGTTAAAATAAACTGTCAAATATTTAATTGGGTATATTTTACTTTTAAAATTAATAATGATAATTACTTATATTTTGGAAAAAATCCACAGACTTTGTAATTATCTGTGAAGCTCTTTGGATACTCCCCAGATTTTTAGTTTTCAGGATTTTCAGCCTTGGCAAGGTCACAAATCTTATCAGTTCTGTGAGAGAAGTGATATTTTCAAGTTAATATTGACAGATCCCAGATTTAAAGATTTTATTTTTTGCTTTATGGATTAATATGAAATGCCTTCAGATATGGATATCTGTCAGCCTCAAAGCTTATAGAAGCCAGCATTTTCTGGCTTTAAATGAACTATCATGCTTTAACTGCATGTGTATAAACATAGAAAGTGATTGTTCTTAATTTCAATGATTAATTTTTGTTCCAGGATGATTTAAACAAGAAAAGATGACTAAGATAAGGTTTTATATATGTTCATTGCTAATTATTATTACACAACATAAAGGGAAAAAAACCTCTTGGAACTGTAATTTGATATTATTCTGAGTTTTGATTTCAAGTATGATTGTCTGAATTGTCATTAAGCCAATAGTCCACCATTTCAGGGAAATGCCATGTTCTACTCAAAGGAAGTGTGATCAGAGAATTGCTACAGGGGAATGGATGCTTGCGCTTGGGAAGGTTGAGAGGACAACCTTGCAACGCAATAGTAGGCTCCTCTTGGCTGAGTTACTTTATTGTGCTATTTCCTTTCTGAACAGGAAACTTTCCCACCTGATTAATTCTGAGCCTGAGTGTGATACCCTGTGAATAATGTGATACTTTGCTTCATGACTGGCTACTCCAAAATAAAAGTTAACTCTGACTCTTACCTGGAATTGAACAAAGTTAAGGGAGTTTTATCCTGTTATGCTTATGTTAGGTCAGTCTGTGCCCCTGAAGGGACAGTCTTGACATTATTTTTAAATTTTAATTAATTAATTTTTAGTTTTCAGCATTCACTTTTGAGTTCCAAATTTTCTCCCCTCCCTCTCTTCCCCAACCCCCAAGGTGGCATGCCATCTGATATAAGCTCTACATATACATTCATATTAAACTTATTTTCACGTTAGTCATGTTGTAAAGAAGAATTAGATTAAAATAATAAGCAGTATCTACCTAAATCCATCAGCAAGCATTATATGCAATGGAGATTAGCTAGATTCATTTCTAGTAAGATCAGGGGTGAAACAAGGATGTTCATTATCACTGCTGTTATTCAGTATGATACTAGAAATGTTAGCTTTAGCAATAAGAGAAGAAAAAGAAAATGAAGGAATTAGAATAGGCAAAGAAGAAACTAAATTGTCACTCTTTGTAGATGATATGATGATATACTTAGAGAATACTAGAGAATCAAGTAAAAAACTACTTCAAATAATAAACAACTTTGGCAAAGTTACAGGTTACAAAATAAACCCAAATAAATCATCTGCATTTTTATATGTTACTAACAAAGACCAACAGCAAGAGATAGAAAGAGAAATATTATTTAAAGCTACAGTAGACACTGCAAAATATCTGGGAGTCTACCTGCCAAAACAAACCCAGGGATTATATAAGCACCATTACAAAACACTTTTTGCACAAATAAAGTCAGATCTAAGTAACTGGGAAAAACATCAGTTGCTTGGGGGTAGGCCAAGCTAATATAATAAAAATGACAATTTTACCTAAATTAATTTACTTATTTAGTACCATACCAATCAAACTACCAGAAAATTATTTTCTAGAGCTAGAAAAAATGTCAAAATTCACCTGGAAGAACAAAAGGTCCAGAATATCAAGGGAATTAATGAAAAGAAATGATAGGGAAGGTGGTCTAGCCATATCAGATCTCAAATTGTATGATAGAGCAGCAATCATCAAATCCATTTGGTATTAGCTAAGAAATAGAGGGATAGACCAGTGGAATATGTTAGGTACTCAAGATGCAGTGGTCAGTGAATATAGTAGCATCTTCTGTTTGATAAACCCAAGGACCCCAGCTTCTGTCACTGTTTGACAGAAACTGCTGGGAAAACTGGATAACAGTGTGGCAGAAACTGGGCATAGACCAATGCCTGACACCATACACAAGAATAAAAATCTAAATGGATACATGATCTAGGTGTAAAGGCTGATACTATAAACAAATTAAGGGAGTAAGGAATAGTATATTTGTCAGATTTATGGAGAATGAAAAAATTTATGACCAGACAAGAGATAGAGAACGTTATGAAGTATAAAATGGATAATTTTGATTACATTAAAATGAAAAGTTTTTGCACAAACAAACCCAATGCAACCAAGATTAGGAGGGAAGCAGAAAACTGAGAAAGAATTTTTGCAACTAGTGTCTGTGATAAAGGCCTCATTTCTAAAATATATAGAGAACTGAGTCAAATGTACAAGAATACAAGTCATTCCCCAATTGATAAATGGTCAAAGGATATGAACAGGCAGTTTTCAGAGGAAGAAATTAATTATTAATAATTATTACCTATGGTCATATGAAAAAATGCTCTAAATCACTATTTATTAGAGAGATGCACATCAAAACAACTTTGAAGTACCACATCACACCATGACAAAATAGGAAAATGATAAATGTTGGAGAAGATGTGGGAGAGTTGGAACACTAATTCATTGCTGGTGGAGCTGCGAGCTAATCCAACCATTCTGGAGAACAATTTGGAACTATGCCCAAAGGACTACAAAAATATGCATACCCTTTGACCCAGCAATATCGCTCTCAGGACTGCATCCCAAAGACATCATAAAAATGGGAAAAGGTCCCACTTGCACAAAAATATTTATAGCAGTTCTCTTTGTGCTGGTCAAAAACTGGAAATTGAGAGGATGCCCATCAACCGGGGAATGACTGAAGAAGTTGCGGTATATGAATGTAATAGAATACTATTGTGCTATAAGAAATGATGGAGAGGAGGACTTCAGAGAGATCTGGAAGGACTTATATGAACTGATGCTGAGAGAAATGAGCAGAACCAGGAGAACATTGTACCCAGTATCAGCCACAGTGTGTGAGTACTGTTTTTGGTTGACCTAACACTTCACAGCAATGCAAGGACCTAAAACATTTCCAAAGGACTCTTGAGACAAAATGCCTTCCACATCCAGAGAAATAACTATGGTGTCAGAATGCAGAATGCAGCAGAATATTTTCTCTTGTATTATGTTTTGTTTTGGTTTGTTTTTTCTCATGGTTTCTCTCATTCATTTTAATTCTTCTATGCAACATGACTAATGTGAAAATATGGCTAATAAGAATATATGTGTAGAACCCATATGATTGCATGCTGTCTTGAGGAGGGAGGGAGAGAAAATCTAAGACTTATGGAAGTGACTGTAGAAAACTGAAAACAAATAAATTAATTTTTTTAAAAAAAGAATTAGAACCAATGGGAGAAACCACAAGAAAGAAGAAACAGAAAGAGAGAACAAATAATATGCTTCCATCTGCATTCAGATTCCAAAATTCTTTCTCTGCATGTGGATAGCATTTTCCATCATAAGTCTTTTGGAACTGTCTTTGATCCTTGCATTGTTGAGAAGAGCTAAGTCTATCAAAGTTGGTCATCCTACAATGTTGCTGTTACTGTGTACAATGTTCTCTTGGCTCTTCTTACTTCACTTAGCATCAGTTCATGTCAGTCTTGACATTATTATAACCCTGTCCTTCAAAATACTCAATTGGCAATAGAAATCTCTCTTATCCAACAGGGAAGTAGGTGAGGAAGGGAAACAAGAGAAGGATGGGATAAGGTCATAAAAGGGAGAGCAGATAAAAGAAGGCAGTGGATAGAAGAAAAACAGACTTGAGAGGAGGGACAGGATAAAAAAGAGAGAGGTATGTATTAATTTATATTTATGTCTATATTAGACATGGCCAATGTTGGAATTTGTTTTGCTTGACTATATGTTTTTGTAAGAAGGGTCTTGTTTTCCTTTACTAGAAAAAAAAATTTAATTTAAAAAACTATTTTAAAGTATGTGATAATTCCATACATTACTCTAAAAATTGTGCTGTTTTTCTCTGCTTCCTATTGAACTTCCTTCTGTTCCAATGTGCATTTTTTACAGTGTTTCAAGAGGCTTCTTTCTGGGGTGCACTATTATTACCAGCCTCTCTTCTTTCCTTCAATACTTCCCAATTAAAAACTGGGAATAGGAAGAACCTCTTGTAACAAACAACCATAGTTAAGTGAAACAAATCAGTGCAATGACTTAGGTTGGAGTCTTGGGAAACTCTCATCATTAGTGGGCGTGACTTGGATGAAGACCCAGCAAAGGAGCTTTAGAGGCAGAAGGAGAAGTGGAAAACTGGGTCATGAAAACATAGAGAAGGAAAAGTGGGTAATCAATAGTTTCAAAAGCCGCAGAGAAATAAAAAAAAAAGGATGAGGATTGAGAAAATGCCATTAAATTTGGCAATTAAAAGATTATTAGTAACTTGAGAGAGAATAGTATCAATTGCATGATGAGATCGGAAGTCAGACTGCAGAGAGTTAAGAAGAGATTGAGAGGAAAGGAAGTGGTTGCAGCTATCGCAGACAACTTCTTAACAAGTTTAGCCACAAAGGGGAAGAGAAATGAGACAATAACTAGCAGAGATGGACGGATCAAGTGAGGGTTTTGGTTTTTGCTTTAATATGGGAAAAAATATAGGCATGTTTGTAAAAAGTAGGGAAGCAACCAGAGAAATCAAAGATAAGTGAGAGTAGAGAGGATAAACTTGGTAATTTTTTTTTTTTATCACAGAACTTCTGGAGACAGATGGTCACTGCATTGATCAGAATTCTTAAGTCTTTCAAAGTTATTTTACTTCAAAATATCATTATTCTTGTATAACTTTTTCACCAGGTTCTGCTGACTTCACTCTATATCACTTCATATTAATCAGAGTTCTTTGAAATTGTGTCTTTTGTTAATAAGATTCCATTGCATTTATATACCATCATTTGCTCAACCATTTCTCAATTGATAGGCATCCCCCTTCAATTCTAGTTTTCTTTGCTTTTATTTTTTTCCTTTTAATTCACCCGTTCAACATCAGGAAGTTTATTTTGCTTTTCTCTTAATTGCCAATCCTAATACCTACTTGACACCTCTTGAATTTGATGTATTTCTACACCAAATTGTATGTGTCCCACCATATTTTTTTTTTTGTTTCTCATGAGTGAGGTTCGAAATATAGAAAGTTTGAAATGTGAACAGATGGGTGCCCTGGCAAGATTAGTGCCCTTGTGATCAATCTACAACCTACCTTTCTTGTGCTTTCATATAGGTTTCTAATTTGCTTTGGTCTAGAATTTAAAATATAAAATCACACTATATTTCATAAATGTATCATAAAATTGGCTTGTATTTGCCTTCATTTCCCCTTAGAATTTTTATTTCCTCTCCAAGTTTATATGACCAGAAAGAAAAAGATATTCACATCATAGATTAAAGAACATTTATTGCATAGAGTTACAATTGAAATGATATAGTATTAAAACAAATTTTAAACCTCCTAAGCTTTTAACAATTTGATACTTTTATGGAGATCTAAATTCCCATCTCAGCTCCCAACTTCACTTTTGCTAAGGAAACCTAATGCTCCTAGAAGTCATTGGCAAAGGACAGCTATTGGTCACACCCTCCTCAATATAACATTCTAAAGTGGTGAAATAAACAGTCTCACCCTCACCCCACTCAAAATCCTGTTCTAAACTGATTACCTAAAAAATTTTGGAGCTCAAAGACTAACTGAATTGCCCTCAGAAGTCTCCAACATTAACCTGGTCTACTCTGAAGTCCAGGATCCTACACATTCAGGTTAAAGGTTCACTGTTCACCCTGTATTCCTCAGATGTGTTCTGCCTTGTGTATTAACTCATACACTACTGGAACCATACTCTAAACACTCAGGAGAGAAGGTGGTCTACGATTCCTACGTCACTGACAGTTTTAACTGCCTAGCATAATGCCTCAGCATTAATAACCTGCCCAGCATGAAATTAATAGTCTTTTTAAAATTATTTTTTTAAATTATCCATGTATTTTTTCTGAAAATCATCCTTCAAGAAAAATAAAAATAAAATGCTTGTAGTAAGCAAAACAAATTCCCATATTGTCCAAAAATGTCTGTCTCATTCTGCATGTTAGTCCCTCACCTCTGACAGAAGATAGGTAGGATTCTTCATCATTAGTCATTTAGAATCATGACTGATCATTGCATTCATTGCATACATTGCAGAGTATTTAAGCCTTTCCAACCGGTTCATTTTTACAAGGTTGATGTTAGAATATAAATTGTTCTTCTTGTTCTGCTCATTTTACCCTATATTAATTTGTATAAGTCTTCTCAGGTTTCTCTGAAACCCTTCCCTTCAGCATTTCTTACAGCCCAATAGCATTCCATTATATTTTCATATACCCTCATTTGTTCAGCTAGTCCCTACACAGTGGAAATACTCTTGGTTTCTAGTTCTTTGTTTAATCATTTAAAAAATATTTCTGTTACTTTTATAGGTTTGGATAATTCTTTCCAATCCCCTTTATTTCCATTTTCCTTTGAATGTCACCTGAATAGAAATTACAAGGGCATGAGAATTAAAAGACAAGTCTGCTTAAGCCAGTACTACATACAGTTGACAAAACTAAGATTCAGAAATGTTAAGCAACTGGTCCATGTTCACACAACAAATGCAATTCTGACCAGATCTTCCTGATTCCAAGTCCATTATACCATTCTGTTACTCAAGAATCCATCCTAAGCTATAACTGACAAATGGTCATGTATCCTTCACTTGCAGATCTCTAAGGAGGGGGGAGCTCACCACTTCTTTGGCCAGTCACCCATGCTACTTTTGAGCAGCTCTACTTAATTATGGGGAAATTTTCCCTGACATGGAGCCCTGAAACTGTACTTCTTCAGCTTCTATCCACTGAGGCCAAGCAGAATAAAGCCAATCTCTCCTCCACAAGAAAGACCTTCATATTATGAAGATGGTTATTACATCTCAATTCCTCATATACCTTGGACATCAGGCATTTATCAGATATATTTGATGCAAAGATATCCCCCTACTTAACAGAGTTTCTTTTTTTTCAGCTACATTGGTTTCATTTGTGCAAAAATTTTTAAATTTTATTTCATTGCAATGGTTGATTTGGTCTTTTGTGATCACTCCTGTCCCATACTTGATTATGACTTCTTCCCCTAATCATAGTTTAGAGAGACACCTCATTCTACTCTCTAATTTTTTTCTGATAAGACTTTTCATATTTATTCAAATTTCAAATTTTCTTGAGAACAAAGAACTTGAAATAGAGTGGATTCCCTTTGATTGGGGAATGGCTAAATAAATTGTGGCATATGAGTGTAATGGACTGTTACTATGCAGCAAGAAATGACAAATATGAGGAATTCAGAAATGTATGGAAGGGCTAGCATGAGCTGAATTTGGGTCAAACAAGCTGAACCAGGAAAACAACATAAACGATGATTACAAAAGTGTTTTAAAAAAGAAAGAAAAATTAAGCAAAACTGACTGCTGTGCAAATTGAATGACTAAATTTGGTTCTAGAATAGGGTTTAAAAAATACATCTTTTTCCATTCTTTGGAGAGGTAGGGAAAATAGAGGTGTATGGTGGGAAATGTGCTTGCAGTCAGATTGGTAATTATGTCAATTGGTTTTGCTCTTTTGAGTATGAGAGGAAGAAGAACATATTCAGAAGTGAAGGAAATGAGGGGGGAAAGGCAAATCAACCAAGGCATACTAAAGATTCATGTAAGCAGGCCTTTGGCGCATGCTCAGATCACCTAACAGGAGGTACTCTGCTTCCGGAAGATGTCCTGTGTTCCCCTACTATCTTAATGGAAATAGCCTCCTTCAACTGGCTGACCAACTGAAACAGGCTATGCCTTTAAAACTGCCAGAATGTAATAGTCTTGCTCTCTTTCCTGCTCAGAGTTGAGAGAAGGTGAATATTTAGCCATAGCATGAGGACTGTGAACTGAACTGGTGCTCCCTTTTTAGGTCCCAAAGACCCCAAGAAATAGACTTGGGTTTGTCCTTGGTTTTACATGCTGGATGTACAATCCTCACTGGAACTGAAATCATCAAGTCATGGTGACCGGTGACCTTGGAGGCAAGATTCCAGGCTGGCTACGAAGCTAGGCAGCTTAGCAGGGAAGCCCTGAGAAACTAGAATGCCTGGGACTTGAGTCCAAGGTAGGCTTTGAACTTAGAACTTGGGATCTTGCTATAGAGGAACTGAGCTAAAATGTTCATTAATCCCCTCCTCAGAATATGAGGTCAAGTTAGGATGCAAATTATGCCCTCCAGGTATTAGAAGGATAAATGTATATATTTGTTCTCAATATGCCATGATAATTTGTAAAAATTAATCTGACTGTTAAGTGGAATTGGGGTACAGGGGAACTCCTAGAACTGGGGAAACACCATCATTGGGGGCTGAAGCCAATGGCAAAGAATTGAGTTACTCTCAGAACACTTAAGGGTACCACACTTCAGGGAGTGTGGGTCAAGGTAGCCATGGTTACACTAATGTAAATACAATTACAAAATACTTTTTAAAGAAATAATGATTTAATTGGAGGGATATTACTTGCTCCTCCCTAGGCTTCACTAATCAATAAATCAGTAAGACAATAAGTATTTATTAAGTGCTAACCAGGCGCTGTGCTAAATACTAGGGGTATGAAGCGAAAAGGGAGATAATGCCTGCCTTGAAGAATTTACATTCTTTTCTTTTTTTTAAAAATTGAGTTTTTCTATTACTCCCTGACTGGAAATGTTGGGGATACTCACCACCTGGTGCCACCACTGGTAGGACACAGGAGCTTAATGTGCTTCATTTTTTATGGGGGTGGGTGAAACAGTACATCTCTTTGAGACTTGCCATATGATGAGTTAGGTCAGACAGCCTATAGGCTTCATCCACTTCATCACAAAACTTCCAAGCTCAAGAAATCTACCAGCCTCAGTTTCCCCGGTAGCTGGTTTTACAGAGTTGTGCTGCTGCCTGTCCAGGCAGTAGCTTACATTTTAACAAAGGAGAGAGCATGTCCATTTGTAAGCATAAATCAGTGCTGTGCAGAAAATGGGCAAGAGTTTCCCTACTTGCTTCCAACTAACCATGGAGATTCAGTTCTTTGGTACTCTGCAGATGACTAAGTCCCTAGCTGCTTCTAATTATGTACTTTAAGATGACAGTCCCCTCATTGACTGTTGAGCCAGAAAAGCTAATGACTCAATGGATCTTTAATATGGAAGGATTGTCTTCTCTTCCAGCTCTGGGGTTCTTTTAACTTCCTAGAAGTTGTTGGGGGAAGGATGGCCCTTCCAAGTTCCTACCCCACCATCATTGGATTATGAGAAAATGGAAGCTAAATCGTGTGACCTCCCTAGGCATAAGACAACTGGATGTGGGGGTGGAAGCCTTCAAAGCAAGCAGCTTGAAAATGATCCTGACATGATCCATAGTGGAAAAAGAAAAGAGAGACAGAACTGGAAATTATTCTCTTTTTAAAAGTCTGCTTAGTCATTCTCATTTCCTGCTCAATGATCCATGAGGGGATGCCACTGGGATTTATTAAGTACAGAGAGATTGGGTGATATATTTGGACTTAGACTTTAGGAAAATCACTTTGGTGGCTGAATGGAGAGAGACTTAAGGTAGGCAAACCAATCAGTCAGTTGCTGTAATAGTCTAGGGGTAATGAGAACTTGCACCAGGATGATGGCAGTATCAAAGGAAGAAAGCAGAGAAATGCTGCAAAAGTAAAATCAACAGGTCTTAGCAATATATTGCATATGAGGGAGGGAGGGTGAATGATAATGAAGAGTTGAGGATGTCATTTAAGTTGAAGGCTTAGGGGATGGAGAGGATAGTGATGCTCTTAGATAGTAATAGGAAAGTTTGATGGTGGGGTTGGTTAGGAGGAAAACTAATGAGTTCATTTTTGGTCATGTTGAGTTTAAGGTCTACTTGAGATCCAATTTGAGATGTCTGAAAAACAGTTGGATATGTAAGACTGGAGGTCAGCAGAGAGGTTAGGGAAGGATAGGTAGATTTGAGAATCCTCAGCATAGAAAAGTAATATAAATCCGTGGCATCTGATGGAACCACAAAGTGAAATAGTATAGAAGGAGAAAAGAAGAGGACCCAGGAGAGAATGTGGATACCTATAGTTAGAGGACATGACCTGGATTGGGATCCAGCAAAGGAAACTGGGAAGTGGTCTGATAGGTAGATCAGGGTGGTGATTGCTGAAGACAATGATGAAGTTTGCCAATCAAATAATTCTTCCTTTTGCAAAAGAGTTCTCTGTAGCATTCAATGCTGTTTAATAGCATTTTACCATGGTAGAACTTCTTTCAAAATTGGATCAATCCCCTCAACCCTGTTACTGCTTTGTCAGCTAAGTTTATGTAATATTTTTTCAATATTACTGTGTCTCAGGGAATAGGGAGGCCTGAGAAGAGGGAAAGGGAGGGGAAATGGCTAGTCACTGGAGTAGTCAGAACACACACAACATTTGTCATTTAAGGTCACCATCATATATGGGTATAGTTCATGGTGCCCCAAAACAATCACAATAGTAACATCAAATACTTATCACAGACTACCATAACAGATACAATAACAATAAAGAAATTTGAACTATCACCAAAATTACCAAAGTGTGACACAGAGACACGATGTGAGCACATGCTATTGGAAAAATGGCACTGGCAGTCTTGCTTGATACAGAGTTTTGTAAAAAGGAAAGAAACAAAAAAACTACACAACCCTCTGTGAAGTACAATAAAGTATAATAAAATGAAATATGTCTGTAGTTTTCCTGATTATCCCTTTTAATTAGAACTACTTTTGCTTTTGCTTTGTCTCAGAACAAGATTGATATCCCTTTCCTTTTTTTTAGTATGTCATGGAGTCACTAGCTTCCACTTGCCCCATTCTGATTTTGAAAGAATTATTATCTTGAATGAGATTTTGCATCTCTTTTCCATTTGGCCAATTCTACTTTTTAAAGAGTTCTTTTTCTTTCTTTCTTTTTTTTTTTTTTGGTTCTTTATTTTTTTATTATTATTATTTTTTAATTTTGATTTTTTTTAATGTTTTACAATCACTTCCTTAAAGTTAAGATTTTATCCCCCCACCCTTTCCCCAATACCCCCCTCCCTCCCCATGACAGCATACAATTCTGTTTAGGTTTTACATATACTTTCCTATTGAGCACATTTTCATTATAGTCATGCTATGTAGTCGAACTAAAATAAATGGAAGAAATCATATAACAAATCAAAACATAATACACTGAAACCCACACACACACAAACATGATCTGCTACATTCTGCGAATGACTTCCATATTTCTTTCTCTGAGTGTGGAATGCATTTTGCCTTAGAAGACCGACATTAGGATTTTTTTTTTTCTCAGTAAGTTCTTGTGTTATTACAAAGTTCCAAGTCTACCAGAAAAAACTCTCGCACACTGTGGTCGTTGCTGTGCACAAAGTTCTCCTGGTTCTGCTCCTTTTGCTCAGCATCAGATCATATAAGTCCTTCCAGGCCTCCCTGAAGTCTTCTTGTTCATCATTTCTTATGGCATAATAGTACTCCATTACATTCATATACCATAATTTATTCAGCCATTCCCCAATTGATGGGCATCCCCTTGACTTCCAGTTTTTGGCTACCACAAAGAGTGCTGCTATAAATATTTTTGTACACGTGGGACCCCTTCCCGTTTTTATAATCTCTTGGGGATACAGTCCTAGTAGCGATATTTCTGGGTCAAAGGGTATGCACATTTTTGTAGCCCTTTGGGCATAGTTCCAAACCGTTCTCCAGAAGGGTTGGATGATCTCACAGCTCCACCAACAATGAATTAGTGTTCCAACTCTCCCACATCCTCTCCAGCATTTATCATTTTCTTGTTCTGTCATGTTTGCCAATCTTACAGGTGTGATGTGGTACCTCAGAGTTGTTTTGATTTGCATCTCTCTAATCAATAGTGATTTAGAGCACTTTTTCATATGATTATAGATATCTTTGATTTCTTCCCCTGAAAATTGCTTGTTCATATCCTTTGACCAGTTATCAATTGGGGAATGACTTGGATGGTTATATATTTGAGTCAGTTCTCTATATATTCTAGAAATGAGGCCTTTATCCCCGAGCTTAGCTGTAAAGGTTTTTTCCCAATTTACTACATCCCTCCGAATTTTGGTTGCACTGGGTTTGGTTGTGCAAAAACTTTTCAGTTTAAAGTAATCAAAATTATCCATCTTGCATTTCATAATGCTTTCTATCGTTTCTTTAGAAAAAAATTCTTTTCCTCTCCATAAATCTGATAAATACACTATTCCTTGCTTCTCCAGTTTATTCATGGTATCAATCTTTATACCTAAATCATGTACCCATTTAGACTTTATTCTTGTGCACAGTGTCAGGCATGGGTCTATGCCTAATTTCCGCCACACAGTTAACCAGTTTTCCCAGCAATTTTTGTTGAACAGTGAGTTCTTATCCCAGAAGCTGGGATCTTTGGGTTTATCAAACAGGAGGTTGCTATATTCCTTGCCTACTGTGTCTTGAGTGCCAAGTCTATTCCATTTGTCTACCCCTCTGTTTCTTAGCCAATACCAAGTGGTTTTGAAAATTGCTGCTTTATAATACAATTTGAGGTCTGGTAGCGCTAGGCCACTTTCCCAAGCATTTCTTTTCATTAGTCCCTTTGATATTCTGGACCTTTTGTTTTTCCAGATGAATTTTGATATTATTTTATCCAGCTCTAAAAAATAATTATCTGATAGTTTAATTGGTATGGCACTAAATAAGTAGATTAATTTAGGTAGAATTGTCATTTTTATTATATTAACTCGGCCTACCCATGAGCAACTAATGCTTTTTCACTTACTGAAATCTGACTTTATTTGTGCAAAAAGTGTCTTGTAATTGTGTTCATATAATCCCTGGGTTGTTTTGGCAGGTAAACTCCTAAGTATTTTATAGTGTCTACTCTAGCTTTAAATGGGATTTCTCTTTCTATCTCTTGGTGTTGGACTTTGTTGCTAATATATAGGAATGCAGAAGATTTGTGTGGGTTTATTTTGTAAACTGCAACTTTGCCAAAGTTGTTTATTATTTCAAGTAGTTTTTTACTTGAATCTCTGGGATTCTCTAAATATATCATCATATCATCTGCAAAGAGTGATAACTTAGTTTCTTCTTTGGCTATTTTTATTCCTTCAATTTCTTTATCTTGTCTAATTGCTGCCACTAACATTTCTAGTACCATATTGAATAATAATGGTGATAATGGACAACCTTGTTTCACCCCTGACCTTATTGGAAATGCCTCTAGCTTATCTCCATTGCATATAATGCTTGCTGAAGGTTTTAGGTAGATACTGCTTATTATTTTATGGAAAGTTCCCTTTATTCCTATGTTCTCCAGTGTTTTTAATAGGAATGGGTGTTGTATTTTGTCGAAAGCTTTTTCTGCATCAATTGAGATAATCATGTGGTTTTTGTTGGTTTTGTTGTTGATATGATCAATAATGCTAATAGTTTTCCTAATATTGAACCAGCCCTGCATTCCTGGTATGAAACCTACCTGATCATAATGTATTATTCTCTTGATAAGATGCTGTATTCGTTTTGCTAAAATCTTGTTGAAAATTTTTGCATCTATATTCATTAGAGAAATTGGTCTATAATTTTCTTTTTCTGTTTTGTCTCTTCCTGGCTTGGGTTTCAAAACCATATTTGTATCATAGAAAGAATTTGGGAGTACTCCTTCTTCCCCAATTTTCCCAAATAGTCTATATAGTATTGGAATTAACTGTTCTTTAAAGGTTTGATAGAATTCACTTGTGAATCCATCTGGTCCTGGAGATTTTTTCCTAGGGAGTTCATTGATGGCTTGTTCAATTTCTTTTTCTGAGATGGGGTTGTTTAAGTATTCAATTTCCTCTTCTGTTAATCTGGGCAATTTGTATTTTTTAAAATATTCATCCATCTCATTTAGATTATCGAATTTGTGGGCATAAAGTTGGGCAAAATAATTTCTAATTATTGTTTTAATTTCCTCCTCATTGGAGGTGAGTTCACCCCTTTCATTTTTAATATTAGTAATATGATTTTCTTCTTTCTTTTTTTAATCAAATTGACCAAAGGTTTATCAATTTTATTAGTTTTTTCATAAAACCAACTATTGGTTTTATTTATTAATTCAATAGTTTTCTTAATTTCAATTTTATTAATCTCTCCTTTGGTTTTCAGTATTTCTAATTTGGTATTTTCTTGGGGATTTTCAATTTGTTCTTTTTCTAGCTTTTTCAGCTGCATACCCAAGTCATTGATCTCCTCTTTCTCTATTTTATTTAGGTAGGCATTCAAAGATATAAAACTTCCCCTAAGAACTGCTTTTGCAGTATCCCATAAGATTTGGTAGGTTGTCTCATTATTGTCATTCTCTTGAATGAAGTTGTTGATTGTTTCTATGATTTCTTCTTTAACCCATTCCTTCTTTAGGAATAAATTATTTAGTTTCCAATTGATTTTTGCTTTATCTTTCTATGGCCTTTTATTACATATAATTTTTATTGCATTATGATCTGAGAAGGATGCACTGATTATCTCTGCCTTTCTGCACTGGATTTTGAGATTTTTATGTCCTAGTACATGGTCAATTTTTGTAAATGTTCCATGTACTGCTGAGAAAAAGGTATATTCCTTTCTATTCCCATTCAGTTTTCTCCAAAGATCTATCATATCTACCTTATCTAGAGTTTTATTTACCTCCTTAACCTCTTTCTAATTTATTTTGAGGTTAGATTTATCAAGTTCAGAAAGAGGGAGGTTGAGGTCCCCCACTAAGAGTTCTTTTCTTCAGTGAATTTTTGTTCCTCTTTTACCATTAAGTCAATTCTGGTTTTTAGGGTATCATTTTCTTCAGTGTTTGTGTTTGTGTGTGTGTGTGTGGGTGCATATGTGTGTCTTTTATTAAGCTGTTAATTTTCTCTTCATAATTTTCTTGAATTTCTTTTTTTCATTTCCTCTAATTTACTAATTTTTCCCCCACCACTCTGAGCTCTTTAACACTTCTAGGAATTCTTTTTGGGCTTGGATCCAAGTAGCATTTTTCTTTGAGTCTTTGTTTGTAGATGTTTTTTACATTGTTATCTTCTAAATTTATGCTTTAGCCTTCCCTGCCACCATAGTTACTTTTTTGGTCAAATTCTTTTTTGTTATTGTTATTTACTTATTTTTCCAAGCTGTTTTCTGACTTTAAGCTTTATATTAAAATTGGGTTCTGCTCACCTTGGAGTGGAGAAGCACTGTCCCAGACTTTTCAGACTGTTTCAGACTTTTTTGTGCTGCTGTTTTCAGAGCTAGTTCTTTTTGAGGTTCTCTGGGCTTTACCCAGGAAGGACCCTTATTTCCTTGCAGACACAAGCATTAGTTCTTCACCTTGGAACTATGACCAGGGCCTCTATTGCCTTGTGATTAACTCCCAGTTCCTCTCTCCACCCTGGAACTGCACCCCAAAACTTCCTATAGACAATAGAATTGCTAATCAGTGCCAGTTGTACCCAGTGCCAGAAAAAGGTCTCCTATAATCTCTTTCTAATTTTCTGACCCCTCTATAATCTCTGGCCTGAGAACTTCCAAAGCTGCTACTATCCCACCACATATGTAGACTCTGAATAGGCTTACACCTTAGTATCACAAACTTCTCCTGCCAACCCTGCCAACTTCTCCTAAGTTTTCTTAATCCAGAAAAATATCTCAGCCTGAACTTTTGTTGACTCTGCCACTCCAAAATTTTATTTGAGGTGTTATTTTAAAGTTGTTTAAAGGGAATTGTTGAAAGTTCAGCTGGGTTGCCTCTAATCTGCCATCATGGCTCCCTCTGTGTATGATTATTAACAAAACCTTTGGCAGTTGCCTACATTAGTGGCAGAATAGACAGAAATTTGGGAAAAGGTTTGAATCCTTCAAAGAGATGGGAGACATTATCTCTGCTTTAGAATTTATTGAGGTAGGTATATGACATAGGTAAGAGAAATTTACTTTAATCATACTTGAAGAGAACTGCAAGTTTTCCACAAACAGGGAATGTATATATAAACATTTGCATATATATATATATATATATATATATATATGTCTATACATACATATATCTATAAACATACACTGTATTTTATATCAGGGTTGGGGAACCTGCAGCCTTGAAGCCACATGTGGTCTGCTAGGTCCTTAGGTGAAACCTTTTGACTAAATCCAAGTTTTACAGAACAAATCCTTTTATTATGGGGATTTGTTCTGTGAAGTTTGGATTCAGTCAAAGGATCACACTTGAGGATTTATTGGGCCACCGTAGCCTTGAGGCCACGGGTTTCCCACCTTTGCTCTAGATTTAGAGAGATAAGCCATTAAGGTAAATGAGAGCCTCATGTGAGAAGCATTCTGAGCCAGCCTCCCCTTGGTCAGCTTTCTATGGAGTTGAGTGCGGGAATCAAGGGGATGCCTCTTAAAAGTCCTTCCTTGTCTTCAGCCTCTTCAGTTTGACTTATTGCTATCATAAGAAATTGCCAGGATATCTATTATGACTAAAATAATATCATTGGAAAGAATAGTAGCCCCAAAATTGAATGCTATGTAATTACAATGACCAAGCTTGACCCTGGAGAATAAATGAGAAAATGTACCTCTATCCTTTTCTGCAGAAGTGACAGACCCTGGGTTTGGAATATTGCAAATACTGTAAGACTCAGTTGATGTGTTGGTTAATATTGCTGAACTGGTTGCTTTTTTCACTTTTATTCTTTTTTTATGAAAGGAATCGCTCAATGGAATCACAAGATGATAAAGCAACAAGAAGATAAATAAAACTTTTTTTTTTTTTAACATGCAGTTAGATCACTTGTCCTCATGGAACTTACTCTGATATACTAAGAAAGCTGTTAGACTAAACTTAGTTTTTACCAAAGTGATTACATGCTATCCCAGTAGCTTTTATAGAACAGGGGATTCCTGGCAGCATGCCCAGGAAGCGTGGAGCACAGCCTGATGTGGCAGGGACAGGACCCTGAACGGACTTCAGGGTACCACCGGCAACATCAGTTCCTAGATTGCTCAATCCAATAATTCTTTGGTCCTAGAAATCCATGGACCAATACTAATTTTGAGAATTTAATGACTATAGTGTGCTAAAATCCATACATAAAAAGTCATCGGTACTTTTAAATTTAGGTTGTAGGAATGATAGGAAAAAATTTAGAAATAGTGAATTTTTTCTCACAGTCTCTATAGACACCAACTTTGCTCATCATAAAGTGCTATCTTTTCATTTGTGTCAGCCATCTTTGCTTATTGATAGCCTCTGAAAGTCAAGCCCACCTATTCAATCAGTGGAGATGGTTTAGAAACTTGTCAGGACAAATGAAGTATAAAGTCAGAAGCATAAGGCAGAGGAAGAAAATCAGCTCTAATAATGAATATAGGACATACTGGGATTGGCACTTTCCCTCTACTACAAAGGCAGTCAGTCAGACTAGTCCTAAAGAACCCATATTAGGGATACCTCTGAAGCTGTTGACCTGATTATGGCTACTCTCCTCTACTTGCATTAGCAAATGAGACAGAATATTATTTTGTGAAATGTTATCTGGTTTTCCAGTTGAGATGTTCTGAAGACCAAGCGACTATGGAAATCCACTGCATTGGGTTTTTGGGTGAATTAGTTTCTCTCTCTTAAAATCTATATGTACAGGCCAAGATGGTGGAGTAAAAGTAGGGTCTTGCTAGAGCTCTCTCCCCAAACCCAGTCAAATAATGTAAAAACAGATTCTGAAACTGCAGAACCCACCAAAAGAGTGAAGAAAATCTCTAGCCCAAAACAGCCTGGAAGTTCAATGGGAAGCATCTATCACACTGGGATGGGTGCAGAGCACCATTCCAGCACAAATGGGACCTGAGCAGACCTGGGAGGGGGGCTGAATCACTGGCAACTGTGGTGGTTTCCAGACTTCACTCCAAAATGCCAAGGACAATTTAGAAGGTCAGAGGAAAAAGTCTGTGAGACCTGTGTGAGAGTGGGACCCTCTGACCCTAATTCCAGAGCAGTGGAGGGACAGTGGGGGTAGGGGTAGAGGAGTCCTTGGTAGCAGCAGGGGCAGTTGCAGCCATTGTTTCTGGAGCTCTAGGCCCACAGATTGTGGGGGGATCAAGTGGCTGACAGTATATCTCCCCCATCCTCACTAGAAGCAGAGAACTACCTTTACAAAGAAAGGAGAGGGAGGGGGAAACAATCAAAGTTATGTGGAAGTGATTGTAGAACACTGAAAACAAAATAATTTTTAAAAAGTTAGGAAGGACATCAGCAATCACAGCAAGGGTTCATCAATAGTAATAAACATATTCTTACTTTTTTTAATTATTGTTTTCTTTTGACCTGTGCCTGTTTTTCACAACATGACTAATATGGAAATATGTTGTACATGATTAACACATCCATAAACTATATCAAATTGCTTACTGTCATAGAGAAAGGAAAGGAGATAATTTGAAACTCAATTTTTAAAAAAATGTTTATTAAAAAAATGATGAACAGAGTTGGCATCCATAGAGGCTGTGAGAAAAAGTTCACTATTTTTTGTTATAAAATGTCTTTACATGTAATTGGAAAAAAATACGATTAAAAATATTACTGCCAGATGGCTGCGTGTGTTCGTCCTTCATCCAAAGACAACCATGCCATCAGAGAAATGATGACGTGACTTGCACTTGATTTTGTTTTGAGTGAGGGAGGGCTGTGCAGGTCACCAGCCTCACTTCTCTTCCAGAGCCATCTGAATCTAGTGACCAGATATTCATCAAAATGACTGGAGATGACCCAGGATGGGGTAATTGCAATTGAGTGACTTGCCCAAGGTCACACAGCTAGTGAGTGTCAAGTGTGTGAGGTAAGATTTGAACTCAGGTCCTCCTGACTCCTGCACGGGCACTCTATCCATCGCACCACTGAACTGCCCCTATTGCCAGATGGCTAGAGCTCCCTCAGAGTTACAGTGTTTAGAACAGTGGTATCATACTCAAGTAGAAATGAACCCTCTATACTACATATTTACTTAGAAAATTACAAAATAACATCTGTGTTGTATTATATTTTTATTTATTTTGTAAACATTTCAAATTACATTTTAATCTGGTTTCAACCCTTTTGAGGTCCATGGGCTATGAATTTGATCCCTCTGTTCTAGAATGGCATAAATTTAAGAAAAAGAGTATGGGATGGCTCTCCAGGAAGAGAAAGAGTAGGATAGTAGGGGAAATTACAATGATGTAAAAAAAAAAACCAAACCACATCAATAAAAACATTTAACTTTTTAAAAAATAAATTAGACTGTGTTTGCTTATGTAGAATCATTTGGTCAATTAAAGAAAGATCTCCCTAACTTTAAGATGTAACATGTAGTGTAGAGGTCAAGATACTGTGATGTTGCATCCTAATAGATATGGGGTATTTTGTGGATCTGCTGGGTAAGTGTTTGGCCGTATCTGACCATATATTCAACTACCCTTTTCCTTTCATCTTGGATTTCCAAAACCTAAACCAGGTGACAAATGGATTGTGATGCTTGTAATTCTAACATCCGTTTTCCATTCAGTTGTTCTTTATAGTATTCTCCCCCACCCTCTACCCCTACCATGATATTCATTTACAAGATTTTATTTTTATATATATAATTAAGAACTTTCAAAAAAACTAAACTCTCATTATAAACACATGTAGACCACATGTGTGGTCCAGAAAACAAATTCTCACGTTCATCATACTCAAAAATATATGACTCTCTCTGTATTTTAAGATCATCACCTCCCTGGCAGGAGGTGAGTATTATGTTTGATGTTTCAGTCTTCTGGACTCACAATTTTATCACTGTATTCAGTTATCAGAGTACTAAAATCTTTCAAATCTTTATTCTCTTTAATGTTGTCTCCTAATTCTGGTCACTTCTTTTTCATTCTGTTCATAAAGTCTTATTTTTAATATTAATTTAAAAAAGTTTTTAACCCTAAACTCTCCCCCACCCATTGAAAAGGCAAGCGATATTCTGTCATTTATATGGTTTATAAAGTCTTACAATTTCCTTTGAAACTATAAATTTTGTCATTTCTTATGCCAAAACAATATTCCATTACGTTTCCATGCAAGATTAGTTTAGACATTTCCCAATGGGAAGATATCCCTCTTAGTTTCCAATTTTTGACTATTATGAAAAGAATTTTTACAAATATTTTAATAAGGGTTAGGCAATATGGCAGAGCATTAAAAATCAAATCTTGCCTCATACTCACTATTTGAGTGACCTTGGCCGAGTTACTTAACATCTGTCTGTCTCAGTTTCATCATCTGTAAAGTGGAGATGATAATGGCATCTACCACTTGGGATTGTTGTGGGGATAAAATGAGATTATTTGTAAAGCACTTTGCAAACCTTAAAAATGTTATGTAAATGTTGGCTAACATATTTTTGTATATGTTTCTTTATATATATAAAGGAAAAGGAGAGGTCTAGCAGTGGTATTATTGGATCAAAATGTATGCACAGTTTATTAACTTTTGAAAATAGTTCTAAATTGCTTTCCAGAATGGCTAGACCAATGCTTTGATAGTAACATCAACAATGCTTTGGTGTGCCTGCTTTCCTTTAGCTCCTCCAACATTTGTCATTTTCTTCCTTTGTCATCTTTGCCAGTCTGATGAATATAAGGTGGGATTTCAAAGTTGCTTTAATTTGCATTTCTCTAATTACTAATGATTTAAAACATTTTTCAAGGTTGAATTTATTCCTTTGAAAACTGCCTCTTTGCATCTTTTTTACTAGTTACCTACTAAAGAACACCACTTAAGTCTTATAAATTTGAATCAGTTTCTCAGATGTGCTGTATACAAGATGTGGCAACACCCTCCCCCGCAATTACCTGTTTCCCTTCTGATTTTAACTATGATTTGTGTGGAACCTTTTACATTTCATATAATCAAAATTGTCCTTTTTATCTTGTGTGATCCTTCTTGTCTCTTGTTTAATCATGAACTCTTCTGCATTCATAGATTTGAAACCAATATTTTCCTCACTTCTATAATTTATGATCTTTTATATCTAGGACATTTATTTGGAACTTATTTTGGTATATGACACAAGGAGTTGGTCTAATTTCTGCCAGACTGCTGTACAGTTTTCTCAATAGTTTTTGTCAAATAATGAATCCTTCCCACAGTAACTTGGGTCTTTTGGTTTATCAAAATTATACCACTGTTTGTTTCTGTATTGTACCTAATCCATTCCACTGATTGACCTAATTTTTTTTAACCAATGCCAAATTGTTTTAATGATTACTGCTCTACAGTACAGTTTGAAATCTGATAATCCTAAGCCCCCTCCCTTTTCTCTTTTTTCCCTTAAGATTCTTGACTTTTCAATCCTGTGCATTATTTTTCTAGCTCTATAAAATTTTCCTTTGATAGTCTGATAGCTGTCTTCTCTCAACTCTTCTTGATTAGCTAATTTAGCACCTCTAGGATAAAGATGTAGAGGGGAGAGAATGATGGGACTATAGTATTGAAAGGCCAAGAAGAGATAGTAGAAGGGAGACTTAGAATGGCACTGTTGTAGAACTGGGGAAATTCCATAACCACATCCCAAATTCAGAACCTGTGTGGCTGGTTAAACTATAGCCTATGCAGTTCTCTAGCACCCTAAGGTCTTTCTAAACTGTCTCTCTGGGGAATAACTTGCTGAGTTTCCACAGAAGACAACTCCTAATTAAGTCAATCAATGAACACAGCCCAGAATGTCCTAGGAGTCCTTAAAGGGTATGAGAAATGGGAGGGGGAGAGGAGTCATAAAGACAGGATTCAAAACCAAATGAAGGGAAAAATTAGACAATAGCATGAGGTTGTAATTTTGTGGCCTTAATTCCATACTGCCTTGTTTCCTTTTATTTTTCCCCTCATAAAAGTTTTACGAGTAGAAAGCTCCATTTAACATTAACCTGCAAAGTGATTCTCACATTGAACCTGAAAGCCTGGGAGAAATTCTGGAAATCCCAACAAGGCCAGGATGAAGGGGCTGATGGCTGCCAGGAGATCCCCAAATTTGATAATATGGGAACTAGCTAATTCTGGAAAACTCATTAGCTCTTTGACTTCAGGGTGATTAACTTTTTGGGCTCAGCAATTCTGGAATATTATCTGGGTTATGACCTCCATCAGCAGAGGAAATGGCCAAATGAAATCAGGGATCTTTGAATTTAAGAGAAAGGGAAAAAAAGAGAAAGAAGGGAAAATACGTCAAAAGCTGGAAGAGCAGGCAGGGCAACCTTGGTGTGACCACAGGGTCCTCTTCAGAAAGACCTAATGGTTGCTTACAGACTCGACTATGAAGTCTTAAACACCGGTAGGAACGAAGACCTGACCTAGAGAAATCAGACTCTTACATTTTCAGAAGACCACAGTGCTTTGGACTGGTTCAGGTTTAATGGTAATTCTAAATCAAAACAAGAGTAACATTGGCACCAGGGCCCCTTGTTTGGGTTAGACTGACTCATCCTACATTTTCTTCATTTGAGGGCCAGCAGGTGGCTCCAGGAAAGCAAGGAAGACAGGTATCTTCCATAACTGTGATCCTGGATTGTGAATATTCTGCAGTGAAGAACCTACTATAGGCTTCCGCTTGGGTAGTGGAGTCAGATTATTGCCGAAGAGGGTATTATAATTAGGGTTTCTGGGATTATTTAGGGAAAGCAAGGCATCAAATGCTGGAAGGGAGGTTTGGGGGAACAGAAGTTTTTGGTGGTACTGTAAGGAGTGGTAAAAATATCAAGGCAGGTGTGTGTAAAGGTTTCGGAAAGGTTCTCAGCGAAGAGTGTATCTATGTGTGTGTATATGTATATATGTGTGTACACAAGTATTTCTATATATGGTGTATTTTTATGTATGTATATGTATGTCTGAAGTCAGTGGGATGATATGATTGGGGAAGGGGTAAACTTTGGGATGTAAGTGGAAGATTTTAGTATTGTCTTAAGGGCTATTAAGCAAAGGGGTTGGCTTTAGTGGGGTTTCAGTTCAGAAAATGTGTAGAACAGGACCTGAGGGGATCAAAAAGCAGGGAAAAGGTATGGGGAAAGGGTGAGGGATGAGATAAGCCTGTGTGTTGAGGACGGGTGCAAGAAGAGGGAACCAGGCAAAATGTAAGGGGGGTAGGATCATGGGTTTGTGTAACGTATTAGAGAAGGGTCGGAGAGGGTATTTTAGAGCTAGGTGGTATGTTTGTATGAGGCTAGGAGGTTTGCGGGAGGTGGACTCTAGAAGAATGGGTTTGTGTGTTAGGGATGGGGCCACGACGGAACGTGGGAGGGTGCGCATGGGTGTGTGGAGGTGGAACCTAGCTAGGCTGAAGTGTGTTTCAAAGATGGGGTGTGGAAGTGTACTCCAGTTAAGGGTGTGTGTTTATTTGGCTATAGGGATTGTGTGTGTAGACCCCACTAGAGGAGTGTGAGGGTGTAGACATCATGGGGTGCGGGTGGGCACGAGGAGGAAGGTGTTTGGAGAAGCCCAGGGGAGGGTGTGTTTGGCGGATTAAAGAGGACGCACGCGGGGTGAACTCCGGTGGGAGAGTGCGCTGAAGGGGTGCGGGGGAGAAGGGATGGACCTCCGGGGACAGTGTGCGTGTGCTGCACAGGGAGGGGGCGGCGGTCCGTCGGCGGGGCCCGGTGGGGGCTGGGGTGCCAGGTCCGTGGGAGCGGCGCCTCGGGGGCGCCCCCTGCCGCCCGCGGGCCCTGCCTTCGCGCCCCGAAGCCTCCCGCCCGCCGTCGGTCTGCCCTCTGCTGCCGCAGCGGCTGCCATTGTCCTCACGGCGCCGGCCGCCGCCGCTCCCACAATGCTCGTCTAGCCCCGAGCCCTCGGCGGCGACAGCGGCGGCGGCTCCAAGATGGCGCAGACAATCTTCGAAGCGCTGGAAGGTGAGCGGCGGCGCGGGCCGGGCTGCGGCGGCCGGCGGGCGGGCGGGCGCGCGGGCTGCGGCGGTGGCTGCAGGGCGCGGAGGGGCGGCGCGCGGCCCCGGGGAGCGGCGGGCGGGGGTGGCTGTTCCGCGCCGCGCGCCGCCCCTCCCTCCGCGCCGTTGCTAGCTACCAGCCCCAGCTACCTCGCGCCGCCGCCGCCGAGAGCTGGGGCCAGGGCGCCCTAGGAGCGGGGGCGGCGGGGCCGGGTGCCTGGAACAGCCACGACGAGGGGCCTCGCACGCGGGGAGGGATGGAGGGAGGAGGTCCGTGGCCTGGAAGAGCCGGCCTGCAGGCCCCGGCCTGGGAGGGGCGGGCCGAGAGGCCTGGGCCGGCATGCCTAGCCATACCGGCCCAGAGCACCCCGAGCGACCGGGAAAGGCAGGCCTCGTCCGCGCTCCGGGGGCCGCCCCCTGCAGTCCGGGCCGGGCCTCGGGGGCTTCAGAGACCCTCGACCCTCATCCTGTCGTCCTGGATACTGGCCTTAGTGCGCAGCAGAGATGAATGGCGCAGGCCCTGCCCTCGGGTGGGGTCACACTGTAGCGGTGGGGAGCGGAGGGAGCAGGGGGTGGGGGCAGACTGCCGACCTGGGCCTGCATCGCCCCCCAACCCCCCCCCAATAGTATGAATAACTAGGACCTGGAAAGCACCTCCACGCTCAACACACGCACGAAATGAATCTTTATTGATGCCCTTTGTTATTTCATTTACGAATAGACCTCGAACTCCCCTCCCACTTATACTTCCTTACGTAGATTGAAAAGGGAAAGTAAGCTGCCCCGCCGGATGTAGCCACACGTGGGAAGGGCCTGAGAGTAGAAGTAGCCTCGGTCCACGCTCTCCCCCTTCCCCTCCCCTCCCCCCTTTCCCTCCCCTCTCTTCCCCTCTCTTCTGGAAGGGCCGGGAATCGAATTTCCTGAATTCTTCTCCGGGGCCAGCTACAGTTGCTGTCTTGTGTATTTGATCCTGCATCAGTTCCAAGGAGTCTTCCTAGGCGTCTTTGAAACAGTCACATTCTTTCTCTTTTACAATTAGTAACATTCCCTTCCATTCATGCCCTCTAATTTCTTTAGTCTGTTGATGAGCAATTATATTGTTACTTTGTGGCCACAAAAAGATAGTGTCACACCTTTCTCTCTTTTGTCTCCTTTGCAGTGGGATTTGGGAGGTTAAAAGTTATGGATATTTTATTCACTTTTTTTCCTTAAAATTCTATATTGTTTTCTGGAATAGTTCGACCAAGCCACTCCAGTGTGCTTTCTGGTAAGCTTTCCAACATCGACTATTTACACTTTTTCTTATGGCAGTTTACCACCCTCAGCATTGTTTTTCTTACTATTTGAGATTTGAAGAAATCTTTAAAATGCCTACCCCTCCATTTTTCAGATGAGAAAATGGAAGTCTAGATATGGGAAGTGACTTGCCCAAGTTTGAATAGGTCCTAAGTCTTAAGTACCAGTACTTAGATTTGAGCCTGGGTTTCCTTGGAGGTAGCATAGAAGCTGTAAACTCGCAGGACTTGGTTTCAAAACCTATATCTGAAAATTTCCTGTCTGCCTTATATTAGGAAAATTACTTAATCTCTATAGGCCTTAGTATCTTTATCTTTAAAATGAGGGGCTTGGACTGGATAGTTCCCTGAGGTCCCTTCCATTTCCAAATCTATTATCTCTGATTCCAGCTACTATTCCTATCCTGTGCTCCTCTTATTGGCTTCAGTTTCCTTATCTGTAAAAATAATTGGTTGGATTAGATAATCTCACAGGGTTTTTCCAGCTCTTAAATCTGTGATTGTGTACACAAGAAGAAAAAAGTCAACCAACATATTAAGTATTATTTCCACAGAATTTAATAAAGGTAAACTGAAGCAAAAACATCTGAGTATGTTGAATTTTTTAGCATAGCATGAATTTACTAATAAATAGGATTTCAACTTCCTAAGCAAAGTGAAGACCCTGAATGAGGGGGACAGTTCTTTTTTATAATTTTGAGTACAGAAACTAGGAAGGCTAACATCAAAAGTGGAAGAAAATATCATTGGATGGAAATTGGGAATGAGTGCTAGCAACAACCCCCACCTTCCCTCCTGTGAATAAGAAATGTTCTTGTTTGAGTCCAACTGCATCTGCAGTGACAAAGATAGCAAACCAGACATACTTGAAGGATAGCTTGATGGTGTAAAGACGATAGATCAGACACCCTGGTATTCACCTGACTCCTTCAAAAGTAACAAATTTCCTTGACACAAGAATAGAACAGTGATTGACAAGAGGACTGGATTTCTAAACTTAACTCCTTACAGGACAGCTAAATTTCTGAACTAGTTTCAGAGACAAAAAATCATGACTTAGGCAGTTATAGAACAAAATCAATGAATTGTAAATAGGATCAATTAAAAGAGACAATCAAACTAATTACTTCAGTGCTTACTTCATGTGATAAGGATACAAAGAAAGACAAAATACAGCTCTTGCTCTCAAGGCACAATCTTGTGGTGAAGACAACATGCCATCAACTTTATACAAATGAAATATATACAGGATAAATTAGAGATAATCTCAAAGATAAGATACTAAGATTAAAGAGGACTAGAAAAACCTTTTGTAGAGGGTGACACTTCAGTTGAAACCTGAAGGAAGTCTGGAGGAGGAAATGAAGAGGAAAAGAGTTCAAGACATGGGAGATGGCCAGTGAAAATGCTCAGTTTGGAGATGGAACATCCTGTGTGAGGAATGGCAGAGAATCCTGTGTCACAGGATCAAGGAGTACATGGAGGAGAATTAAGTGTTAGATAACTGAAGAGGTGGGAAGGGGCCAGGTTATAAAAGGCTTTAAAAGCCAAATGGAAGGATTTTATATTTGATCCTGGGGGTGACAGCCTCTGGAGTTTATTGAATAGAAATGGGTGACATGGTCATACCTATACTTAAGGAAGATCAATTTGATAACTGATGGAGGATGGATTGCAGTTGAAAGAGACCTGAGGCAAGAAAGACCAACCAGAAAACTATTGCAGTAGTCCAAACTTGAGGTAATGAGAGCATTCACTATGGAGGGAGAAGTGTCAGAGATGAAAAGGGTGCACATATGGGAGATGTTTTGAAGGTATGCATGACAAGAAGAGAGCTGATTAGATTTGGGAGGTGAGAGAGAATGTGGAGTCAAGGATGACACCTAAGTTTTGAATAGGAGTGATTGGATGGTAGTATTCTGGATAGTGATAAAGAAGTTAGAAAGAGAGGGTATTGGGTATTAAGAAAAAATGAGTCCAGTTTACATTATTTATATTCTCAAACTTGGTGATCATACCAGTTCCCATCAATCCAATTTTTATCTCTATGTAGATGATTCTCAGATTTATGTATCCAGTCTAAAGTGTCTCTCCTGAGTTACGGTCTTGAATTACCTTTTAGACTTCTTCAGCTGGTGATCTGTAGACCTCTCACATTCATGTCCAAAACTGAACTCATTATCTCTTTCTCTCCCTCCCTGACCCCATCCTCCTTTCTTCCCAACTTGTCTAATACTGTTAAAGGCACCACTGTCATCCCACTGACCCAAGCCTACAACTTGGGTGTTTTTCTTGACTCCTTACTTTCAGTTGCCCAACATATCCAATCAGTTACCAAATATTGTCATTTGTATTTTCATAACATCTCTCCTATGTATTCCCTTCTCTCCACTCTCATAACTTCCACCCTGATTTAGGCCTTCATTACCTCCTTCTTGGAGTATTACAATTGTTTTCTAATTCATCTCTCTGCGTACCCCATTGCAAACTATCCTTTCTTGTGCTGTCAAAGTGATTTTCGTAAAGCATAGGTTTGATCGTATTACCATCTTTACCCAGCAAACTTCAGTGACTTTCTATTCTAGGATCAAATATAAAATCTTCTGGCATTTAAAATTCTGCTTACACTTTACTCGCCTTCACCTACTCTATGATCATCTACACTGGCCTCTTTACTCTTCCTTGAACACAGCACTCCATCTTTTATCCCTGTTTGACTGCATTGACTGTCTCTAGTTGAGTGCTCCTCACTTCCAACTCTTTGTTTCCTGGCTTCCTTCAAGTCTCAGCTCAAATCCTAACCATCTGTTAGAGACTTTTCCTGGTCCCTCTAGCTTTTAGTTAGTGCCTTCCCTCTGAGATTATCTCCCAGCTACTCTGTATACACCTAGTTTATTATGTACCATCTTTCCCATTATTCTGTTAGCTGCTTGAAGGCAGCAACTGTTTTTTACCTTTCTTTCTATCCTAAGCAGTTTTTCACAGTGCCTGGTACTTGGTAAGTTATTAATAAATGTTTACTGATTGATTGATTGTGGAATACTGCATATAATGTTAAACTTTTTTGCTATGTTCATTGGTTTTGTGGAACTCTTCCTTCTCTTTTTTTCTTTATTATAAGGGATGACTCTCTGGGAAGGAGTGGGGGTATAAGTGCAGTGGGAATTATAGGAGTTTTGAAAGTAAAATGTCAATTTTTTAAAAGAAACATGAATATGAAGATTACCGAGAAACATGAGAAAACATATGAACTTATGAAAAATAAAGTGAATAAAACAAACAATTTCTACAACAATATAAGTTCAAAGAACAAAAATAAAATGGAAACTTGATACTGTATAATTATAATGACAAAACTTGACTCCAAAGGAGAGAGGAAAATATATACCTCTTTCTCATCTTTGCAGAAGCAGTAAGTGTAGAATATTGCAAATACTTCCAGACTTGGTTGATGTTTGGTTAGTTTTACTGAACTTTTTTTCTTTCTTTAAAATGTTTTTTTAATTGATAACCTATGTTTCTACATCGCCTACATTTCCTACTACATTTCACCCTCCACTTCCATTCAGAGAAGTATCTCTTTTAATAAAGAATAAAAAAAGAGGAAGAAAAGAAAAAAGTTCCATAAAACAAACCAACAACAAGGAAGTCTGATGTTAGGTGCAGTATCCCATAGTCAGTTAATCAGATACAAAAGCACTAGGTGTACAAAAAAAGGGGGGGTAAAAACAGTCCCAGCTCTCAAAGAGAATTCATTCTTTTATATGTTATCTCTCCCTTAGAGTGTGAGCTGCTTGACCACTGGGGTTATCTCATTTTTTCTATTTGAATTCATAACTCTTAGCACAGTGCTTGCTTGGCATATAATAGCTTAAATTATTGCTTTTCTATTCATTCTTTCATTAATTCATTATATATCTTTTCCTCTTTCCCCAACCAGAAATTCATCTCTTATGACAAAAAATGAAAAGAAAGAGGGGGAAAATGTAGTTGAGCTAAACTAATGAACCCATCAATCAAGTTCCACAGTGTTCAGTGTTTTATATTCCTAGTTTCCTACCTCTGCCAAGCTTGGTCATTATAATAACACAGCATTTGGTTTTGAATTTTTTTTGTTCTTTGCATTTACATTGTTGTCCTTTTGTAGCTTATTTTCATGGTTCGGTTAACTTTTCTTTGCATTATTTCATAGAATCTTCCAGTAGTCTTCATAGTTATTGTTTCTTATGTTACAGGAATATTCCACTACATTTGTGTACCACAGTCTGTTTAGCAGGTGTTTACAGTTTTTGATTCTCCAAAAGGACCATAGTAAATATTTGGGTGTTTACGGGACCTTTCTTTTAATCTTTAATTTCCTTGCATTATTTGTTTAGTAGTGGGATCTCTGGGTCAAAGAATTTGGACATTTTTGTCATTTTCTTAGTATTATCCCAAGTTATTTTCCAGAGTAAACTCTTTGATTTTTATAGATGGCAAAGATGAGTGACTTGTCCAGAGGTGGTACAGAGGCAATTTGGCATTAGAAACTCAAAACCTCAGATTTGGTGTTTCACTCTATCTTGGGGCCTTCCTTAGTTTTCCTTTGACCTTTAGTGTCAGTTTCTACCTAGTCCTGGTATGCATTTTTGTAAAACAGTCTCGGACTCTTTGGAGCCTCTGGATTTCTAATTTGGACTTGGGCAGTCAAGAAGTATATGCCAGCTTTATATAGGGGAAATGGAGGTAGAAAGTATTGTTCATGTAGTTTGACCTAGAAAAAAAATTAAAAATTTTTTTAGTTAATTTATTTTTAGTTTTCAACATTCACTTTTATAAAGTTTTGAGTTCTAAGTTTTCCCCTTCCCTCATTAGGATGGCATACAATCTGATATAGGCTATACATTTACAATCATATGAAACATTTCCACATCAATCATGTTATAAAAGGAGAATCAGAACAAAAGGGGAAAACCATGAGAAAGAAAAAACAAAAAAAGAGAAAAAGTAGTATACTTTGATCTGCATTCAGGCTCCGTAGTTCTTTCTCTGGATGTGGATGGCATTTTCCCTCATGAGTCTTGGAGTTGTCTTGGATCCTTGCATTGTTGAGAAGAGCTAAGTCTATCAAAGCACAATGTTGCTGTCACTGTGCACAATGTTCTCCTGGTTCTACTCACTTCACTTAGCATCAGTCAGTTCATGTAAGTTTTTCCAGGTTTTTCTGAAATCCTCCTACTCATCATTTTTTATGGAACAGCCATATTCCATTACATTCATAGACCACAACTCAGTCAGCCATTCCCAATTGGTGGGCTTCCCTTCAATTTCTAATTCTTTGCCACCACAAAAAGAGCTGCTATAAATATTTTTGTATATATGGGTCCTTTTCCCTTTTTTGTGATCTCTTTGGGATACAGACCTAATAGTGGCATTGCTGAGTCTAACAGTATTCACATTTTTATAACTCTTTGTTCATAGTGACTAATTGTTCTCCACAATGATTAGATCAGTTTACAATTCTACCAACAATGTGTTAGTGATAGAACAAAATTCTTAAGGTAAATGGCTGTTGCCTAGTAGCTTGCCTCCTTTTGGAGACAGCTTAGCCCAAACCCCAAGTTTAACTCTGGTTCTCAGATTTTGGTGGTGGAGGAGCCAGACAGGTAGATGTTAAGGTTGGGGTATATTTTATGGCACATCAGCTTCACTTGACACTGTTGACCCACCCTCTCTTAGATGTTCTTTCTTCTCTGGGTTTTTGTGGCACTCCACTTTCCTGGTTTGCCTACTTGTCTTACTGCTCCTTCTGTTTACTTTGCTGGATCATCATCTATATCATGCCATCATCACTGTGAATGTTCCCAAAGGTTTGGTCCAATTCGATCCAGTTTTCCTTTTTCTTCTCTTCTCTCCCCCTTTCCTCTCCTTTTTTGGTAACCTCTGTGTCTAACTATCATCTCTATGCAAATCTACATTCTCTTCCCGGTCTCTCCTGAAATTCAATCCCATATCAGCAATCGCCAAACTGAATATCCCAGAGATATTTTAAGTTCAACATGTCCAGGATTGAGCTCATTGTCTTTCTACTTAAACATCTTCTTCCAAACTCCTCCCTCTCTTGCTCTCTCTCTCTTTTTTTAAAGCATCACTATCTTTCTGGTCTTCCAAGTCCGTAATCTTGGCTTTATCCTTCCCTCTCCATTCTCCACACATCCAATCAGTGACCAAAGTTTGTTGTTTCTATCTTTCTAACATTGCTCACATTTTACTGACACAGTTACTGCCTTGGTTCAGGCTCTTATCATCTAAACTGCCTTCTAATTGGTCTCTCTGCTTCAGATTCCTTATGACTCCAGTATAAACTACCAATTTTGCTGAAATAATTTTCCTTAAGCGTGGATCTGGCCACTCGTGGCTCCCCTGTGACTTGGCCAACCCTAGAACTTTCCTATTTATTGCCTCTATGTAAAATAGAAACTATTCTCTTTCTCTTTTAAAGCCCTATCCATCCTGGCCCCAACCTTTTGTTACAGCCTCACTGGACACTACCCTGTGCTCTGAAGTGTGGCCTGATTGGCTTTCTGGATGTCCTTTGACTCTCTGTCTCCCAACTTTGTGCCTTTGCACTGGCCATCCCCCCTTGCCTGAAATGCACTCACTCCTGACTTCCTCATAGAGTCCTTCTCTTACTGCAAGATGCAGCTTTTGTACCATGTTCTGTATGAAGCATTGCCTGATCCCCCAATTGCTAGTGGCCTTCTTCCCAAACTACCTTATTTTTAACTCTTTAATATTTGTATTCACTTATATTTACATATACTTGTCTCCCCCATTAGAATTTAAATTTCTTCTGAAAAGAGATTATTTCATCCTTAGTACATGTATCCTTGGCACCTCCCATGAGCCTGACATAGGCTTAGGTGCTTATCAAATTTCTGGGTGATCAAAACTACCTTTTATCTGCACTAAACAGGACTCAAGCTCTCAGTTGAGACCTGCATTCACCTTGATTTCTCCAGAATCTTGTCCCAGAAGCTCCTTCAGCCTGTGTCACAATCCAGATAAATAGCCCGAGGTAGAATGGAATAAACACCTGTAGGACCATGAGGAGGAAGGGAATAAGTGTTTATATAATATCTGCCACCTGCTAGGCACTGTGCTAAGTGCTTTACAAATATCTTATTTCATCCTCACAACAATGCTGGGAGGTCGTGGTATTTATTATCCCCATTTTATTATTGAGGAAACTGAAGCAAACAGAGGGGAAGTGACTTGCCCAGAGTCATACAACTGGTCGGTCTCTGGGTCTGAATTTGAACCTCAAATCTTCCTGACTCCAGGTCCAGTATTGGATCCACTGCACCACCTCCTTCCCCAGGACAGTGATTGGCATTTCATGCTATGTGTGACAGTGCCATGCTTAAGATAGCCATAGATGGTGGCTTTCCAGGCCCAGAACTACTTTGTCCATGTCAGTTTTACTGCCTTCAGACTAACTTTAAACTTCAGGATTTTTGCTTTAAAGCTAGACCAGTGATGCAAAGCTGGAGAAGGCAGCATGAATGAGTTGTGGCTGAGGTGATGTGTTGGCCCAGTTTCAGGCATCTGGGAGATGCCTTTAGGTTTTTGAGACTCTGTGGAGGCATTTTGCTGGATGAAACTTCACACTTATACAGTCCCTGAGCTGTGGACAAGAAGGAAGGAAGTTGTCTGTTTGAAAGAGAGCTTAATCATAAATTCAAATCACACCCAGCAGTTTAAAAAAAGGTAGGTTGACAAGGAGAGACTTGTGTAGTTCCCTCTTAGTCCATAATGAAGAAAGCTGTTCCTGAGTCCAAGAATGATAAAACCCTGGTGGCAGAGGCCCTAAGAGCCTGCGTGATGTGGACATTGGGCCTTGTGTCTGGTGGGGGGAGCAGCTGTTCTTCCTGGGGAGGCTTAGCTATGCATGGTTTCTTTTTTAAAAAAATTATATTACTAGCTTTTGTTTTTATATGATTTTAATTTCCAAAAAGTCCTCCCCTACCCCAACCCCTTCCCAGAGAGCCATCCCTTATAACAAAAAATAAAAAGGGAAGCAATGAGGGTAGAGAAGAAGCATGTCTACTGAACTAATCATAGTATCATCATATCAACAAAATCTGACAGTATGTTCCCTGTTCCACACCCATAGGTCCTTACTTCTGAGAAGAAGGGAGAAAGGCACATCTTCTCCTTTCTTCTCTGGGGCCAGGTTTTATCATTATAATTACAGTGTTCATTTCTATTTATATTGTAGTTATTGTATATATTATTCTCCCCTTTTTGCTTACTTCATTTTACATTCGTTTTTTCATATTTCCCTCTATTCTTTTTAAAAAAAAAAACTATTCTGAATTTAATAAATACTAAAGAAAATGAGAATTTCTAGCTACACAATAGAGCAGAAAAAGAAAGTTATCCACAGAATCACACAGCTCTGGTCTGTACAGCTTCCTTTCCTTTATAAGTATACATTTGCCCTATAGCTTTCAAAGCTGACTTGGTTGGCTGTGCTCTTTTTCTGGCCTTCTTTTTGTTCTCTCTGCATTTTGTGGGGGTGAGAGGAGGCGAAAGATACTACATTACCCTGTCTTTCCCAGGCTGGAAGTGAGCCAGGGCCAGTTCACCCCTCCTTTGGCCATTTGGTGACCCTCTGCTCTGCAGGCTCACCACCCCAGTGTCAAATTTAGTGTGGGATGCCCGATCAGTTTTCATCCTATTGCAACACAGAGCTCTAGAGCTGAAGTAGCCTCAACTTCCCCAGCAGCAGGGATTCCTGACCTGCACAGCCAAATCCACCTCTTTCTGCGTCTAAAAAAAAAAAAAAAAAGAAAAAAAAAAAAGGATGCTCCTAAGACAGTTCTTTCCTATCTTTTCTTTTGTTTGCCCCCCTATGCATATTCCTCCCTTGATCCTACCCACTTTATTTAAGAGAAAAAAAAACAAACCAAAAAACAAAGCCCTTGTGAGCAGGAAACATAGTTTACATACGTAGTCAAGCAAAACCAATTCTCATATTGACTGTGTCTAGAAATGTATTTGAATCTTGAACCTGTCACTTCTCTGTCAAGAAGCAGGCGGCTTGCTTCATCATCGTGTCTCTGGAATCATAGCTGGTCATTCAGCACTTCTTAAGTCTTTTAGAGATATTTCCTTATGATGTTGTTGTGTAAATTATTCTCCAAGTTCTGCTCACTCTATTTAGCACCAGGATTTCCTTGCATTCTTAGCATTTTATCATCTTTTATGGTATAATATTCCATTCCATTCATGCATGCAGTTTGTTTAATCAATAGCCTACTTTGCTTGCAGTTCTTTTGTTGCCACAAAAAGTGCTGCAATAACCATTTCTTGGTATATGTGGAGCCTTCCTTTATGTCTTCAATCTCCTTGGGATACATATGCTTAGCAGCAAAGAGTCAAAGCATGTGAACTGTGTATGGTTTCTAATGTGGCTATATTTTTCTCTTTAGGAATAGATAACCAGACTGTCCTGGCAGTACAGTCACTATGGGATGGACAAGGGGCAGTTCCTGACCCAACTGCTCAAAGTGTCAACACACCCACCACCATCCAGTCCTTGGGTGAGTCTCTCCTCAGGTCCTAAGATCAATTGCTCTTCACGTGGGGGAACATCAGCCAAAAGAAAATATTCATAACAATTCATTTCAGCAGTTTGTCAAGTACCTTTAATGCTAGGAACTATGCTGATGGTTAGGGGTACAAAGACAAAATGAAAAACAGGTCCTGCTCTTAAGGAGCTTATGCACTTCTTGCGGGAAGCAACACATCCACACTTTTAAGTAAAAGGTAACTGGAGGAGGGAGAGATTACTGACAAGGGAATGAGGAAAGGCTTCCTGTAGGAGGGAACATTTGAATTCAGCCTTGAAAGGAGCCAAGGATTCTAAAGGGCAGATCTGGGAGGGATAGCTTGCCAGGCATATGAACAGCATATGCAAAAACATGAAGATGAAAATGGAGCACCAGATGTGGAGAACAGAAACTGGACCTAGTTTTCCTGGAGAGTATGTGAAGGGTGGCAAAGTGCACTAAGCCTGGAGAGGTAGGCTGTAGTCACACTCTGGAGTGGTCTAAATTTCAAGCTGAAGACTTTGTGTTTTTCCCTAAAGGCAAGAGGGAACCACTGACGGTTCTTGAGTAGGAAAATGCTATCTCTGGTCAGGTGTGTGCTTTAGCAGTGCTATTTTAACAGCTGTATGGAGGGTGGACTAGAATGAGGAGGTAAGTTATGTTTTAGGAGTGCTTTGCAAACTTCCTCCCTCTACACCTCACTGTGTAGAGTAGACCCCACTTTCCCTTTCCCACTGCCAGGTTCTCATCCTTTTCACCTTCCACACTTTCCAGGTCTTCCCTTTTCTCAGTCCTTCCCCATCCTAGAGGTTGTTGTTGTCTTTTTAAACTTAGATTGCAGACTGGCTTTCAGGATCACTTAATGCTGAGATAATGGAATCAGTAGAGGATCTGAACAGCAGTATTACTAATGCACATGAAAAATGTCTTACCCAAAGAGCCCATAAACCCCTTTATTAACAGTTTCCTGGGGCCCCTGTGATGTGCAGACAGGCCAGACATTCTTTCCATTTTGCATGTAGGGAATCCAAAACACAGAAAGGACAAAAGGCTTGCTAAACATCAGAAAGGGAGTCAGTGGGAGAGCTGAGACCAAAAACTTCTGTCTCTGTGAGCACTGGTTTAAATTCTGGCTTTGCTACTTAACTACCCATGTGGGCATGTTATCTCCTTCCTTTCTTCTACTCCTCCTCTTTGGTGTCTTTATTATAAAACGAAGTAGCTGAATCATGTAATCCCCCAGGGCTCTCTCTAGCTCAGAACGCTGTGATGGGATGAACTTCAAGACCAGTTGTCTTGAATACACTATTTACAAAAGTCAAGTCTTTTGACATTTGGCTTTATGTTGTCCCAGTCAGAAGTAGTCTGTCCCTCTTATGAGCTCTCATAGCATTTTGTTCACGACTCTCTTATGGCACCTGTGTTTTATTTTGTGTTGTAGTTATCTGCGTACATGTCTTATTTACCCAACTGGACTACGAGTTTCATGATATTTCACCGGGGACTTTCAGTAGGTCCTTGTAACCCTCACCGTATAATGTATCAGAGGGCCTCCTTTGGTACAATATAACAAACTTCCTATGGCATTTTTTTTGTAACTCACTAATATGTTTAACATTTAATATTATATATTATCTGTTTTTATGTTTTAGAATCCTTGTAACTAGAATGTATGTTCTTTAATTGCAGAGACCATGTCCTATCTAATCTTTGCTTCTCCCCTTTGTGCCTGTAATAGGTACTCTGCACACAGCAATCACTTAATACATATTTGTTGCATTATATCCTTTTCAGTTCCATATATATATATGTGTATGTGTATGTGTATATGTCTATATATGTGTATGTATGCATGCATGGATGGTTGGATGTATATCTTAAACTCCTTGAAGACAGGTACTTACTCTCTCATTCCTTAGCATCTAGCATAGGACTGTATTGGCTGTGCTCAGTGAATGTCTTTTCATTGATTGATGTGTAAGTGATTTCAGATATGGAACATGTGGCTATTCTAAAATCAGATATTACAAGGATATTAGAAAACATTCCCAAAGGACTCTTGAGGCAAAATGTTATCCACATCCAGAGAGAGAACTATGGAATTGGAACGCAGAATGAAGCAGATTCTTTTCTCTTGTATTGTTTTGTTTTGTCTTGTTTTTTCTCGTGGTTTCTCTCATTCATTTTAATTTTTCTGTACAACATGACTAAAGTGAAAATGCGGTTAATAAGAATATATGTGTAGAGCCCATATAAGATTGGGAAGGAGAGGGAGGGGAGGAAGAAAATTTAAAACATATGCAAGTGATATTTGAAAACAAATAATAATCATAATAAAATCACATATTAGCTCCAGTCCTTTTTTTCTGCCATTCTCTCTGCCATGGTTTTTTTTCCCCTTTCCCTTATTCCCTGTTACCGCCTCCTCCCTGTTTGACTTCTAGATGATGAAGATGTCTTTCTCTGTGGGAAGTGTAAAAAGCAATTCAACTCATTACCAGCATTCATGACCCACAAGCGGGAGCAGTGTCAGGGGAGTGCCCCTGCACTAGCTGCTGTCTCCTTGGCCACCAATAGCATCTATGCGCCCTCCATCACATCTGTGCAACAGGCTCCACCAGCCAATCGCCAGGTAACCATGAGGAATGTGAGCGTTCCTTAGAAGCAGATCTGGGGGAGGGAGCAGAGTGAGGCAACTAGTATGGAAAGACTCGGTACATCCCACAGGCAGGATTGGAAGAGACGCACAGAGGAGTGGGAGCCAGGGAGCCCTTTTCACAATGCTGGGCTAACTGCAAAGTTTTCAAAGGGTCAGGCGTCTGCGGTCCTTTCCCAGTCATTAAATATATGTGTATATATAATATGTGTGTATATGCATGTACGTATAATATAGAATTAATATTATATATTATATATTTATAATATAATATATATGTAAATATATTACATATATACTAGCAAATTTTGGATGACCTTCTAGGGGAGTCCAGATATGCTTACTATAGTGAGAAAGGAAGAGAAGATCTCAGGAAAGGTTTCTCCAGGTTATTCCCTGGGCATGCTGTTCTCTTTGCTATCTCTTATCATAATCAAAGAATTGTTAGCTTTTTTTTTTTTTTCAAAAAGTGTTTCTGAATGCCAGTGAAAAAGAATACAAGAAAATCTGCCCTCCATATTTCAGGGAACAACTATAATACAGTTATAATAATACAGTTATAAGACAGTAATCAGTCATTTTAACATGCATTTCCAAGGGCCCTGGATTGACATTAGTGTCATTTTTCCAAGTACAGTTTCTAGGTTGTGTGCAGTTGATTTCTCTGGATTAATATTTGAGAAATACAAGCTAAACATCCAAATGAAAACTCTGATAGTGGCTACTTACTACATCTTCATATTGCAGCCTACCATATTTTAGAATTTTGCCCTAGGAGGACGACCTCTCAGATCTACCAAGAAGTGGACACATCATTCTTTAGCGTAGTCAGTGTCCTAGATTGGTTTCATTGTAGTTGACCATGTAAAAAGAAAAACAAAAAAAAAGAAACGTTAGTTCTGTGTGATGTATTAGAATTTCCTGCCGCAACAGGAGGCTGAGGCTGGTGGGTCCCCCGAGTTAAGGAATTCTGAGCCACAGCAGGGCTAAAGTTGATTGAGTATTCTCATTCCCACTACGTCTGAAACCATTACAATTGAGCTACTTTTGGGGTAAAAGGCCACCAGGCTGTCTAAGGAGGGATGAACCAGCCCAGGTTGGAAATGGAGCAGGTCAAAGTTTCTGTGTCAGTCAGACTTGGGATTAGCCCATCAGTGGCTACCATACTTCCAAACTGGGTGAGATAGAGAGGCCTTGTCTTTAAAAGGAAAAATCAGTCAGAGGAAGCTCGCCACTCAGAGAGAAAACCTCAGAGCTACACAACCTTCTACAGGAAGGGAATTGCCTGCATCTGTTGTTGTTTTTTTCTTTCAGCCAAAACAGTGAAACTAGATTGGTCATTTTCTTTCTCATTCATCCTGGCTTCTCCTCTGGGCTCTCACTGCAGTAGTAGCATTGCTATGTTTGGGTTGGCAAGCTACAGAGAAAGTTTTCAGTTCCATGAAAATTTAGAGAACCTATGTTTTTGTTTGGTCAAGTATCTTCCCCCTTAAAGTTTTATATTTTAAGGCCAACTAAAGATGATTGTGTCTTTTAAATTCAAAGAACAGAAATTCTCCAGAGTTTGCTGATAGAACGTTAGAGTTCAGCTAGAAGTGGATTAGTATCCCAGACAAGGGCTGTTTTATAAGTAGAACTGCCTCATGCTTTCTTTGGCAATAGAGGAAGTGAACTGATTTTTGTTTGGAAAAAATATGGGGGCAGCTAGGTGGTACCATATATAGAGTCCTGAGCCTAGAGCCAGGAAGACCTGAGTTCAAATGTGGCCTCAGACTCTTAGTAGTTGTGTGACCCTGGTCAAGTCATTAACCTCTGTTTGCCTGTTTCCTCAATTATAAAATGAAGGTAATAATAGGTAATAATATCACCTAACTCCTAGGGTTATTGGGAGGATCAAATGAGACAATACTTACAAAGTGCTTAGCATGGTACCTGGCACATGGTATGGGCTGTATAAATGCTATCTATTATTATTATCATTGTTATTAATTATATATTTACTTCCCTTTGAGGGAATGGAGCTTCTCAGACTGTAAGAAGGGTCTATATGTGATGGAATATTAATATACATTATATATTGCATAAAAATATATATTATATATTAATAATATCCTCTGTTGCTCAGAATTTTAAGTTAGGTTATTGTTTTGTTTTGTTTAAGGAAAGCAAGATTACCATCTTTGGAGGATTATAAATATCTTCCTTAGGTGTGGAGTTGATGAGAGGCCCTTCTGTCTTTTGCAGTGATTAGTGAAACATAGATGAGGAAAATGATTAAATTGTGTTCTGTCATTCTGTTCTTTGTAACACTCCCACTCCCATCCCCTTTGAAGGCTCTCACCTGTCTTGTATTGTTTTTATTTTGTCTGTGGAAAGCATATCCTGTTAAGTGATGGTGTGGTGTAATGATTAGAGTGCTGGTCCTGGAGTCAAGATGGTCAAGGTTCTTATCTCACACTTGCTTTCTGTATGAACCTTTGTAAGTCACTTAACTTCCCTGGGCCTTGGTTTTCTTATCTATAAAATGGAAATAGTAGAGGGGTTTCCAATCTTTTTTGGTCCCTATATCCTTGGCTTTCAGTAAACCTTTCTGTGTCATCTTCTCAATATGAAAGCAAATGAAAGTCCAGAGTTTACCATAGATATGTACATAAGAAACAACATAAAAAGATTTTGCAAATTTTAAAATGCTTTATAAAATCAGTTATTTTTATTGTTAGATAATAGTGTCTCTGAACAGAGGAATTTATATTCTTCACCTTTGCGGCCTCTCTGCCAAGTGATCATGCTGAGCCAGGAGAAAAGACAGATTCAGATGCACCAGAGAGGGGGCATTGTTTTTTTTCCAGCGTTTGGAGATCCCTTCTTGTATGACATCCACTTCTCATGTGTGTTCCCTGCAGCAGATCTCTACATACATCACAGTGCCCCCATCCCCTCTGATACAGACTCTGGTACAAGGGAACATTTTGGTGAGTGATGAAGTGCTTATGTCTGCCATGTCAGCCTTTACGTCACTGGATCAACCGATGCCCCCTGTGCAGCCCCCTGTGCAGGTAAGGAGAAATCATGCCACGTTAGGGTAATAGGTCACAGTTTCTTCAAAAGATTAAGTTTGTTTGATGTCTTAGTTCACTCTCTAACCTATAAGCTGCCTGCTATTTTTCAAAGACATAAGGAATGATTTATTCTTATTTTCTCCCATATGAGTAATTCTGATCTCCTATAGTTCAGGCAGACTCTAGGTCCTTGACTTAGGGCCCCTTGGTGCAGCAATTTGAACTCCCTGGATGAGTTCTAGTGTTTTAAAATGAGGAGACTGATCAGTTTCCCCATTTTAGTGCTTATGTTTGGTAGCAAAGACATCTAAATGAATGTGTATGTGGCTACCTATTTCCCTGTAGAAAAGGGAAAAGGACAAAGTTTCCACATAAGATTTATGCATTTAAATAGATGCATAAAATAAATTTAAAATAAATTTTTATTAATGTATTTTGTGTTTATATTGCCTAAATTTACCCTGTATCTCACTGTCTCCCATTTGTGGAGAGCCACCCATTATGACAAAGAATTGTTTTCAAATGAGGCTTGTTAAAAGATATTACACAGCTGACTGAAGCCTTGGAATGGTGTACTACTAAATCTTCTTTCTCCAAATCTGTGTCCAGATTGGGTAATAGTATGGCAACTCCCACTATGGCTTCCAAGAATTCCTTTTGTGCTTAAAAAAAAGTCCCTCCCTCTGATGAGTGTCAGGGATGTTCCCTCCATTTTAGGGATTTTAGGACAGTGATTAGTGGGGAGCAAAATTATTAGGTCTGAATTTTGAGCACTGTAATTGGTTGAGGGGAAGAGAATGATAGAATTGGAGTGACCCCCATCTATTCCAGCTTGGCTAACAAGAAGGATGTAAAGGATCTGACTAATGATCCCAGGTGCTGTGGGGCCTTTTGGACCTAGGCAAACACTTACTTTTGAGGGTATAATTGGGGAGACAGGGACAGACTCTCTTGGCAATATTTATGGCTGAAAGAAAAAGAAACCAAGAAGCTATTAAACTATGTGAACATACAGGAGAGCAGCCAGTTAATGCAGGCAAACACTTCCCAGAGAATTCTGCCTCTAAATTGCCAGTCCGTTACCAGAGAGGGTGTTGAGTGGTCCTCCGAGTCTGACTTAAAGGCCCTCTGATGGAAGTGCTTAGAGCTTTATCTCTTGGGGATTTCACATAGACTTACTAATGCAGATTCTCTAGGGAAGAGGGGAATAAGCTTCTAATACACAAAGATCCTAATGTAGGGGAAAAGGCCTCAGTTATTAGCACAGTTGTGTATAAATATGGATATGCATGTGTATGTTCTTTAGCAAGCAATATTAATTCCTTTGTGCTCCAAGAGGAAAGATGACACCTGAAGTTAGAAAATTCTGCGAAGCAAACATGTCCTTTCTACTTCATATGTAACATAAGAAGCGTCATAGAAGTCACAGACCAGATACTGTAAAATGAATGGACCCTGCTGCAGACCTTAACAGAGACTGCCACTGGTGAAAGACATGGTTGCTGCCCAACCTGGGGCCATGAAGTCCCTGGAGTCGAGCTGGGGTGGGGGCTCCTAGCGGTGGTTTAGCCAGAAGGAAAGCAGTAAAGGGCCTTTTCTGCCCTGAGCACAAATCCAGTTTTATTTCATGGTCTCTCTTTCGGCTTCCTCTTCTGAACCTATTCCTCAAATAACTCTGCTTTTCACACAAGTGGATTTGGTTTCTGGGTTGGAAGAGATGTGATTTGAAGTTATCTTGCTGAAGTCACTTAAATTCTCAGTTTCCTAATCTGCAAAATGAGGTGTTGCCTGTGTAATAGTGTTCTTGTGAGCTTCAAATGGGTTATTTTACATAAAAGTGCTTTATAAAATGTAAAGTGCTAGACAAATTTAAAGTATTTTTGTTATGATCATACCCAGTCTTAATGCCATGTTTCTTTCTGATTTTCTGTTTTATCTGTTCTCATTCTAGAGCAGCCTGAGTATGCACTCAGGGCCTGGCTACCTCCCTCAGCCCCCACCACCTCCTCCCCCACCTCCCCCATTGCCCCCTCCCCCTCCCCCACAGGCCCCTCCCCCTCCTCCTCCGCAGAACCTTGGGGCTCCAGGACAGCCCAACACAGGTAGCAGTGGAGTGGTAGAGGTTTACAATGCCACTGCCCCCCTGGCCGGAAGTGGTGTGGTGGAGATACAAGCTCTGGGAATGCAGCCCTACCCACCTATGGAGGTAATAGGACACTCATCTCTGGGGAAGGGGCCTGGAGTTGAGGTCATCACCCTTTACAGCCAGTGAGGGAGGGCACATCCAGAGGTTTCCTGGTGAAAGGATAAAAAATAGGGGGCACTGTCAGGATTCTAACTGGGAGAGAGGCAGTCAGGGCACTATGGCTCTGATGGAAAGGTTCAAAAGTGGGACATTGTCCTGGGCTATTAGTGGAAAAACAAATGACTCAGAAAGATGAAACTAGAAGGGAGAAAAACTGCTACCACAGTATCTAGAAAGAAGACAGTTCTTAAAGAGGCTCTAGCTTCCATTTGGCAGGTGGAAGAAGCACTGGCCCTGGAGTCCCAAACCTGTGTTCAAAAGTTGCCTCCGAGCTGTCTGACCTTTGCCAAGTCCCTTTCCCACCAAGAGCTTCAATTTCCTTCTGTGTAAAAGGAGAGGGGTTGGACTAGAGTCTCTGAGGTCCCTTACAGTTCTAGACCTGTGGTCCTTCGATCATGCTTGGACTGTCCCTTTGAAGATAGTGGGAAAGAATTTCTCTCTTTAACGTCTTCGTGGGCCTCTTGGGGGGTGACTGACTCACAGGGCAAGTTTGGCTTCCAGGCTTGTCTAATAGAGTACCACTGCCTCTTAGATGGTAATTTGATGTTTTCTTCAGCTCACATTTGCCTTTTCTGTGGGCCAGCCAGGGGCCAGTGTGCTGAGTTGGAGACATAACATTGGATTGGCACTTGAGAGGTGATCTGGCTGAATTTCCCTTGGGATTATTAGGTAGGAGGAATTCACTCAGGCAGGGACTAGATAGGTCAAGTAGGAAGAAGCATTTTGCACTGTCATATTATACTATGAGTTATATGCTGGGCACTGGGAGATAATGCAAAGGAAGAGAAGAGACCCTTAGAGATCGTGGAGAATTAACAAAGAAGCAGCAGAAAATGGAAAGAGTCCTGAACAGAGGATGTCTTGGCTTGATCCCCTAGCTTATGTTGTGACTTTAGGCACATCATTTAACTTTTCTGAGACTCAAATGAGATTCTGCTGAGTAAAGAGTTTGATTCAGATATCTCATAAACAAAGGATTTTTGAGCTGGAGGGGACCTTCTGATCATCTCATCTACTTCCCTGAATTTTCCAGGGGAGGATATTTGAGGCCCAGAGAAGAGCAGGAACTCACCAAAGTTGCTAAGGTCCCACCTGGCACTAACATTTATAAATTTGTAACTCTTCCATCCTTGGTCCAGGTGACTGAGTAGACTGGGGAACTCTCCTTGATAACTTTGTGCTTTCAGGTCCCAAACCAATGTGTGGAGAATCCTGTGTACCCCAGCCCCCCGGTGTATAGCCCTGGGAAACAGGGCTTCAAACCCAAAGGACCAACTCCACCTGCCCCCTTGAGTAACACTGCCAGTGGTAATGTGGCTGCTTTCAATTCCCCCTCCACGTTGAAGACCCGGCGCCCCAAAAGCGATGGTGGACTTCAAGAAGGTGGGTCCAGGTGGCCAAGTATTCTGACATTATTGAGCAAACTGCTTGATTGCTGGGGCTACCCTTCTAGGTCAGGAGCATCCAGGTTTTTCAGTAGTGGGCTATGTGATCAGAAATCTTGTGTGGACTGCGTGAATTTAGTAACATAATTAATTGTATTCAGTTTCCATTATAAGCCCAACACCTCAAAACTGGGAGTCACACATTGGTGGTGATCAGACAGTCAGGCAATAAACATTTATTAAGCATTTACTATCCCAGGCACTTGGGGTACAAAGAAAGACAACCACAGTCCCTGCCCCAAGGAACTTTTCCTGTAGTGATTGGGGCTGGGCTAATGGTTCCTGTTGGTCTACTCCTAGTATGTGAGCTACTTGGGCAATTTCTCTTTTTTGGCTAAAAATCTTAGGCAGGATCCACCTGAAGTGGCCCTAGGGTAGGAGTTCTTAACCTGGGGTCCATGTAGTTAGGTTTTTCTTTAAAAATATTTTGGTAGCTGTATTTCAATATAATGAGTTTCCTTTGTAATTCCATGCATGTGAAAACTTCATTCTATGAAGAGGTCCATTGACTTCACTAGACTGCCCAGAGGGTCCATGACACAGAGATTAAGAGCCATCCCTTTGGGGGCTTTTTTATGGGGGAGCCATAGGTTCAGGTGGCAGAAATTGAATGGGAAGAGGAGCAGGATGCTTTTCTGAGGCTTTACAGCTTCGGGACTGGGGTCCCTTCATCCTCAAAGGGGCATGAAATGTGTGCCTTCAATTTTTGCCTCTCTCATGCATGATGCCTCAGCTAGTGCAGCTGCTGCCATGGAGGTGAACTACAAGTAAAGCCCTGCTCTCTACTTCCTCCTGTTTTAATTCCTCCGAACTCCCCGCTTCCCCAATCTCTCATTTTTCTTTCTCTGTTGCAGGGAAACCCAAGTGCCAGAAACTCAAGTGTACCTACTGCAACAAGACATTCACCAAGAACTTTGACTTGCAGCAGCACATCCGAAGGTACCTGGGAGGGGAAAGTCAGGTATTATCTCTGAGGAGGGCACCAGACCTTCTACCCACCTTGGACTGGTCAGCTGTAGCTGCCCCCAGCTTCCCCACTCCATTTAGGGAGTGCTGATTGTGGCAGGACTTTGGTATCTTTTTCTCTGTTGACCAGAGCACTGGGGGAAAATGTCAGTGTCTCCAGAGCAAATAAGGCATCCTGCCTTTCCCTTCACCCCCTCCAAGGCCCTTGTATGGTGGTTACAGGCAGGCAGGGTGGGATTTTCTCTGCCTGACTCCATGGGGTCTTCCAAGGAGTGTAACCTAAGCTCTTCAGCCTCCTAACAGTAGCCAGCAGACCCCTTGTAAGTGAAGCGTTGGATGACTGATTTCTCTTTCCTTCTAGCCACACAGGGGAGAAACCCTTCCAATGCATTGTCTGTGGCCGGGCCTTTGCCCAGAAGTCAAATGTCAAGAAGCACATGCAGACCCACAAGGTGTGGCCACCAGGGCATGGGTGCACCATCTCCCGGAACTCAGTGACTGTTCAGGTCATGGCCCTGAATCCCATGCAGCAAGACAATGAGGAGGACCCAGGTGTGAAGCTGAGGAGCCATGGGTCTGGATATTGGGGCAAGTCAGGCATCAGGGCTTGAGTTGGCAGCCCTAGAGATATCTCAGGCCTTTGGCTTGCTCGGTTTCACTCCCCAAGGTTTGTTAGCACTCTGTGTCAAGAGGACAACCAGAAAAATGTTGTCCCATGTTCCTCCAGGCAAATAAGTTGTTCCCCTTTTGTGGAGCATTCCTTTCTGGTCCCCAGGGTTGGTGGTGTCTATGCCTTTTTTGTTGGGGACCTTGATCTCAAGCATCTTCAAACCTCTTGTCCAGGATGTCTTGGTGTACAGGCAGAACGCAGCTCTTCCTGTCCAGTCCCCTCCTCCCTAAGGGATGCATGGTAAATCTAGATTTACTGCCTGGTACAGTTATTTAAACACTTCATGTGAATGTTGTCTTCCTAAGGGAAGAGACTCATTTTTCTTTTTTATATCCCACAGTGCCTAGCATCTCACCAGGCATATTGTCGGTATTCAGTAAATGTTGATTAATTGAGCTCTTTCCCAGCCATTGTCCTGATTCATCCCCTCTTTCTTTTTCTGCAGGAATTAGCCAGCCCCCAAGGACCGTTACCCAGCCTCAGGTCTTAGCTTCAGCTGATGAAAGTGAGGCAGGAAAACTGGAAGCCAAGCAGGTGGTTCTCATTGACAGCTCTTACCAGTGTCAGTTCTGTCCAAACAAGTTCAGTACATACTTCCAGCTCAAGTCACACATGACCCAGCATAAGAATGAGCAGGTAGGCAGTTGTTGGTCTACTCCATTTGCACCCTCTTCCCAAGTCCTGCCTGAGTAAGGAACTGGGCACCCTCCTCTGATACCAGTGGCCTTGGGATTATCTGGAAAAGGGGCAGCCTAGCAAGAGACATGGGGCACAGGTGACCCCTGCTAAATGCTAATTGAATAAGGCTGTTGGCTGACCTGTCACAGAGCCTCTTTAGGTGAGGAAGGCCCCTGAGTCAACCCCTGGAAAATGGCAGCCTGTGAGAATGAATACATCTGGTCCAGGGCTCAATCCAAGCAGGTTTATCTTCAATTGGGCCTCCTATCCATGGCACTGTTCTTATAGGAGGGAATAGACACTGTTTGTCGTGGTCCTGAGCCATGACTAACTTGACAGCAGGGAGTGGAAGGGGGAGGTGACCCCTCCCCACTGTTAACACCTTTCTCCCCACTGCCTGGGGCCTCCCTCCAGGTGTACAAGTGTGTTGTGAAGACCTGCGCCCAGACATTTCAGAAACTAGACATGTTCCTGGAGCATATCAAGAGTCATCAGGAGGAGCTGAGCTACCGATGTCACCTGTGCAGCAAGGACTTCCCCTCCCTGTATGAGCTGGGTGTACACCAGTACTCCCACAGCCTCCTGCCTCAGAACAGCCCCAAGAAGGATGTCACGGTCTACAAGTAATGTCAGGGCATCTCCAGGCAGGGGCCACTTTCACCTATGGCAGAGTCTGGGAGCAGGCAGGACTGAGTGTTTGTGATGCTCAGAACCTGTGCTGACCTTTAAAGAGGTGCCAGGAATCTGAGCACATAGAGTATTTTCTTCTTGTCAGTATTATTATGGCCATCCATGAGTTATCTGTTGGGACTGGTGAATATACAAGTTTCTAAATATTTGTGTTCTCACAGCATGGGTGACTGCTAGAAAGGACCAGGTCTCTGAGAGTCATGGATGAGGTTGGAGGGGGAAGGGAGGGCACTAGGAGCTAAGGAACAAGGTGTAGGGCATTTAGCAGGGACTGGTTCATGTTTCCAGCTGTAGGGGCTGACAGATGGAACACGGTGGTTACTTGGTTAATTCATGTTCAACATCCATGTCTAAAGCTTTTTTTTTTTCTTTTGAATATGTATGGTATCTGCCCCAAACCAGTTTTTTTCATCTATAATAACAACAACCTCTATTTAAAGTTTATAAAGCACATCCCTCATGTGTCAGAAAGAGATTGCAAATATCTCTATTTTACATATGAAGAAACTGAAACATAGATTAGGTGACATGATCAGCCCATAGTCACACAGCTGACAAGTGGCAGGGGTGAGATGAACCCAGATCATGTCCCCTCAAGGAATGCACTATTGCCACTCCACCCCCACATTGCCTTTCATAATGTGCAGGATTTGTCTGGACATCCAAAGTTATTGTTGGGACCTATGAATGTGCAGGTTCTTAAATGTGAAATCAGAATTTTTAAGGCTGTTCCCCTTCATCTTTGGAAAGTGATCTGAATACCAGGACATGCTCCTGAGTTTTGATTTCTCACTGTTAACACTTTTTGGCCTTCCCTTTTTGGAGCCACAGACACCTTAGTCCATTTTAGATCTTGTGTCCAAATATGTTTAGAAGAAAGCCCCTTTTGATTAGAAGTCTATTAGCAGGGAAACATCCCTCCTGTTAACAGAGAGTTCCATTCCCACCTCTTGGTATGCTAGGCAACCAGACCTCTCCAACCAGAGTCTAAAATTTTTCAGCAGCAGGGTCAGAGCCCCCAAAGATTAGGAGGCATCTTAGGACCAGACTTTTTGAGCAAAAAGAACTTGGAAAAGAGGACTGTGGGAAAGGGAGTATAATGCAGGGTCTGTAGTGCCCTTTCCGCATCCCCTACAATGATCCTTGTTTGGAATCCACTTAAATCTTAGGAAGTAGCAACTGGAGATGGGAAACCTTTTCCCTTTGGTTTTGAAAAGTGCAGACTTTTCTTATCAAGCTAAGAAAACTGCAAGATGTAAGGCACCACCTGGCCCTGTCAGGAACAAAGAAAAAAATGTTTCACCTCTGAGAGGTATTTGTGCTTAGGAGATGAGAAAGGGTGATGCAGTCTGCTTAGAAAGCAGGCATGGGTTCTTCATATGGGGTCTGGTACCTGGGAGGTGGGCACTAATTAGCTCAAGGATCACCACCTTTCTATCTGCCGAATATCTTGTGGTGGTTCCCACTTGGACTTGGGGTTTTGTAAGCATTTAGGGTGGAGGATAGTTTCTGTCTCACTCACAAATATGTGGTTGCACATACACACAGTTCTGTCCTCTCCCTCTCTTCTTCCCTCCTCTGCTCTCTTCTCCCCTCCTCTGTTCTTTCCTCCCTCCCTTCCCTTCCCTTCCCTTCCTCTCCTCTGCTCTCCTGTCCCCTCCCTTCCCTTACTCTCCTCTCTGCTTTCCTCCCCTCTCATCCCTTACTCTACCCTCCCCTCCTCTACTCTTTTCTCCCCTCCTTCTCTTCTCCTCTTCCTTTCCCCCGCCTCTTCTTCATCCCTACTTCTGCCTCCCCTCCACTTTTCCCTCCTTCTTCAGATTAAGGCAGTGGTTCTCAAACTGATCTGTAAGCGTCCTCCAAGGGTCTACGGGTGGATCTCTTCTAATATTAATATTTGTAACCTGACAACATCTGTATGAGTTCTTGACATTAATTCTCATTGAGAAGCAACATGGTCTATTGGAAAGAGTGTTAGAAGTAGAGTCACACCTGGGTTCAGATCCTGCCTGTGATCCTAGCTAGCTTTGTGAGAGAGCCAGATGACTTACCCTCCCTGAGCCTTTGGCAGCTCCCTAAGACTCACCTATGAACCAACCAACAGATGTTTGTTAGGTTCCTGTGTGCCAGAAACCTTATTAGGGGCTAGGAATAAAAGTCACAAATGAAGCCTTCTTGTCCTGTAGGTTTACAGTTCAACCAGGAAGGACAACATTTAAATACATAGGTAGATGCAAAGTAGATACCAGATGATTGAAGAGGAAAGCACCAGTCCTGGGGGGATGGGAAAATCTTCATGAAAAAACTGGTACCTGAGCTGAGACTTGAAGGACTTGGTTACAGATTAGTTGCTATTGGTGGAAGAACTTTCTGTACTGAAAAAAAGTCATGGCATCTTGACATACTAATACATCACTTAAGGCTCCCTTTAGTGTGTCTTATAAAACATTTAACCATTTTCCCATTTGTTCTGGTTATTTTATTTTCTATGACAAGTGGGAGCATGTGGGTTGATGGTCTTTTCTTTCTTCACCATTGAAGCGATTAACTGGCATTTGAAACATAGTATTTGAAAAACATTTTTGAAAGGCTTATTAGAATGCCTGAGTGCCTAAGAAGAGAGTGTGCCCCATGGCTCAAAAAGAATTGTGCTAATTGACTGTGGGGATGAGAAAGGAATGTGCCAGGTTTAGACACAGCCAGTTGGGAAAGTGCAGTTTATCAGAGAGGGTGATGACGGACAAGTCAGCAGGGGTCCTGGGAGTGGAATGGAGGACTGCCGATTTGCCTCATTGGCTGAGTGGCCTTTTCCTCCATTCCTAAGGTACTGCTGTTCCCTGATCAGATTTCTGGGATGGCAAAAAGTGGATGGTCTGGCTTGAGCTTTGACTAACTGTCCTGGGGAGTCCAGTCTCAAATACTTCAACTCTCCTTACTCCTTCCCATTCAGGTGTGTCAAATGTGTCAATAAATACTCTACCCCTGAAGCCCTGGAGCACCACCTCCAGACAGCAACTCACAACTTCCCCTGTCCTCACTGCCAGAAGGTGAGTGATTGTTTCTCCCCTGGTACCTTAGAAAGAATGGGTGACCCAGAAACTGAGATTTCCTTCCTTTTTTTTCTTCTCCCTTCCTAACTCAGTACATACGGGGAGGTCCTCTAGGGTGTCTCAGGCGAGATGGCAACACTCATTCCTTTACTACTAAACAAAAGAGTTCTGTCCCCAAGTATCTCTGTAACATTTGTTATGGGTGGCTTTGAGCCCCAAGCTCTGCCAGACCCTCCATAGCCCATCCCAAGGACTGGAGGGCTCATGGGCTCTTACTGTCTCTCACCACAGTGGTGATTCTGAGACGTACCAGGTTGGAGTGAGTTAGGGCTTGGTTGTTAAAATAATCCCCTTGCTCTTTGTGATGCAGGGCACTTGGTCTAGGCAAAAGCAGATCTGCTCTCTACTGTAGCCTCTTCCCTGTACCCCTGCCTCAACTCTGGCCATCTCAACCTGATAGTATGTGGGGTTTTTTTGGTTGAGACCTGTCTGTCATTACCTCACTCCCCTTTCCACCTTAGGACAGTGGAGAGTCAAGAGACAGATGGGGGTACACTTAGCTTACTTGATCATTCCCCCTCGCCCCCACAAAGAACATGAAAACTCCAAACTAAAATTTAGCAACTTACTCCTCTGTTTATAGATAAGGAAATGAGAGGCTCACCGTGGGGGCAGGGCCAATCTCAGAGGATTGACCGCTTTGTACTGAGGTAGCTCAGGAGGGAAATTGGAGCCCCCGCTCTGGTTAGTAGCTCTTCTGTGTCTTTGCCTCGGTCCCCAAGGCTACAGGGTGGGGACCCTGGGGGGAGCTGGAGCAGGTGGTCAGGTCAGCTGCAGTGGATTGGTTTGGCCCACTTTTTCCAGCAGACTCTGTCCTGGAGCCCTGGGGGGAGGGGGAAACCCCTCTGAGTGGGAAGAAATGCTAATGGGATGAAGCACATGTTTAGAGGCCTCACACGGGGTCATTCTCCTCTCCCCCCAAGACATCCTCCACTCACACTGTGATGAATTGAAAAAAAAGAGCATTTCAAATGTGGGTACCATGCCCTATTCATATTTGTACCCATCATAGGGCCTTGCACATAATAGTCACTCAGCAAATATATGTTGACTGGTTTCAATGTTTTCTGTACAGTTTGCATTCTTGCCTTTCCCCGGGCAGAAGGGTGGAGGAGAGAGGGTGAGCAGTGAAATTACAGTTGCCAGAGCTGATTTCTGCCTCCATCTCTTAGGCTTTCCCCGTGAGGAAAATGTTCCTTAAATTAGCCTAGAGGGGAGAGCCCCAAGAGCCAATTCATGGTGCTGGAGAGTAGACAAGGCAGGGGTTCCTGCTGAGCTTGGTCCCTGAAGCTGCCTCCTCTTCTCCTCCCCCAGGTGTTCCCCTGCGAGCGGTACCTTCGACGTCATTTGCCCACTCATGGCAGTGGCGGCAAGTTTAAGTGCCAGATATGTAAGAAGTTCTTCCGGAGGGAGCACTACCTCAAGCTGCATGCCCACATCCATTCTGGTAGGTGGAGGAAGGCACTCAGGGCTTTTCTGTCCCTGCCATTGCTCTTGGTACCTACCTGTCACATCCCCTGTTCACTGCATCATAAACCTAATGATTAACTCTTGCCCTTACCTTTAAAGTTCCCCCTGCCATTTGCCTCTCTTCTTTCCCCAATTTATGCCAAACATCCTTTATCCCCTGATCCCTATCTCCTTTCATTCCCTGCCGCATCCATATTGTTTTTCATGCTACTCATATTCTGGGGACAGTTTCCACACATAATCCTTAGCCTTCTACCCTCTTTAAAAAAACTTTTTTCAGGTCCTACTACCTTCATAGATCCTTCCCTGGTTCCCCAGCTTGTGATGGAGAAAATATCTGATGTAGTCTTCCTATTATAATCTCATTTTCCCTCTGGTTTGGGCCTATATGGCTATTCCTTCAAGTAGGATCTGGGGCTCTGCTGATTTTGGGGGGTGTTTACCCTTTTGAGTAAAGAAACCTTTTCATGACTGACCTCACCAATGATCATTACTGTAGGGTTCTGGAAATTCAGAGCCTCTATTCCTCATACCAGGCTCCCAATTCTTGCATTTATGTGGTGACTTCAGATTTACAAAGCATTGTACAAATATTGTCTCATTTGATCCTCACAACAGTCCTGGGAAGTATGTGCTGTTACTGTCCCCATTTTACAGATGAAGAATGTAAGGCAATAGAGATGAAGTGACATGCTCGGGGTTACACAGCTATTGTCTGAGACCAGATATGAACCCTTGAGCTTTCTGACTCTGAGCCTAGTGCTCCCTCTTCCTTCCTCCCTTCTTCCCTCCCTCCTTTCCTTCCTTCCTTCCTTCCTTCCTTCCTTCCTTCCTTCCTTCCTTCCTTCCTTCCTTCCTTCCTTCCTTCCTTCCTTCCTTCCTTTCCTTCCTTCCTTTCTTCCTTCCTTCCTTCTTTCCTTCCTTCCTTCCTCTTTCTTTCCTTCTTCCTGTCCATCTCTCTGTCTGTTCTAGAAAGCTAGGTGGTATAATGGATAATTATAATAGCCAACATTTATATAGCACTTACTGTGTGCCAAGTACTATACTAAGGGCTTTACAATTATTATCTCATACCGAAGCATGCTATTTTTCCTTTTTTTTGTCTTTTTCTTTCTCATGGTTTTCCATTTTGGTTCTAAATCTTCACAACATGACTAATGTGGAAATATGTTTAATATGATTATACTTGTGTGGCCTATATCACATTACATGCCATCCTGGGGAGGGGAAGGGAGGAATTAAAAATCCCAAAATCTTATAAAGTGAATGTTGAAAACTAAAGCTAAATACATAAATATTTTTAAAAAACAAGCAAAAGAAAACAACAATTATTATCTCATTTGATGCTCCCGACAACCTTGGGAGGGAGGTGCTATTGTTATCCCTATTTTACAGTTCAGGAAACTGAGACAAACAAATTAATACATTAATTTGCCTGGAGTCATACAGCTGGTGGTCAATAACTGATCTGAATTCAGGTCTTCCTGATTCCAGGCCCAGCACTCTTATCTTTTGCACCACCTAGCCAGGTCAGGTACTTGTTGTTCAGTAGTTTCAATCATGGCCCCATTTGGGATTTTCTTGTCAAAGACCCTGTAGTAGTTTGCCATTTCCTTCTCTACTTCATTTTACAGATGAGGAAACTAAGGCAAATAGAGTTATTGCCTGGGGTCACACAGCCAGTAAGTGTCTGAGGTCTTCCTGACTTCAAGGCTGGAGCTCTACCACTTAGCTGTACTACTTAGCTGACCCAAGTTAGGAAGACCTGAATTTCAATTAGGCCTCCACACTTACTAATTGTGTGGCACTGGTCTGTCTGCCTGTTTCCTCAGCTGTAAAACAGGGGTAAGAATAGCACCTACCTCCCAGGATTGTTATAAGGATCAAATGAGATAACAATTGCACAATTCTCGGCATGTTCTTCTGTCTTCAGTGAAGTAATATTTTTTTCCTGGACTTGTGATTTCTTTGGTAAATGGAACTCCCCAGTGAGGAAATCCATCCACCAACATAGATCTGTACCTTAGTCTTAGAGAACTGTGTGAGTTTAAGTGCCTTCTCTCAGGTAGGTGTTAGGGGGAGAGGAGTCAGATCTCTTTCTTGATTCTGAAGCCAACTAGGACTTTGCTGTTCTTCAGGAATAAAGGTGGTAGGAATATCATAGGCTTCTCAATTCTGTGCTGAGCAACCTGCCTCCCATTTTAGGGAAAAGGACTGTAGACAATTGAACCCTGGTCATTTGGTCCTTTGCTGTTTCCCCCGTACAGGTGAAAAGCCCTTCAAATGCTCTTTATGTGACTCGGCCTTTAATCGGAAAGACAAGTTGAAGCGACACATGTTAATCCATGAGCCAACCAAGAAATATACATGCCCTTTCTCGTACGTAGCATCACTTTTGGGCAGGGGCGAGTCCAGGGTGGGCAGAGGCTGGGGAGGTGAGAGAAGGTTTGCTGATCCTTCCAGGGCAGGTTTTAACAAAAGAATGCTGCTGGCTGCAGCCATCAGAACCCTCGGATGGCACGTGGGGCAGAACAGAACAGTGTCAGAGTGGCCAGTCCATAGGGCAGGGGCTACATTGTGTCTTGTGAAAAGAGTCCAGCCCTGGGTGTCTTTGCAAGCTCAATTCCTTCTTCATAGCCTCAGTTTCCACCTATGTAAATTGAAAAGGTTGAGCTAGATGATCTGTGTAAGGTCCCTTCTTGCTCTGATGTTGTATTTCTCTTATGAGCTGAGGAAATGTGTTTGATGTTGAAGCTGATGAGTTTTGAGCTTTTCTTGTCCTAAGAGAGTCCATCGGTCCTTGAGAACTTACTCCCAGAAACTGGTAAATAGATGCCCTCCCTCCCTAAATAAGTATCCTGGCTGGTTAAGGCTAGAGCCCTGCCCTGGGGGAGACTCCAGGGTAGAAAGTTTCCTTTCCTTCCTTGGACTTTAATTCCTTGTTTGCTTCATCTGTTCTTCCCCAAGTCCCACATATCCAAGTGAGCTGATGTGGGTGGGCTGCTTGCCAGGATAAGATGCCTCTTGGGGTACTGGGGTACAGGAGGAAGGGTGGGTCTGAATGGCTCTAGCTTCCCAGACTTAAAAGGATTTGCTTGTTACAGGACGCATACAGGCTGTAGTAAGGAGTTCAATCGACCAGACAAGCTAAAGGCTCACATCCTTTCCCATTCAGGTAAGTGACTCACACCCAGAAGCTCCTGGGGAAAGTGACATGCTGAGTAGAAGGGGAGGGTGGAAGCCTGGACCTCACAGAGAATGCATTCTTTCTTCCTTGTGATGGGAAGAGGCCTGAGGAAAAAAACCGGGCTAGACATTGGGAGGCTGAGCTGACCCTGACTTTGCCCCTGAGGAACCTTGGGTAAGGCATTTGCCCTCTGGGTGCCTCAGTTTTCTTGTGGTTACCTCAGGGAGTGGACCCTGCCTTGAGGATGGGCTCCTGTGACTTCCCTGCCCCCTTTCCATTCTGCCCCCACACAGGGATGAAGATACACAACTGCCAGTTTTGCAGCAAATGCTTTAGCCGACGGGCCCATCTTGTGGAGCACCAGCGCTCCCACACAGACAACTACAAGTACCGCTGCTCTAGCTGTGGCAAGGGCTTCACTCGTAACAAGTACTTGAAGGAGCACCGTTGCCGGCTAGGCCCCCTCAAGGACAAAGACCCTCAAGCCCGCCGACCCCCGAAGCAGCGGGGGACTCGGGGCCGCAAGGCAGTCCTGCCTGACCCCCTGGGCCTGGAGGAACTCAAGGGCAGTGCTGAGGGGGCTGAGGGGGGTGGCTCCAGCAAAGACCTCTTCCCAGAATCAGATGCAGTACTGTCTATTGTGGTGGGAAGCTCAGTGGGTGGGGAGCCTGAGCTGGTAGTGCCTGGACACTCGGACAGTATGGGCCCCAACCTGACCCTGGCGGGACTGCAATCTGGAGCCGAGGGCCCCTGTGCCATGTTGGCTGTCCCTGTGTATATTCAGACCACTGAGTGATGAAGGGGGTGCATGTGGCTGAACTTGAGTTTACTAGTGGGGCTAAGCATCCCAATGCTGCTGCTGCTGAGTGTCCTGGGCCATAGGCACCCCTTCTGAGGCACAAGAAGGAGTACTTCTCAGGCTTCTTCCCTGCCCTGATGGGGGGAGGGGGAGGACAACAGTCTACTGGGGCCTCTAAAAGCAGGATAGTACCCCCCCCATGCAAACAGGGTGAATCCTAGGGACTGCCTGGGGTCAGCCCATGGTGCTGCTGTTGGGCCTGGTCCTGCCCTGGGAGACTCAGGAGATGGGACCTGATATGTGTGGAACTTGGGTTTGTGATCCAGTCAGTATGCCTAGTATTTGGGCAAACTGCCTTTGTGAGGGCAGACCAATGATCCTTCCTACTGGAAGCAAGTCAAACATGAAAATCCTTTTGGAATGTCACTTATAAATACCTCACATCCTTTATGTTGGCTCTGGCACATATGGAGAAGTCTTTTGGCTGGCCAAGGCCTGGGGGAGGTTTTATGATGCTACTATCTCCTTTAACCTACAGTTCTGTAATAATCTACTAGCCTTTGGGGCAAGACAGGATGAGGGGAAGGGGATGAGGAGATGGGAGAGCTTGTGTTGGAAAGCAGGGATGAATGGAACCTGTATCCTGCCATAGTCTGTAGGCCAATTACTCATCTTACTTGTTACTGCCATCAGACATGAGATAGAGGATGAAGCATAAACTTGAGGATAGTTGTAGAAGAGAAGAAACCTGTATATAGCCTTCTGACCTTCCTGGGGCGAAAATAAGGCAGAAGTAAGAGTAACCCTGAGGGTGCTGGGCAAGGATAGAAAGACAGACAGACACACACACACATACACACACATATTCCAGGCCCCCTCCCACACACACATAACCCCTGGCCCCTATTCACCATGGGACAAGGAGAAACTAGCTATCAGGATGACATGATTCCACTAAGACTTGGTAGCCCTTGCCTTCAATTACTCCTTGACCCAAGTGTACTGGGAGGGATGAGGAGGTAGACCCAGACTTTTTCTCTGAATATGTTCAGAGAGGAGAAAAGAGGGATTTGAAGGAGATAGAACAGAATCCAAAGAAGGTCTTTTTCCCCTGATAGTCTTACATTGTTTCCCACATCCCCACCTCCACCCCCAGTACTCACTCTGCAGCTAGTCTTACAGCTAACTCAGGGTCCCAAGAGAGGCTTCTGCAAAGCACATGTTTCTAAATGGAGAAAGGCAAGAAGTCAGTGGTCCTTGTATGGTATCCTTCAGTGGAATAAATGCTATTTCATGATGGAAATGCCAACCTTCAGATATGAAGGCAAAGACTTTAAAGAATAAGGCAGTCCTTGTGGAGTGCATAAGATTGTAGGCTCTAAAGGTCATCTGGTCTAGAGACTTGCCCAGAGGCACACATGCCAGGTAGCTATGGCAGAGTTTGAATCCAGGAACTCTCCTCTAAAGCTAGAGCTATTCTCATTGTACCATGCTGCCTTTCCTTCATCTCTATCTCAGTCTTGAACCCTGGGAAGATAGAACTGTACTCTCCTGGGAGCCTGGCAATCCCATGGAGTACAAGAACCCTAAGGTTGATGCAGGACAATCCATTCCAATTCTGTCAGCATATGTGAATGGTACCATGCATTAAGTGACCCAGATACAAAAACAATGAAAAACTATCCCATCGCAAGGAACTTACATATATGGAGCTAGATTAAGTATTTATAGGGTAGTTTGAGAAGGGAGTAGCTGAGCCTTAAAGGAAAGTGAGCATTGCAGAAGGCTCCAGTAAGGAGGGGCCCCCTGGAATATGGGGCAACTTATGTGGAGGCACAAGGTAAAAGGGATGCCTGGTTTGTAGGCCAGTTGGACTAGAACTCTACATGAAAGGGAGCTAATGTGAAATAAATCTGGAAAGGTAATCTGGTGCTAGACTGGTAAGGAATCCAATAAGAAGCTGAGGAATCAGTTTTTTACCATAGGTGCTGCCCAAGGTCAGGACAAGACAATGATCTGGTCAGACTTGTACTTAAGGCAGGTTCTTTCTGGAAGTTGTGTGGAGAAAAGATCAGAGGAGGGAGAGACCAGAAGTTGGGAGTCTAATTGGGAGGTTGTTAACAGTTCAAATGAGAGGTGATAAGGACCTTAACAAGGGTGAGGACCACGTGATTGGAGAGGAAATCACTGAAAGAGATGGAGAGGTATAATTGAGATTTATCAGCTGATTTGGAGATGAATGAGGAAGATGAAGCATTAAGTACCAGCCCATCACTTATTAAGTAGTCGTTATATGCCAGGCACTGTAGTAGGCACTATGGATACGAACACAAAAGGGAGACAATCCCTGCCCTCTAAAAGCTTACATTCTACTGAGAAGATACAGGCTAAAAGATAAATGAATACAGGACGTATACTTGATTTTTTAAAAATGAGAGGCAGCATGCTATAGCAGAGTCAATCCCAAAGCCAGACAGATATGGAATTAAGTGTTGCCTCTGTCACAAATTGACTGCGTGACTCTGGACATGTCATTTAACATCTCAGTACTCGCTTGACTTTCTGTCAAATTGCAGAACGTTTGTCAGATCTGCATTGGTAAGCGGGGAATTTATTACACCAGGGCAATAAGAGATCCTAGCTAAGTCCTGCCCCTAGGGGCAGAGGGTGCCCATCATTGGGGGAGTCCACAAGGCTGAACCTTGAATCAGGGAGCTAGAGGTTCCTAGAGGGGAGATGAAGAGGGAGATCATTCCAGTTGTAGGACATGGCTCATGCACATGCATAGGAGATGACATATGGAATGTTCTGGGTGGGGGAGGGCAGAAAAGAGGCCAGTCTGGTGGAGCATAGAACGTGTAAGGGGAGATCATATATCAATAATCAGCCCAGAAAGGTAGACTGAAACCAGATTGTGAGGGTCTTTAAAGGGCAGAGGAATGTGTATATTCTAGAAGCAATGGGGACCCATTGGAGCTTTAGCAAGGGAGTGATGTGGTAAGACCTATGTTTCTGCAATATCATTTTGGAAACTTCAGAGAGTGGATGCAGAGAGACCACTGCTATTGTAGCATTGTATAGACAGCTAGGTAGCACAGCAGATGGAGCACTAGGCCCAGTTCAAATCCATCCTCACCAGCTGTGTGACCCTGGACAAGGAACAATCTGCTGTCTGCCTCTGTTTCTTTGACTGTAAAATGGGGACAATAATAGCACCTCCCAGAGTTGTCAGGATCAAATGGGATAATTTGTGAAGCACTTAGCACAGTGCTTGGCACATAGTAAGCACTGTATAATGTTTCTGCTCTTATTGTTAGCTGCTGTTATTACAGTAGTCCATACAAAAGGAGATTGAAGATCTACATTAGAATGGTCAAGCTGTGGATAGAGATGTTGAGGAGGTAGAAATGACAAAACCTGGTGACTGACTGAATGTGAGGGGTGAGTGAGAGTGAAGGGTTGAGGAGGAATTTCAGTCCTGGATCATGGAGGCATCAAGGGAATGACCTTCCCTATGTGTGCCTGAGGAGGATGAGAGCCTGGGGGTCAAAAGTTTTGAAGGTCCAAAGTTTAGAGCTGAAAGTCAGATTCCCTCATTTTTCAAATGAGGGGATCTGAGGCCCCCAAGAAGTCAAGTCACAGACCCAGGGTCACACTGAGCTGAGGTTAATGAACTGAAAAGCCAGGGTACTTGAGAGGAAATCAACATATTATGTCCAAGACTCAGAATATAATTGTAGAAGCTGATATAAAGAGAAAGACTTTGAACCAAGTACTGAACTTCTTGGGAAGGAAAGAAAATGACTTGGATCCTAGTGATAGGTAATGGTCACTATAATCTAGATAGATTATCTATGATAATAATAAGGTGTCATGGGATCTTCAGAAGAGGAAGTGTGTTAGGTGGTAATAGCTGATGGGTGGGTCTAGAAATGGCAGAAACAAGCAGTTTGTCTACTTCTGGTTCATTGTCTACTGGGAGAGGGATATTGACCCAGACTGGAAGTTGTCTCCAGTGCTGAAGTGGGAGGACAGTATGCAGTGTCTTCTGGGGAGGTGGGCAAGACAAGTTTCCACGTGTCAGAAAGTGGATGAAGTATAGAAAAATTCTAAGCTGAAGAGACGTTTGTTAACAATAGAATGGGAGTTTTAGAGGGTACAATGGAAGGGGAGAACAGGGATTCAGAGAAAGTAGGACTAAGGTGGATGGGGATGAGATATTAGGACATAGTATCTAGGGAAAGGGTTTTATTTTAGCCTAAGCAGCTGAGACTGAATCATAGGGATGAGGAGAGGAAGTGGTACATTTGCTAGCCAAAGGGATTGGGTGAGGGGCCATTTGACTGGGCTGTCACCATTAAAGGTCCTGTGGTGGTAAAAGTTATCCTTAATTCTCTCTCAAATACCAGGGAAGAAGGGAAACTTGGATTGCTGTCTGAGGCTTGGAAGTCAGAGGCCTAATGCCTGAAGCTCTGTTCTTGGGCTTTGTTTAGTCCAGCAATAGCTTTGTCTGGATGATGTGTAGCAGGATCTTCCAGAGCAATAGGTTGGGATTGAGGGGAGAAGGGATAAGGAGGTTAGGGTCCTTGGGGAGTGGATGAGACGTTAGGGCATTACAGTCAAAGAAGACACCCCCTCCCTATCCCCTAGTGTTGGCTCACAAAAGCACTGTTCCCTCTGTCACTTCTGCCTTGGTGGGATTTGGTCCTGCCAATAGACCTTCTCAGTGTAAATGTTTTCCCTTCTCTCTCTAAGCACATTTTCTTTCTCATCTATTAAATGAATCATTTGGAATGGATCCATTCCAATTTCAAATCATCAGTGAGTTCTCTTTGTCTCCATTTTATTCTGTTGTTAGATCAGCATTTCTGTCTTAGCACCTAAAATGGTACATTTATCCAAGTGGGAGAGTTGATCAAGACAAATAGGCCTCATTGACTTCATTATAGGGCAGCTAGGCGGTACAGCGGGTAGAGCACTGGGCCTGGAGTCAGAAAGACCTGAGTTAAAATCCAGTCTCAGACACTAGCCGTATGACCCTGAGCTAATCACTTAACCCTGTTTGCCTCAGTTTCCTCATTTGTAAAATGAGCTGGAGAAGGAAATGGCAAACCACTCCAGTATCTTTGCCAAGGAAACCTCAAATGGGGTCACAAAGAGTAGGACATGACTAAACAACAAGATATTTATTGCATGGACTAAGGGGCTTATGTCAAATTTTAACCCAGAGCCTCATGGTCCCCAACATGAGGCCGAGGGAAGTCTTGAGCCTAGTCATTGCACAATATCAAATCAGCCAAACAGCAAACATTTATTCAATGGCTTTTAATGTGCCAGGTACTGTCCTAGGTGCTGAGGAGACAAAGATAAAAATGAAAGTGCCTGCCTTCAAAGAATTTACATGAGTGTGAAGAAAGTACAATAATTAAAATATATTTTAGAGAGAGGGCACCAGCAGTGGATAAGGAGGATAAGGAGTAGATTAAAAAAGGCTTCCCATAGAGGATATTGAGTCTTGAAGGAAATAAAGGATTCTGAGGAGGGAGCACATTCCAGGTGTGATGGGGTAGCCACTGTGAAGGCACAGAGACAGGAGATGTGTTGGGTGTGATGAACAACTTGGAGTCCAATTTGTGTAAGTAATGGAGTTTGTGAAGAGGAATCGTGTATCATGAGGACGAAAAAGCAGTTTGGGATCAGAGTGTGAAGGGCTTTAAAAGACAGAGGAGTTTGTCCTAGAAGCAATAAGGATCCACTGGAGTTTCATAAGGAGAGGAATGATACGGTTAGACCTGAGCTTAAGGAAAACTGCTTTTGGAGAATGGGTTGGAATGGAGAGAGATTTGAGGCAGGGGAGATCAACTAGGAGGCACTGTAATAGTCCAGGTGAGAGGTGATGAGGGTGCCACCTTGGGTACTGGCTGTGAGAGTAATGAGAAAGGAGCAAATGTCAGGTGGAAGAAATGACAAGATTTACCAACTAACTGGATAAGTAGGGTTAGGGAGAATGAGAAGTTAAGGATGACATTAAAGTTTTGAACCTAGGAGACGACAAGTACAGTGGTGTCCTTAGCAGATGTAGAAAAGGCCAAAAGAGTTAGTTTGGGGGAGGAAATGAGTTCTGTTTTAGACATGTTGCATCTCAGATGTCTATGATATATGCAGTTTGATATGTCCAATAGTCGGTTGGTGGTGTGGGACTGGGGCTTAGGAGAAAGATCAGGGCCTATTTAGAAGCCATTGGCATGGACATGAAAATTAACCCATGGGAGGTCATAAAGTGAGAGAATGTAGAAAGAAATGGACATTGTTTCCATGACGCTCTCCAGGGTGGACAGAAAGGTACCTGTGTCACTTCCATTCACATTCATTCCATTCCTTCCTGACATCAGGCAGGACAATGATTTCAGGACCCTGATATTTGTATGACTGCAGATTTTCCCAAGTACTTTCATATTCCTTGGTCCTGTAATTCACATGTATTATAATATTTATTAAGCTTCTGTTATGTGTAGCTGTGGTCTGGGACAGAGATGCAAAGATGAAAATGCTTTCCTTGTCCTTAAAGAGGTAGCACTAACAAACTAATGAAGGGAGAGAGTAATCAGACATGTATACTAAGTATCCCACAAGATAGGCAGTAAAAGGGGCAACAGAGAAATGCAGACAACACACTGTGAGCAAAATTTTAGAAAGGAGATATCATTTTCAGGTGTTAGGGTGGGGAAATGTGGGACTTCATGGAAGAGCTGACACTTCCATTTGAACCTTGAAAGAAGAAAATGATTTCAGGAGATGGAAATGGTTTGGGGATTGGTTCATATAAGAGGTAGAAAGGCAGGATGAGATAGGAAAGACAAACTTGTAATATGGGGCATGTTTGCCCCTTTTTGACCAATAAGGAAATAGAGACAGAGTCTAAGTGGGTTGTCTACAGTCACGTAGCAGAGCTGGGCTTAGTTCCCAGGCATTCTTGCCTGACTTGTCTACTACACCATCCTACCTTCTCATGTGTAATCACCAATTTGCCCTCCTGATGTGAAGACCTGTTGACTGCCCTTTTGTGGGCAGATGAAGAATTCAGATGAAGGCAAATTCTTTCCAGAAGCTCTCTTCATCTCCATCCCCTTTATTGCAAATTGAAGGAGAGAATGGAAAATGTCCTGAGGAGTCCTCCTTGACTCCCAGCTACTGTTCTCTGTGTTTTCTGGTGAGAAACAACTGACAATCCTGCACCTTTTCTGAACCTAGAGAGCAGAATCCTCTCAGCCTTGGATTTTGGGCAGCTTCCTTTCACCTTTGTGGACAGAGTGACAATGAAAAGTGAAAGTTGGTTCCCTGAGAGTTTGAATAAATAAAATGACTTTCAGGAGGAAGAAGAACTGGTTGATCTAGACCCAGAGCCAGTAGCACCCCCACGGGCAGGCTGATTACTTTAGGGAGTGACTGAGACCAACGATCTGGTCCTCATTCCTGCCCAGTCATTAGAGTCTAGTGACCAGCTATAGGAAGGAATAATTAACAATCAAAATCACAGATTTTTAAGAGCTGGAAGAGACTGAGGACATCATCTAAGTCTTTCTTCATGTCACAGATGAGAAAATAGGTCAAGAACAGTTAAATGACTTACCCCAAATAGTGCAGCTATTAAGTAGAAGAGTCAGGATTTAAATGCGGTCTTCAGTCCCCACCAATCAACTATACTTTCTATTATACTTCATGGATGTGTCTTTTGGACTCACACAGGCTTACGTAGCCAACTCTAAACAGAATGCAGGCACTGAGGCAGGATATTGAGGTTGCTGAGCTCTCTGTTAGGAGAACTGGGTTCCAGTCTCCCTTTTTGTTGTTGGTGACTTGTTAAAGTGGTTTTGAGCAAGTCACTTTCCCTCCTCGTGCCTCAATTTCCTTACCTGTACAGGAAAACATATAATCATCAAAGCCTCCTTGTGCCATGTGGCTGGCTAGAAGCAGAGGGATAGAAATGTTAATGAGGTGTTCTAGTATATATGAATAACACTGTGTATGGGTATTTAGGGAAGTCAGTGATTTGATATGAGGCCCCTGCTCTGCACATGGTCAGCAGGATTGAGTCCCTGAGGGCCTTTGAGTGGGATGCGAATCTACAGGATCGGTTTGGTTTCCTGCCAAAACCCTTCTCTTGCTGGCTCTGCTTACAAGATTTTTCTCCTCTGAAATTCTCTCCACTTGAATTCTCATTCTAGTCTTGGCTCAGTCTTGTGTTCTTTTTATGTTTCTGATTCATTTTTACTTCCCACTTCAGCTTTAATCTCCCTTTCACATTACCTTGCTATCTACCTGCTCCAAGGTGTAAAGAATGAAGGGCTATTGGGGAATGAGTCCATTGTTCAGCATGGTGTAGTGGAGAGAGCACAGGCTGCAGACCTGGATTTATATGTTGACTTCTTTTCCTAGTTCTTGTGTGACTTTGAGCTAGCAGGCCACTCTCTGGGCTTTATTTTCTTCAGCTGTAAAATGAAAGTGTTGGACTAAATGATGACTAAATTCCCTTTCACCTCTAAATCCAATGATACAGTTTATCCTGGTCCCCTTCACACCCTAAGTGATCCCTGCTCTCTGTCACTGGACCCAGATGGCTCAGAAGGAGAAAGTGAGGGTGGTGACCTTGCACAACCCTCCCTCACTCAAAACAAATTCAAGTGCAAGTCATGTCATCATTTCTCTGATGTCATGGTCTTTGAAAACGAAGGATGAACACAACAACAACCCCTGGTCCTAACCTTTTGTGGAGAGAATATGTTTTTGTGTCTCTCTCAGTAAGAATTATAATCCATAATTCTTAGATCCAGAGCTAGATGGAACCTCAAACATCAGCTAATTTAATCCCTTTGTTTTATAAATGAAACAACTGGGTCCAGACAGATTAAATAGTATGTACATGTTCACATAAGCTGTATTAGAAGTGGGATTAGAACCTAGGTCCTCTTAATCCACATCCAGTGTTCTTTCCATATTGCCTCCCTAATCATGCATATCAGTTAACTAATGATTAAACAGACACTGTACTAAGCACTGGGGATGCAAAAAAAGGCAAAAGTGAGAGGATAGCATTTCATTTAAATGATTAAGATTAAGCCATTTTAACAGCAATTTCCTAATGGGCATTAGAAGTTTTTGGGGGGCAGGTAGGTGGTATAGTGGATAGACTACCAGGCCTGCAGTCAGAAAAACTCATCTTCCTGAGTTCAAATCCAGCCTCAAATACTTACTAGCTGTGTGATCCCAGGCAAGTCACTTAACCCTCTTTGCTTCAGTTTCCTCATCTGTAAAATGAGCTGGAGAAGGAAATGGCAAACTACTCCAGTACCTTTGTGACTTCCAAATGGGGTCACCGAGACTGGGACAACTGAAAAAAGAGCCTTTGAGGCTTTTGCAGTCTCAAACCTAGAGCTGTTGGCCTATAGCACCCTCTTACTCAGAGAGACAGAAGATGCAATGGGCATGAAAATCAGTCCTCCTGCAGCCCCTGGAAACTGAACCACTGACTTGTAATGTGGCCCTAAGCCAAGTATAACAATGGTCTCTTGTTGAGATAAAGATCTCCAGGTTGTAACAGGTGTTCAGGTAGTTCTGCCTTCAGACTTCAGCTCTAATATGAATGGCAGAGCCTCCCTGCCTAGTCCCCCAGACATTCCACTCCCTACCCCTCACCCACACCCACACCCAGGGAAGGTAGAAACTGGCTTCCTTTGTTTTCTGTTCCATAAGCCCTAGGCCCCTGAACTCTCTTAAAGAACCACAAATGTATTATATTTCTCTTCATGTTTTTTTGAATACTTTTATGTAACATGAAGAGCCCTTGCTGTTGTTCAGGCATTTTTTGGTTGTATCCAACTCTTTGTGGTCCCATTTGGGGTTTTCTTGGCAAAGATATCGCCATGTCCTCATTTCACAGAAGAAGAAACTAAGGCAAACGGTTAAGTGACTTGCCCAGGGTCACACAGCTAGTAAGTGTTTGAGAAGGGATTTGAACTCGGGATGATGAGTCTTTCTGACTTCCAGGCCTGGTGCTCTATCCACTCATTTCATCACCTAACGGCTATCCTTGGAGTTTATGCCCTGGGGCACTAGCCAGAATGCGGTCATATGGTTACATATTGTAAGAACTTTAAGGTTGGGGTAGTGTAGAGTCCAGACTGACGACTCAGGAAATGTTGTTTGATGTCTCTCTAGCTCTGTCTGTGGCTTTGTTGTTGTTTGTTTGCCCTTTGTTCTTAAAGAGGACCGTGGCATCCAGAAGATGATGCCATGGCTTGCACATAAATTAGATTTAAGTGAGGAGGGCCGTGCAAGGTTACCAGCCTCACTATTTGGTTCCAGTGGCCAGATATAGATCAGGATAACTGGAGATAGCCTATGGAGGCAGAGTGTCTAGCTTCAAATTATGACTACCTCTTACTACCTACATGGCCATGGAAAATCCTTTTTAATCTTTGGACCTCAGTTTTCTCATGGGTAAAATGGGAGCGGGGTATGGTGTTAAGTACATGCCCATGCTCTGAAGAAAAAGCCATCTGTGGCAGGTTGTAGTGCAAAGAACCTTGGACCTAATATCAAGAGAGTCTGTCTTTCCTCTGGAGCCCAGGGCTCTTTTCATTGACTGCACTGTCTGCTTCTCTCTAATAATAATGGAATAGCAGTCAAGCTGAAACTCTGATTAGTAAATGACTTCACAGCACATTATTGATCTAATTCTAGTCCTGGCTCCACTACTCACCATGTGTGACCTGAAACAAATTCCTTCCTCTTTCAATTTAATGAGCATTTATTAAGAGTCTACTATGTGCAAGACATTGTGCTGGTCACAGGAGTTACAAAGACAAAAACAAACCAGTCCTTGACCTGAAAGAGTTTACATTCTACCAAATGTGTCATGGCGGGAAGGAGTAGAAGATACAATATGTACTAACATAAGTCTATATAATTTCTAGAGGGAAAGAATATTAAGAATTGGGGCAGGGTGAAGAAAGATCTTGGCTAGAAGGTAGCACCTGAACTCAGTTTTTTATTAACTAATTTTTAGTTTTCAACATTCACTTCCATAAGATTTTGAGTGCCAAATTTCTTCCCATCTCTGGTTACCCCTTCCCCCAATCTTCCCTCCCTTCTATCATACCTCTCCCTTCTCTTATTCCCTTCCCCTCTCTTTTCTTATAGGGCAAGATAGATTTCTATACCCCCATTGCCTGTATGTCTTATTTCCCAGTTGCATATAAAAACAATTTTTAACATTCGTTTTTAAAACTTTGAGTTCCAACTTCTCCTCCTTCCTCCCTCTCCACCCACTCCCCATTGAGAAGGCAAACAGTATGATACAGGTCATACATGTGTAGTCATGCAAAGCACTTCCTTAACAGTCATGTTGTGAAAGAGTAACTATATTTTCTTCCATCCTATCCTGCCCCCAATTTATTCTATTCTTTCTTTTGACCCTGTCCCTCCTCAAAAGTGCTTACTTCTAATTACCCCTTCCTTCCATTTGCCCTCCCTTCTATTGTCCTTCCCAACCCCCCACTAATACCTCTTCCCCCTTACTTTCCTGTAGTGTAAGATAGATTTTCATACCAAATTGAGTATGCATGTTATTCCCTCCTTAAGTCAAATGTGATGAGAGTAAGCTTCACTCTTTCCCTCTCACCTCCCCCTCTTCCCTCCATTAAAAAAGCTTTTTCTTGCCTCTTTTATGTGAGATAATTTACTTCAATCTATTTCTCCCTTTCTCCTTCCAATATATTCCTCTTTCACCCCTTAATTTTATTTTTTTAGAGATCATCCCTTCATATTTAATTCACCCTGTGTCCTCTGTCTATATGTATATAATCCCTCCAACTACCCTAATACTGAGAAAAGTTTCAAGATTTACAAATATTATCTTTCCATGTAGGAATGTAAACAATTCCATTATGAGTTCTTCCTGTTTACTTTTTCATGCTTCCCTTGATAGTTGTGTTTCAAAGTCAGATTTTCTATTCAGTTCTGGTCTTTTCATCAAGAATGCTTGAAAGTCCTCTATTTCATTGAATGACTATTTTTTTCCCCTGAAGTATTATACTGAGTTTTGCTGGGTAGGTGATTCTTGATTTTAATTCTAGCTCCTTTGACCTCTGGAATATTATATTTCAAGCCCTCTGATCCCTTAATGTAGAAGCTGTTAGATCTTGTGTTATCCTGTTTGTGTTTCCATAATACTCAAATTGTTTCTTTCTGACTGCTTGCAGTATTTTCTCCTTGATCTGGGAGCTCTGGAATTTGGCTACAATATTCCTAGGAGTTTTCCTTTTGGAATCTCTTTCAGCAGGTAATGGGTGGGTTCTTTCAATATCTATTTTACCCTCTTGTTCTAGAATATCAGAGCAGTTTTCCTTGATAATTTCATGAAAGATGATGTCTAAGATGGTGGTGCAGTGGATAGAGCTTGGGCCTGGAGTCAGGAAGACTTGAGTTCAAATCCAGCCTCAGACTTGTACTAGCTGTGTGATCCTGGGAAAGTCACTTAACCCTGTCTGCTTCAGTTTACTCATTTAGAAAATAAGCTGGAGAAGGAAATGGCAAACCACTCCAGCATCTCTGCCAAAAAAAACTCAAAATGGGGTCAAGGAGAGGCAGACACAACTGAAATGACTGAACAACGAGAACAAAGATTAGGAGATACTGAGGATGAAAGAGAGAATGATTTAGAGGGTAAGCTGTTGGAGGAGATAGAAAGGAATGGGGTCAAGAGTCTAGATCAAAGGAAGAGAGATTAGGGAATGGTGTCAAGGGGTTTGAGGCATAGGATGGTCCCTATTTTCTCAGTAAAGTAGGAGGCACTTTACTGAGAGGGAGGATGGAGAGGTGGTGGTGGAGAAGACTTGGAGAGAGGAGAAAATGTTTGGGACAGCTTGGAGAGGCCATCAGGAAAGAATAAAAGGATTTGCCATGCAGTAAGGCCAGTTGAAATTTGATCATTTCAATCTATAGCAGATAGACCCAGTCAGCATAGCTGTGTGACCTTCCTCACCATTTCAGTAGGAATGAAGTTGAAGGATTGTAGTTAGCTGTCCCTAGGCCAGCAGCTGTAGACCAAGAGAACAAGGGAATTAAGGACAGTGGATTGTTGAACTGGTCAAGTCCTAAAAAGGGAGAAAATTGAGACCAGAGCAGAGATAATAAATTCTGAGAATAGGGAGGGTAGAGTAATTTGTAGAATAGGTTTAGGATGGGTGAGGCAGAGTGATAGAGATAGGCAGTTGTTATCAAACAAAGGAATTTCCAGATCAAAGAGGCAAAAGGGTTATGGGTAATGGCAACTTTGAAGGTATGACCCTCCCTTTGAGTTGCTGAGGTTGATGATTTGGAATCATAAGCCCATATAGGAGAGGATATTAGTGTGTATAGGTGTGTCATGGCGGATAGAGAAGAATGGACTTAAGAGTCAGGAAGACAGATTCCAATTTTGCCTCAGAAACTGCTAGTCCTGTGATTCCTCAACATCTCTGAGTTTCTGTTTCTTCTTCTCTATAATGGGGATTATAAAAGCACCTTCTTTGATCATGATTTGAAACTCAAATAGAAAGAAGAGTGTCTATAAAAAGCTTTACAAACTTTGCTATATAAATGTGAGTTACTATTGTTACTTAAGCCCCCAAGAAGGAGGCCAAACTTTGGGGTGGAGTGGAAGACTGCCAGCCAGTTGATGAAGTCTTGAGAAAGAAGGACTAGGATCTGGGGATTGGTACCAGGAACCAGGAGTAAATATGGGTAAGATGGGGTAAATCTCAGAGAAGTTGTTCCATTGTGATAGCAGCTGTAGGACCCTCTTAAAGCCCCTCACAATAGGTTACCTTTTGTAACCTATTCCACACTACTCTACTTCACGCACTCTCTGCCTGCTAGCCTAGCTGGCCAAATTGCCTCCCCAGTATTTCATCTTCCATCTCCCACTCTTTGCACAGGCTTTTCCCCCATAACTGGGGGGACAGAAACCTCTGCCTGATGGTGTCCCTTAGCTATCTTTAAGGCTTAGCTCAGTTGCCACGCTTTCCAATTCCCTCATGTTTTGTTCCCCTTGTTAATTTTGCAGAGATTTGTTATTTGAGCACATGCTGCTTTTCCTGAATTGTTGCTATATAAATGTAAGCTATGGTTGCTATTCAAGTGTCCTTTTTAGGGACATAGGAATAGCACTTTTTGTTTTTGTATGACAGGATATGGATCTAGGTGGCGCAGTCTGTAGATTCTAAGCAGCGTGTGTGACCCTCACAGAGCATAGACTCTTTTTAAAGATCCTAAGGGCCAGCTAGGTAGCTAAGTAGATAAGGCACCTGGAGTCAGAAGGACCTGAGTTCAAATCCAGCCTCAGACACTTGCTAGTTGTGTGACCCTGGGAAAGTCACTTAACCCTGCCTGCCTCAGTTTCCTCATCTGTACAATAAGCTGGAGAAGGAAATGGCAAACCACTCCAGCATCTCTGCCAAGAAAACCCCAAATGGGGTCAGGAAGAGTCCGACATGACTGACAAGACATAAGTAGAAAGTAGAGCCAGGGCACTCTCTTGACTCAGGTCCTGCCTCTGAAGTTTACTCCCTGTGTGTTCTAGGCAAGTCACTTAAGCTCTCCAGCCCTCAGTTTCCTCCAGTGTAAAGTAAGGTTGGAATAGATGACCCAGATGTGCCTTCCAGCTAGAAATCCCTCAGCCAAGTTACTGAGTGCCGATCACCAAAACAAGCGTTTAACAAATGCTTGTTGAATTGATTATAAAATGCCCTAGAGCTGTTCTCTGCTTCCGGGACCAAAGGACAGCTCAGCACCAAATCAGGCGTCACCCTGACCTGGATCAGAATGCCAATTCACTTTTTTCCCTCGGATCGAGGCCTGGGGATTGGACTACAATTCCCAGCACACACTAACACCCTTTGACCCGGGCAGTGTCAGGGACTACAGCTCCCGGCAGCCACTGCGGCCCAGGAGCGTAACAGACTACCTTCTCCCGCGGTACAACGAGGGCCAGCTGGTCGCCAAGTGGGTGGTGCTGACGGCGCGGGGGATGCCGGGAGCTGTGGTCCGCGTCGGGTCGCCTAGACGCCGCAGGGGCCTGTGGGAGGTGGCGAGTACAGGCCCCGCTGAGGGAGGAGGCGTTAGTGCGGCCTGAGCCGGGGAGCTAAGAACGCGACTTCGACTGGGGTTCCCGGGCGGCGGCGGCGGGGACCGGGGCCCGGGGGGGTGGCGGCACCATGTCGGTGTTTGGGAAGCTGTTTGGGGCCGGCGGGGGCAAGTCCGGGAGCAAGGGCGGCCCGACCCCGCAGGAGGCGATCCAGCGGCTGCGGGACACGGAGGAGATGCTGAGCAAGAAACAGGAGTTCTTGGAGAAGAAGATCGAGCAGGAGCTGGTCGCGGCCAAGAAGCACGGTACCAAGAACAAGCGAGGTGAGCCCGGCCCCCGAGCCGGGGGAGCGGGGTCCTGCGCCACCGACCCGGCCCCGCCCGGCCCCGCCCGGCCTGCGGACGCCGGCCCCTGCCCCCTGGCCTCGGCGTCCGCGTCCTCCCCCCGGCCCCCCTCACTCGCTGCCGCTCCTTCCCTCCCGTGGCCACCTTGCACCTGTGGAGCCTCCTCCCGCCCCCCAGATGTCGGGCCTGGACCAGCCCCCTCCCGGCCGCCACTGACCACGGGGCGCCGGACGGACTCCGCAGCCGGGCAGGGCTTGCCGTGGGTGCCCCTCCCTCCCCCACTCGTGTCTCTGCCTCCCGCTCCCTCGGTGTCACACTTGCGCACGTACTCTCCCATTCTGTCTCTCCCCCCGCCCCCGCCCCTTCCTCCATACACTGTCCAGGGAGCCCCCGTGTGCAGCCCTGCCTCCAGCCTCCCGAGGGCTGGACCCCCCTCCTGCCTCCCGTCCCTCCTCACACTCCTCCTTCTCTCTTCCCATCTGTTTTCGTTCTCTTCCCCGGTCCGCCCTTCATCCCCCAGCCCCACCTCAGGACCCTCGTTTCTGTCCCACAACTACCACTTCCGTCCCAGAGTTGCCTTGAGAAATTCTCCTGTGACTCACTCTCTTATCATCCTCCGTGCACCTCCCACTTCTTGGCGTGACTAGAAAACCTTGCCTAAGCCCACTCATTCACTCCTTGCCTCCTCCCCCCCAATCAGCGATCCCCAAGAAGTGATCAGCCCCTGATTCTGCTCGTTCTGGGGCTTTGGGGTGGACGTGAGGAAACGACAGCTGTAGGACCGCTTTGCCTGTCTCCCTTTAGTCTCAGCCCCCCAAAATAAAATGTATCACTATGTCCTGCCTGTCAGAAGGTAGGTGAGTGCTGCTCTCTAGACTCCTCCTGCTCATCATGACCTTCTGCGTCTGTAACTTTCCTCTGTGTTTTCCTTTGCCAGACCAGTATGTTCCATTGTACCCTGCACTCTGCTTGTAATTATAGGATTATTTTTTCAACAGATGCTGGCATTTTTCAAGGCTTGGCCTTGCTGTGGGAGATTGGTTTACCTCATCTCCTGTATGGTATGGCAGATGCTCAGAGGTTTTCTGTGGTCCGTAGTTCTAGAACATGGCAGTGGAACCTCTGCAGTTTTTGGCACTTAGACAGTTTTTGAATTAGTATCCAGAAGTCTTGAAGAGAGATTGTCAAGTGTCATTTAAAAGATGGATACTCTTAGTTATCTGATCTCAGTAGGTAAGGTGTGAACCTATTTCCTGGCAAGGACAGGCAGCCTGATTGGACTGAATCTATGCTTCATTCATTTTTCTTCCTCTTTTGGGACTGCTTCTTGTTATGCAGGGTGAAGAGGGCTACAAGGGTACTTTCCAGTTTTGCACATGTACAGTCTCCTTTATATGATCCTTCCATCTCTGTTGCTTCATTATTCTATGTATCATCAGTTTACTGACCACTTACCTAGGCATAATACTGTGCTGAGTGCGCTATAAATAAAGGAGAAATCATGTCCCTGCTCTCAGGAAATCTCCAGACTGATGTGAAGAGTATCAGTGTGGTTTATATAAATAAACATGTACGTTATGCATTGGAGTTGAGGGGAATACACTCAGATTAATATTTAAATCTAAATCAGCTATTAATACTACATTATCCAAATGTTCATCATGGCATGTTAAGTTGAAAGTTTGAGTCCAGCATTTCATTTCCAAACTTTTATCTCATTTTGGGAGGATACAAAGATGAAGAAAATAATGTCCTTACCATCTGGAACCTGAGTCTTTTAATTCCTTAAATAAATTGAGGTGTGATGAGGCTCTTATTTAGAATTCTCTGATAAATGTACAGTTTGTGCGTTCCCAAGGACAAATTGCCCATGCAGACAGCTTTGTTCAGTGAGACCCAAATAGAAAAATGAGTTGTAGTTGGGCAAAAAATGGAACAAAATGAAATTATTTTTGTGTTCGGGCAGATTTTTTGACATTTACAAACTATGGACATCTTTATTAATTTTCTTCTTGTAAGAGTCAGTATGAAAGATAATAGGGAAGCTTAATCATCTAGTAGGAATAGCCCCTGAATTAGACTGAGAAGTCCTGGGTTTGAATCTTATTTCTCATCTATCAACTATGTGATCTTAAGTCACTTCATCTCTAAAGTGTCCTCTGTAAAATGAAGGATATGGACTGACTAAATAATCTCTAAAGGTGTCCTCTGTCTAGCTCTCAATCCTTTGGTTAAGATATTGTCATTTAATGAAGATTCATTTATTTTTAAAGTTTGTCACCAAAAAACAAAATGAGATCAAGATTTTCTAGAAAGGCTGCATTTTGATTGAACATGAAAGTTTTGTGAGAAATTGGAAATTGGCAACTGATCATTTATGTTGCTAGTGATTTACAGTTAAGCTTTTGAACTTGGAACTGAATTCTCATCTTCTTATCTCCCCCATTCCCATTTTAACACTAGAGCCTTAGTGCTGATATTATTTCTCTTGATATGTTTGCAAAGCAGAACATGAGTTCTTTTATTTAGGTGAATTTAGTTAATTTAGGTGAAATGAACAATGCCTAATAGCATGTATGGATATTTGGCTATAGTGGGAACTCTACTACCATCAAATCATAATTATTGTTAGATTCAATACTTTTCTCATATTTATTGAAATCACTCTAAATGTTTTATTGTGGAAGGATGTCTTAATGAGTTAAATTTATTGCTAAGGAGGCCTCTGTTCTCTGATAGAGGCATCAAGTTGAAAAAACACTGTATCTTATTGGTTTATGTGCCAGCAGATTCTTCTCAATGAGAAGAACACTTCCGGAAAACTAGAAAAATGTCAGGGAAATTGTTCATCAGAAACGAGACTCCTGTCTGAGTCATGCTTAAAACTCCTTGTTTGAATCTCTCAGTATATGGTATGGAATTTAGTTTCTTTTTTAAGGCTACAAGAGTGAAAGAGATTGGTATTTCAGGGAGATTTTGGGTACGCAGATGCCTAATTGGATGTTTTTGTTTTATTAACTCAGTCTCTTTTGGATCCTTTGTTTGGCAGTAAGATTAAATATTTGGGTAGTGATTGCAAAAGTATACTCACAGATTAAACTTAAGATAGATTTTGCTTAGGCCCCTTCCAACTCTGAATCCATGATCCTAGAAGTTCCAAGCATGAGAAACTCTGAGCTGAATTACTTTGCTATAGGAAAGATTGTTTGTAGGGGGAAGAAGGGAACTTTAGAACATTCTTTAAGTAGATAAGTTCAGAGTTAGCATTTCTTAGACAAAAACATCTTTCCTTCATGTTTACAGCATTCCAGAGGTTAGGGGGAAGGGTAGGTAGTGTGGGAAAAGTAAAGTGAAGTTGCTACAGATTTTAACGGTTCTCTCAGGGTCATAAAAGTTTGTGGAAGATCAGTTCTGCCCAGAAATAATTTGTCATTGCTTTGTCACAATTGTGTCATTGCTTTTTGTTTTAGGTAACAATCCTGATATTGGTCATTATGCAGTAGGGTCAGGGTTTAATCCAGAAACACAAGCATATCACTGGTTAAAGATTATGAATTTAAACAAGCATATTATCTTAAAGAGGGCCTGTATTTAGTGTCTTTTCTAGACATTAACTCAACACCGTGTTGAGTCAGTCTGTCATGAATGAGCTCTTCTGCCTTACAAGAAGCCACCTAGCACTCTGCATAGCCAGTCTGCTCAGTGGAAAGCAGGATCCCCCAGCAGATTGTACTGGCTCTGTGCACATGGGGTGCTCAGTAAATGAATGCTGGATTTTCTGCCCTAAAAGACTAATTTTCTTAATTTCTAACCTCTCCAAGTGTGGGTGCCAGTTATCATATTGAGACTCATTCACAAATGCTCAATTTTCCAAGTCTGAAGTTCCTTTTTTCTGGGCTAGTAATTGAGATCTAGCTCTGGGCAAAGACTGGCTTTAGAAGAATCAAGTGTGCTGAGTGGTTGTATATTTTGCCATGAGAAGTGGGATTCAAGGTAGAGAAGTTGGAGAGTGAAGTGTTTACTTCTTTGACCCTTTCTATGGCAAAATCAGAAACAGTAATAGTAGTATACTGGTTTGGGGACAAGTGTGGGAATTATTCGTTTTTTAATTCAGGGCCTGTTGTAAAATGGACTTTTAGTATCAGCTAATTTTGGTTTTCTTTTCCATTAACAATTCAATAAACTGGTTTGTATTAGGATGGCAGTCCTTTTGTTGGCTTTCAGAGCTTTAGGAAATAATTTGATTACTTTGTTACATCACAGAAGCCTTTTAACCCCTGAAGTTTGCTCTATCCTTGGAATTCTCACATTGGTAATATGTTTTGCTCCTGCAGTTCCCTCTCACTGGGTGATTCTTCCCAGAATTTCTATTTTAAGGAATATGTCCAGGCCAATCAATGGACATCTACTTTGTGTCCAGTTCTTTAGTCTTAACAGAAAAATGTAGTTACAAATATTTTATTGTATTTGAGCACTTTATTCTTATCAGTGGCCTTCTTGGGTATAAATCTAGTTATGGAATCTTAACATTTTAGTAATTTTATTTGCATAATTCCAGATTGCTTTCCAAAATGATAATACAGATTTCTAGCTGTACCAACAGTACACTCATTAGTATGCCTAGCTTCCTATAACCCTTCCAGTATTGACTGTGACTATCTTTTGTCATCATCTTTGCCAAATTGCTGAGTTTAAGGTGGAATCTCAGAGCATATCTGATTTACATTTCTCTTATTACTAGTGATTTGGATCATTCTTTCATATTAACTATCAAGAAAAGACTTATTAGTGTGAGAATCACCCCTGAATCTGTTGTCTGAATATATTCAGACTACCAACTTGTCAAAACAAAGATTGAAATGAGTAAATGACTACTGTAGTCCCTTGACATTTGCAAGAGTTGCAGGCAGAAGACCCCTGTGATTGTGAAAAAGCTTGAATGACTCTAGGCCCCAACTCTAACTTTTATTTTTAATAATTTTGATCATATTTATTTAACTCACAAAACTTATAAAACACCCATAAAAAAGATGCAGTTTTAGTGGGAGAGAGGTTTGTATCTTGCTCACAGTACACATAGTCTGCCCTGCTGCTGGTGTAGCTGCAGTAGCTGCTTCAGATTTCTTTCTATGTAAAGTATACAAGATCCAAAGGTCATTGTGGGAGAAGATCATATGAATAGGCCTGAATAGTAGAGAAACAAAGAGGAGGCATTCCCAAAGAGATTGTGTAGCCAGTACTTGAGTGCAGTGAAACTTTTAACAAAATTTAACTGTATAGAATAAACTTATATAGTATACTTATGGTGGTAAATGATAAAGTGGATTAATAATATATAGTATTTGTACATATATAACATTAAAAATTTTTTACATATGTACATCACCTGCAGTTTTCACACACTTCAGAAATTCCCATTTAATTATCCATGGCCAACCGGGAATAACTAAAACACAAATATGAAAGCCTGCAAATGTCAAGGGATGACTGTAGAAAAAAAATGAAAATGGAAGAAAGCCATGGCATACAATTAAAACAACTCTGTCCTGAGCTATTTAAATAAGGGATTGATAAAGAAATGGGCAACAGAAATAATATCAACACCGATTATAATAATTCTATATAGAAACTTAGGTTAATTGCCACAGGAAAACCAAAGGAACCCAGAAAATGTCTTGATCAGCAAACTCTTCACTTAACTTGCCAAGCAGAGAGAGGGAAGACAAAGGCAGGACCAGTTCAGAATATGACTCTTTTGTAAAATCTTAGGAAGTAGGAAGATGGATGATCTCCTAAAGTGGAAAGAAATAGTGGAAGGTAAAACCAGTTTAAAGATCGGCAAGAGAACAACCAATCAAAGTTATCCCAAGGGCGTTTAAGGATGAGAATGGAAGGAAGAGAACAAGCAGCAGGGAAGACCTGCAGAGATATGTAACCTGTTCTCAGCACTGAGGGCAAAGCCTTTCTTTCACTGCCACATGTGTGCTAATGGAGGAGATGGGAATGGGAACTAAAGAGAGCAGATATGGGAGAAGCAGCTGGATTAGATGGCAACACCTATCTCTCATGTAATATGACAGCTGGAAATAAATGGGTGATGGTACAGAATTTCTGTGAATGAGACACCAGGGGAGTGAAAGAACTTAATTAACTAAGCTAAATGAATAATAGTTTGCCCTGCTCCTGACACAAGAAAAAAACCAAGTGATTGAAGATTGTCTCTTACCTACCACATATGCGCATTTGGATGAATGTTTTGGAGAACTCCTCGGTCATTATGTAAATCTGGAACGCACAGTATAAATGGATGACTTGACCCTGGGACTTATCCTGGAACAGTCTTTATTCCTCCCACCCCCATTCTCCATTAGCAGGTTCCTCTTGACGCCTCCATTTTGGGGAGGGGCCCAGGTCGGCTCTCCTTTAGTCCCCTCCCAGCTTTGTTTCTGACTCTAGACTTTGCCACCTCAGATGCCTTCTTATTCTGGAACTTCTCTCAGTCCTTATTTCTTCACACCCTGGAACACCCCTTTGGCCCTTTTTTCCCATTGGCCCTCCATTTTGGGAAGGGTCCTCCAATGAATATCCTTCATTCCCCTCCTGAATCTACTTCTGACTGTTCAGATTATTACTGTGCCCCCTGCATGGGCATCTTCTCACAGCCTCATCCATTCCACTCCCTTTTATGTGTTGTCTTTCCTCGCTAGAATGGGAGCTGTTTGAGGGCCAGGATTTGTCTTCCTGCTTGTATTTTATCTTCAGCACAAAGCACAGTACCTGAAACATTCCAAACACTTAAAAAGTGCTTCCTGCCTGCTTTAGAAAATTTTGAAGCTCTTTTAATGAACCTAGGTTTCTTTAGGCAGCACTTCTTAAACCCCATATGGGGTCACACAATTTAAGAAGCACTGACGGGGTCACAAGTAGATAGAGTTTAAGAAGGCCTGCCTAGGAACAAAGGTCAATCTTTCTCATGCCAGTCTTTTATTAGTGTTGCTATTTGGTTGTGAGACTTGTGCTCTGATCAATCTCTGAAAAATTGAAAATGAATTTAACCCGGAAAAGGAAAGGAGAATGTCTGGTGTGAGTGGGCAGCAACATATAACCATTGAGGAGCTTTGGAGAATAGGAAGGAAAAAGAGAGCCTGCTGATGTGGCAGGAGGCAATGGAGAGCTCCACTGGTATCTTCTTAATGTTAATAGAAATGGAGGAAGCCCTCTGGTGTCTGGCATGGGCCACCTTTGGCATCTCATGAGGGGACATGGACACATTATCCAGCATAGGCAAGAGTGACCAGATGAGGGTCTGCATCATTGGAGGGAACAATCTAATTTAGGAGCTTGCACATTCATTTGGGTATTGGGTATTGTCTACCTCAGGCTTGTTGTGATGAAGGTGCTTTGTAAAATCTTAAAACATTATAAAAACATAAGGACTTTCATTACTTTTTCTATTTACCTTCCTCAAATGCCTCCAACTTAGAGTGCAAAGGTACTTTGCAACAGCTTGAAGGAATTTAGCAATACCAGTTGTAATACAGGTTAATAAAGTATGGTGCAGACTAACAAACCTTGTTCAGCTTATTTAGTTAATCAGACTTGGAACAGATTGCTGTTCTGTTTCATTCTCAGGCTGACCGTGTAGTAGCCTGATACTGAGTTTCCTTCATCTTTTCTTAATTAGCTGCCCTTCTGTCCCTTCAGTGGGAGATAAATGTCTTATTTTCTGTAGTTACTGAGAAAGCATGATCCTTTTGTGACCGCCTTAGGTAGCTCTCCAGCACCTTGAGTGATTTAACTCCTCTTATATCCCACTCACAGGAACTCCTCTTACATTGCCAGTTGATTTCCTGGGCACCACCTCTGATCACAAACCCTTTTCGTCTTGTTCCTGCCTTACATCTTTCAGACGTTTAAAACAAATTGTTTTATTGATGCCCTTTGTTTCCTGTTACATTCATTTCCAAATATAACCTACCCTTCCCTCTACTCAGCCGTTTTCCCTAATAAAGATTTAAAAACACACAAACCCAACACCAGTTGACAACATCTTAATAGCATATGAAGAATTCCATGCACATAGCTTCCAATGAAAGGAGAAGAATTTTCTCATCTCTTCTCAGGGTACAGTCTTGGCCATTATAATAACATAGTATTTAGTTTCACTTCATTCTTTCTGTTTCCACCATTTCAGTCATTGAGGCTTTTATTTCCTGGTTCTGCTTGCTTCCTTCTGAATCGTTTTCCATAAGTCATGTGTTTCTCTGAATTTTTCATAGTTATTGTTCCTTAAAGCACATTTATATTATATTTATATAACATAATTTATTTAGCTATTTCCCTATTGACAGGTACCCACTGTGTTTCTAGGTCTTTGAGACTGAAAAAAGTGCTGGTATGGATATTTTGAAATAGATAAGACATTTTTTTTATGTACTTTGAGCTATATGACTAGTATATGACCTTGTGAGTCAGAGTACAGTAATTTTGGTTACTTTTTACTCAATTTCTAAACGTTTTCCACAGTGGTTAGACCATACCTCCACCACCAGTATATTATACCTATCTTGCCATAGCCCTTCCAGAAAAAATTGTTTACATCTTTGCCAGTTTAATGGGTGTGAGCTGGTTGAATGGCTTGACTCAGAGTAGTCATCAATGGTGCCCTGTTAGCTTGCCACATAGGCTCCTGGGGAGTGCTCCAGAGACCTGTGCTTGGCCTTGTGCCTTTTAACGTTTTTTATTAGTGACTTGGATAAAAGCATAGCTGGCACATTTGTCATATTTTAGATGACACAAGTGATAGTTTACTTGTTGGATGATAGAGACAGTATCCAAGAAGATCTTGACGGGGTAGAACTTCGGTATGATTCTAATAAAATTAAATGTACTAAGGATAAATGTAATGTCTTACAAATTTAGTATTTAAAAATTTAGTATATAAAAAAATCGAGTTAATATGTACAAAATGTCAAGGTATAATTAGATAGTTACCTATTTTTTTAAAAAAATCTTAGATCTATAACTGGAAGGGACCTGAAAGACCATCTAGTCCAGTTTTATGGATGAGAAAACTGAGGGCCATGGAGATTGTGATTTGCCCAGGCATGGTAAGTGTCAGAGGTGGGATTTGAACTCAAGTCCTCTGACTCCAGAGGCAGTTCAAAATAAGATCATACATAACCCTAGCAGTCTGTCAGGACATACTTTTAAAAATAAAAAAATATTTTGGAAATTTAATACAATTAAATAGAAAAAAATCTTGAGAGTTTTAGTGGACTTCAAGTTCAGTGTGAGTCAACTGTGTAATGGAAGCCAAAAAAACCAAGGCAGATTTAGGCTTCATTACAAAGAGTCATAGGTTATTATAGCTGAGGTGTTGCTGGGTACGGCCAAACTGGTTTAAAATGGAGGTCCTATCTGATTGTAGTGTATTGATGAGTTAATAAAAACGAAATCTATAAATGTGTGTTTTCTAAGTAAGTACAATGCTGCAGGAATCTTTATGTATGATTTAATGGCCCTGTTTCTATTTGAGTTTGACACCATTGGTTTACAGGATAAGGAAGGTGATCAAAACAAGCATTTTAAAATGTCTCATATGTTGGGCACCATGCTAGACTCTAGGGGAAGCAAATACAAAAAAATAACCTAATCCCATCCTTACATTCAAGGAGCTTAGCTTCTATAATCCCACAGTTCTCTGTTTTTGCCAGACAACATCTGGAGCCTTGTGTTCATTTCTGGAGATGCTGTTGGTAAGATGGAGAGCGTAGAGAAGCGTGTAGCCAGAATGGGGAAAGGCCTTGGGTTCATGTCACTTGAGAATAGATGGAAAGAAGTGGGGAAGTTTGGCCTGAAGAAGAATTAGGGTGACACATAATTGTTGCCTTTAGATATTTGAAGGGTTCTTATGTTGAAGAGGTATTAGATTGGTTTTTTTGAACCCAGATGGCAGTTAGCAGAAGCAGAGTGGGAGTTACAAATTTATAAATTTAGACTTGATGTTAGGAAAAAACTTCATAATGATTGGAAGTATCCATAAGTGGAATGGGCTGCTTTGGGAGGTAGTGATTACCTTTTGGGTATATTGTAGTGAGAATATTTTTTCAGGTATAGGTTGGATGAGAGGTCTATACCCCTCCCCTCCAAACCTCTAAGATTTCATGAGAGTGAGAGTATATACTTTCAGTGACTTACGTGCTGAAGCTTTGTATGAAGTTTCTATTATGGGCCTTTGTTTCTGTCATGGTGGTCCTCAGTGGTGAATGAACATCAGAAACTGTGCTTTGCATTAATGTGACTGTAACATTCTAAGAAAAACGTGTGAAGTTCATATCACCTTACATGAAGGTGTATATTAAAAGAGACAAGGGATATGAGTCCTGCATGGGGTCTCATTTTGAGGAGAGAGAGAAACTGAAGTCTTTGCTGGGTGTGGCAGCACATGCCCGTAATCCAAGATAACAGGGAGGTTTAGGCTCTGGCTACTGGATTTCTTGAGCTTAAAGGCTCTGAGCTAGGGTGGTCTATACCCATCTGGTGTTCATGCTAAATTCAACATACATAGTCACCTGAGGCTTGGGAGCAGGGAGCCACCATATTCCCTAATGAGCCTAGAGAGGCCCAGGTTGGAAATGGAGCATTTCAGAGCTCCCATGCCAGTCAGTAGTCAGATTGGGCCCATGAATAGCTCCTGCATGTCTAGTCTGGGTGAGATGGGGAGACCTAGAAGGAAAAGAAGAAAGGCAGGTAGAGGCAGACAGGCCTTTGCAGGTTGAATGAGTTGTCTCTCAGTCAGTAGAATTGCTTAAAACAGAACTGAAGGTTTTTGGTGCTTTGGAAGTCATAAAGAAGGTTGAGACCTTGACCTCGGCTACATGGCAGAGTGGATAAGAGCTCTAGATCCACTGTCAGGAAGACCTGAATTAGATTTCATCTCAGATCCTTACTAGCTGTGTGACTAGGGCAAGTCACTTAACCCTTGTCTACCTCCATTTCCCCATCTATAAAATGGGGATTGTAATAGCTTCTGCCTCACAGAATTATTGTGAAGATAAATGAGATAATATTTGGTAAGCCCTCTGCAAACCTTAAAGCACTGTAAAAAGGCTGGCTTTTATTAGCTCTTATTATAGGGGAAATAAGATAGCCATACAAATAAAGATTCTACAAAGAAGACTGTGGAAGTGTCTAAGAGAGGCAAACAGTGCCCTGAGATTGTAGAAAATGGAAAGGGTAATTAAGCTGGGCAGCAGGGAAGGCTCTTGGGAGGACGTGGCAGCACTTAAGAGTGGGGGAGGTCAGTAGCAGAAGTAGAAAACCTCAGTATATATTTAAGGAGAAGTGACTATACCAATTTCTTTAGTATCATTGCACTATTACTTTAAAATCTGCTTCAATTTGTAGACCAGAAAGTTACTCATGCTGCCCCATAGTTTTCCCATTTGTAAAAAATGTGGGAGTTAGATTTCTGAGGCTGCTTCATCAACTTCATCAACTACAGCAAAAACACACCACAACCCTGAATTCGAAGTGAATGTTTGATCATCCCTTTTGTGATCAGTTATGCTGTTTGTTTTTTTTTTCACCTGGCATTTTAAACCTAGGCCTGTGATAGCAGGTGCTTTCCCCTGGCTCCTCCTCAGGCTCAGCTATGTTGTCCTGATGGGAAGGAACTGGTTGGTTGATGCTAACCCTCATAAATAGAGGGTAACTGACTTTGATTAAGAATCTCTAGGGCAAAGTTTTCCTATCCTGGTTTTTTAAGTTTTCTGGAAAACCTTCAGTTATCGCTAAGGTTGCACTGAAATTCTTTTTTCTTTTTTTGCACTGAAATTCTTAAAATTATTGGAATAATCTTAATGAAAATATAATAACTGATGATACTTTATGATGTCTAAATATTGATAGGATGTGGCTTCCAAAAGGTTGGAAATCACTATTCTATAGTAATCTTTTAACTAGGTATTGGTTGGGATACTTTCACTTCAGAAAAAGCTGTTAGTAGCCAGGGTACAGCTCATAATCATAGAATATCAGAACAAGATGAATTCTTAGGAGATCAGAGCATCCGGGCCTACCCGTTCATTTTACAGATGAAGAGACAGAGGACTATAGGGAAGTGATTTGTGCAGAGTCACACAGCTAGATAATAGCAGAATAGTATCAGAATGTGGGTCTTTTGACTCCCAGTCCAGTGCATTTTTCATTATACCATCATCTTTGCTAACTGTAAAAGATGAGATCTGCCATCGTTGTATAATGTGCTCAATCTATTTTTCTTTCTGTTATGTAGATCAAAAGCTAGGGCTGAATTAATGGTCACAGAAGAGGTAGTCCTGTGAAGCTCCCTTGATGCTGCAGGGCATGGCAGAGTTGGTTTTATCATTGTTGTAGTGTTGGTGAGTGAGAGGGAACAATTTCTTATGGAAGCTGAGTAGAATCCAGTTCTGATGAACAATAGTCCAGCAGTAAACAATTAAAAAAAGTGGAAACTTCTTTGAAGTAGATTGGTTGGGAGAGGAACAGGGTCCTACTTCAGGCCCTTGTATTGAACTCTGGAGTATATATAGGAAACTTTTCCCAGTGTCTAGGGCAGTGGAGGAAACCAGTATCGATAGACTAGTTGGCACATTGATAATTATAATAAAGCCTTCGTTTTAGAATATCAACTGCAGAGATTTAAATATCTGAGAGCATTATCCAGTTTCTGTGAAAGTCTCAGGTACTCAGTATATCTCTTGGTTCCACATCTCAGCAATTCAGTGTGTTAGGAAAGTGGAAAAACCTAAAGCTATCAGGTTCTAAATGATGACTGTTAAAATCTGAAGTCCTAAAAGCAATACCCTTCATTTTAGTTAATTTTCAGATTATGCTCCCTTAGCTTTATATCTTGGAAATTATTATGCTCAGTATAAACAAAAGAAACACCTGTTAATGATGAGACTCTCCAAATATCTTATTCACAGATAACATTGTACTAATTTAAGTACCCTGGAACGTTGCAAAGTCTCTGTAGTGAATTTAATGGCAGTGCAAAAAGAGATTGCTCTAAAATAATTCACACTAAAAAAGCAAAATTCGTGGAAGTTTCATGTTGCTTGGATAGCAGATGGATAGTGATCTGGATTTTGGGCTGGGTCACATTTAGAAAATTTGGCAGTGCCTTTAATGATCCTAAACTGCCCACTGCAGCTAAAGTCTGTCTCTAGCAACACACAGTCTTCTTTTAGCAATGTATATGTTATATACCATAATGTAATGTATCTGTAAATTGTAGCATTCTGGGATCTTAAAATTGTCAATATTGTTAGTTACATGAAGGGCAACGGAAAGATGTGTGGTGGGCATAAGTGCATTATTAACTGTAATTTGTGCATGAGAAGTGATATAGAAGACATTATTGATATAAATGTGTGTGTGTGTGAAAAAGTAGATCAGTCATACAGCAAGAAGGTCTCTTTGAATCTAAATCCTCCGTTCCAGTGAGGGGCAATAGTTGGACAGCCATAATCCTTTATTGGTATCCCCAAGTTATTAAAGTGATGAGAAGAGGGATCTTCTGTGGAATGTTTCTAAGAAAATATGTTTAAGAGTTTGAGAGGATGAGGGATAGTTGTGACTCACACTAGTTTAAGGTTATAAAACTGATGAGTGAGTATAGAATTTGTACCACCTTAGACGGTACCAGGGGTGGGGAATCTACAGCCATAGAACCGTTCATAAGTGGCCTTCTTGGCCCTCAAGTGTGCGCTTTGGCTGAATCCAAACTTCACAGAGCAGATGTGGCCTTGAGGCTGCAGATTCCCCACCCCTGAGGTACACAGCCATTTTGAGCTTGTGAATCCAGCAAAATGTCTACTCAAGCATCTAAGTGGTAGCGTCCCAATAAACCATGGTCCTTCCAGGATACCTTGAAAGTAAAAGAAAGGTTGCTCTGGGAATATGTCAGGTGACAAGGGAAAGAAAGGAGCCCACAGCACAGGACTACTATTTTGAGCTTTTGTTTCTCTTAAAATTGTAGCCATCAAACTGTAGTTAGGGATAGCGTGGCATTGTGGGTGGGGAGTGATAAGTAGGAAACCAGAGTCTCTAGAGTCCTGTGCCAGGATCATTACTGACTCAACAGGTGACCTCATGAACATGTATGTCTGTGTCTTGGTGTCACAGATTGTTCACCTGGAAAGTGATCAGATTATTACCTGCCTCTGGCCAGGTTTTACAGGGATGAGGGGATGGCTGGGACCTTGAAACTGTAGACAAAGTTGGTATAAAAATTATATTTGATTTTTTTTGATCATTCCTGTAGTGTTGACTCAAGAAGAGAATACATATTCTGAGGGTCCTTTTAAGAATCTTGGATTACTTAATTTTATGGATCCTTTAAAATATCCTTTGTTATATGGCTTTTGCGGGGAGGGAGGAAGACGAATATATGGGGAAATTTAAGTAATGTCAAAACAAGATAACAATAAAAAAATTTTTTTTCAAAGAATCTCTTATTACAACCCCATTTTGTGAGTGAAAAATGGAGACATTTCCTCAGATCTCTGTTTTGGGAGATCAAGGAAGAAGGGCTATTTACCTTGTTGGAATCACAATAGAATTTTACCATGCTAAACGTGGGCTTTTGCTGCATTCAGCAGTTTGAGATGTTCAGGAGTGCTCTAGTTTCCCATACGACATTCAGTCCCATTGTCTCCTCTTTCTCATTTCCAAGTCTCCAGCTTTATTATTAGTTTATGGCACTTGTCCAAGATGCACTTGTGAGAGCATGGTATAATGGATAGAAAGTGGTACATGGAGTTAGGAGAGACCTAGATTCAAATTCCACTTCTGCCAGTATCGGGTGTGTGCCCATGAGCATACTTCTTCTGAACTTCAGTTTCTTCTTCTGGAAAATAGGGTTAAAAAAGTCGGAATCATTAAGTCAGTGAGCAGTCAACTCTTGAAGCCTACTTTGTGTCAAGGGTTATAAATACAAAGAATGAAACAATCTATACTTGGAAAATAATTAAATATGACATAGTTTTACAAGGGAAGGCCCTAACAATTGGAGAATATAAGGAAAGGCTACATGCAGTAAACAGTGCCTGGGTTGCATCTTAAAGGAAAAGAGGAACTCTGAGTCAGAAGCAAGTAGGGAGTGCATTCTAGATGTGGAAGATGTCCAGTGCAGAAGAAGTGGAACAGAGAGAAGGGCAGCTTGTCCAAAATACATAATGTAGGGAAGGGAGCAGTAGTCAATGGGGCTGGAAAGATTGGTTGATGTCAGTTATGAAGGGCATTTAACGCTAAACAAAGGAGTTTATATATTTATCCTAGAAGCAGTAGAAAGCCACTAGAGATGGTTGAGTTGAGGAGACCACATGGTAATATTTACACTTAAGGAAAATGTCTTCAGCAGCAGTGTATATATTCAACTGGAGTGGGAAGAGATGAGGCAGGGAGACCAATAAAGACGCTGAAGTAATCTGGGTGAGGTGATGAGGCCTGAATCAAAGTAATAACCTGGGTATGGTGATGAGCCCTGAATCAAGGTAGAGACTGGAATTGGAGGGAAGGGATTAGATGAGAGAGGTGCTGTGAAAATAGTATTTGGATGTGGGGATGGATTAAGGGGGAACTAGCAGTTCAGGATAATGCTGAGGTTATGAACTTGAAACACAAAAAGGATGGTAGTACCTTTGCCACAGTTTGGGAGGAAAGAGACTATGTTCAGTTTTAGAACTCCTGAGTTTAAGATATTTCTAGGACAAACAATATGAAATGTTCAGTAGGCCGTTGGTGATTGGGAATGGAGTTCATGGGAGAGACTGGGGCTGGATGTGGAGATCTGGGAGTTAATGGCATAGAGATGATAGTTAAGCCCTTGGGAGCTGTTGGAGTTACTGAGAGAATATAGAGGGAGATGCAAAGGGGGCTCAGGACAGAAGCTTAGGGAACACCCAGGGTTAGGAGGCCAGGATCCAGGTGATTAATAATTTGTCAGAGTAAACTATAATAGAGGATCAGAGCTGGAAGAGAACATAGGGATCATTTAGTCCAAAATCATTTTACAGATTAGGAAACCAAGTCTTAAAGAATTGGAGTGACTTCTTGCTCAGTGTTCCTGTTTCTCAGTGCGTTGCTCTCCCCACTGAAATACAGAGAGTTCATGTTGATATAACTGTACAGTTGTACAGTGCTTTACTTAGGTTACTTTATTTTTAATCTCACTGCAACCTTGTGAGGTAGGCATTATCCCCATTTTGCAGTTGAGAGAACTGAGGATGAGAGATTTCAATAATTTGGCTGAATTCACATAGCTGTTATGTGACAGCTGGAACTTAACACAAATCCAGTGCTCTTTTTACTATACAATGTTGCCTTTTTCTTTGTATGATGGTTGTGTAGGTGGAACATACAGGTGACATGGGCATTTGGTTTTTCTAGCTTCTGTCAAGACACTCTTGGATTATTATTGAAATTAAAGAATCAGATACAGAAGGGACCTTAGAGATCATCTAATTCAGCAGTCCCCTTGGGGAAGAGGCTGAAGAGAGGGTAAGTGACATGTTCAAGATATCTTAGTGAGTCAGTGACAGAGACAGAAGTGGGACCTATACCTAACTTCTAGAAAATGCAGTTCACATGACACATGTCATGTTTCATTCCTAGTTATATGGTTTAAAATGCCTCCTTGTGGTGTTAGTGCCAAGAAATACTTTTCCCCATGTGAAAAAGAGCAAGGCATCTTGCAGATGATATCGAGGGAATTAAATCCAGGAGATACCAGTCTTACCTCCCTCTTAAATCTTGGGTATAATTTGCCATAATCTTAAATCATTGGTTTTTTAATATGATTTTTAAGATTAAGAGATTTACTTAAAATTAAGAGATTTACTTAACTATAGAATGGAAAGAATATTCAGCAAGGGTACAACATTGATTCAGTTGAGTGTAGCTTACCTGCTCTGTATTGATCATGCTATTTCACTGATGAATCTTGAGAGAACTTCTGGCTCTTTACGTGATAGATTTTGTTCTTAGGTCCCTGTAACCCGTTGGTTACAGACTTATCCCTCTGGACCAATTAAATCTATTTTTCAATATATATTTATTTCCCATAATATTTAAATATTTTCCAGTTATATGCAAAAACTTTTTGACATTTATTTCTTAAAATTTTGACCTTTCTGGTCATATGTCTGCCACTTAAGATGAGGTCTTTATCATCTTTTCCTTAGACTATTGTAATTTTCCCTAGACTGTTGTGATATCCTTTTAATTGACTTCCATCTATAAACTTCCTGCCTCTCCAGTCCATCCTTTATATAGCTGTCAAGATAATAAATCTCTCTAAAACACAAGTATCTGACTATGTTACTCATTGGCTTAAAAAATCCTCCATGGCTCCCTATTGCCTCTAAGTTAAAATAGAGACTCCTAAGCTTAGCATTTAATACCATTTACAATCTAGGTCCAACATACTTTTTCCTGAATTCACATTATTATTCTTCATACGTTATACATTCTGGCCAAACTGGCCAACTGACTGTTCATTGAACCTGGGATTTCATCTTGAGGCTCAGCCTCTTCATGATTACTCTCCTAGTCTGAGGTTTGGCATGTATTCCTTCTTCCCCTCTCATTCCCAACTCTTAGCTTAGCGTCAAGGATCTGCTCATGCATTGTGTGTTCGTTCTTTGTTGCCGAAGAAGACCATGCCATTAGAGAAATAATGACATGACTCGCACTTGACTTTGTTTTGAGTGAGGGAGGGCAGGGCAGGTCACCAGCCTCACTTCTCCTTCAGAGCCCTCTGAATCCAGTGACGAGATGTTCATCAGGATGACTGGAGATGACCCAGGATGAGGCAGTTGGGGTTAAGTGACTTGCCCAAGGTCACACAGCTAGTAAGTTAAAGAGTCTGAGGTGACATTTGAACTCAGGTCCTCCTGACTCCTGCACTGGTGCTCTCTATCCACTGCACCACCTAGCTGCCCCTGCTCATGCATTACCTCCTAGAGAAAGAAGCCTTTTCTGGACCCTTTCCCCCAGCCAGGACTTTTTTTTTGGTCTATTAGCTTTTTACTTAAGGTTATTGTTGCCTTTTGTTTTTACACCACAATACGCTCTACTTGTCATTGATTTCTTTTTTTTGTAACACAGAAGAGGTTATGCAGAGTCAAATATCCCACATATTATGATGGCATATTCCATATTCTACATCCTGAGGCCTCTCGTCTCTTGAGAGGAGGGAGATGTATTTTATATTAGTTCTACAAGACTGAGATGGTTCATTACAGAATTTCTCTGCTTTTTAGTGTTATTATTTACATTATTAGACACTGTATGTTTCCTTTATTCTGCTTCTTTTACTCTGAATTACTTCATACGAGGCTTCTCCTGTTTGGATAAATGTCCAAAAGTGAGGTTGCTGGATCAAAGGTATAAACAGTTCAGTGACTTTTCTCAAATCTAAATTGCCATTCATGGGCATGAATTAACATAAAAAAGACATCTTAAAAATAATCAGTCAAGACAATAGGAAAAGAAGACATTCGTTTCTTTACTTATTTGTTTGTTGAGACACTTGCATTTGAATTATTTTGCTTTGTAGTTAAACTGATTTTCTTATTGCCTGATAGGCAAGTACCTGCATTTGAAACACAAGACAATGTAGTGGAGTACAGAGAATGGTGAGCTTTAACAGCACAATCCTTAGGTCCTATTCCCAGCTCCCTTTGAGCAAATCAAGCGTTCTGAGTCCTTGTCTTTATATCTACAAAATGAAGAAGGTGGGGCTGGACCAGAATAATTTCTGACACCCTTTTAGCTCAGACATTTAGTTTGTAATTCTAAGCTTAATTTAGGATAAATTCAGATCGAAAAATATGCCTCTCTAATTGAAAAAGTAATGTTTTTAGAGTTGCTGCTGTATATATATATTATCATCAGTTTGCTTCATTTTTCAGTTCTCTCCCATCTCTCCAGATCTACTGGACTGTTTTTGTTGGGTAAACAGATGAGTAAGAGCTGACTGTCTGGCAACGATTATAGTGCTTTTTAAAAACCCATACCTAGGATTACATAAATTTGGCAGTTGGCTATAAGTAGCAGAGGACATTCAATTCTAGGTTGTGGCTGTCGTGATGGTCCTTTTTAATTAACTGGTTTCTATGACAGTAAGTAAGGGTGACTTAGGGATTATTTTTAAAGCTCTTACCAAGTAGTTTCAGTTAAAAATAACTTCTGCTGTGAGAATTGTGTTGCCTTGTGGGACAAACTTTATAACATATTTTGCTGTATAGCAGGAGTTTTGCGTCTTGGTCCCCTTTGGCAGTCTGGTGAAGCCTATGAACTGTTTCTCAGAATCATGTTTTTAAGTTTGTAGCATAAATATGTAGGATTACCAGGAAGGAAACTAATATTGAAAGACAGCCAAACATTTTAAAACAACAAATTTAAAGACCCCCAAGGTTAAGAAATCCTGCTCTCCAAAACATCTTGGATATCTTTGCAAAATAAGTGTTAAATAGGTTCCTCTTCTCCTACTTCCCATAACTGCTTCCTTTCCAATTCTAGTTTCACTGATTTTGTTTGTTTAAAAGCTTTTCAATTTTATGTCATCAAAATTGTCCATCTTATTTTTGTGATCATTTCTTTTCCTGTTTTGTTAAGAATCTCCTTTTCCTGTAATTTTTTTTGTGATGAAAGGATTTTACATTTAGGTTATGTATTCATTTGGAGCTTATTGTGCATAGTGTACTGTAAGATGCTGGTGTATGGTTGATTTGTGAGGCTGCTTTGCAGTTTTCTTATCAGTTTTGATTGAATAGGGAGGCCTAGTAGTTGATGTCCTTGGAGAACACTATCCCCCTAGGTTCCACTGTCCTTTGGGATCTTGTTTACTGAATCTATCAACTTTTAAAATTTTTAACCAATATCAAAATAGTTTTGATTACTACTTAATAATTTAGCTTAAGATCTGGTAATGCTAGATCGCTTTCATTTCTACCTTCATTTTTCTCCCTGAGGTTATTGACCATTTGTTCTTGTAGATGAATATTATTTTTTTCTAACTTTGTAATAAAACCCTTTGATAGTTTGACAGACATGGCACTAACTCTGTAAATTATTTAGACAGCAGTATCGTCATTTAAAAAAATTACCATGGCCCAACCATGAACTATTAATATCACCAACTATTTGTTTTGCTTTTATTTCTGTAAAGAGTGTAGTGTTGTATTCATATAAGTCCTGAATTCATCTTTATAAGTGGATTCCAAGACATTTTATGTTTGTAGTCATTTTGAATATTTTCTTTCCTATCTCCTGCTGTGTTTTGTTTGTAATAAACAGAAAGACAAATGCTTTAGGGGTGTGTATATGTTTATTTTAAGCTTGCTGATTTATTGAAGTTAATGTTTTCATTTAATTTTTCAGTTGTCTCAGATATACTTTTAAGTGAGCAATGTCTTTTGCAAATAGCAGTAATTTTTATACTTTGTCTTATGCTTATTGTAGTAGAATTATATAAAATAATATTGGTGAAAATGAACGTCCTTGTTACTGATTATATTGGAAAGACTAATGTTTCTCCATTACGAATAATGCTGTTGAGTTAGATGTATACTGATTGTTGTATTAAGGAAAGATCTCTATTCCTTTACTTTTTAGTGTTTCTAAAGGATCTTTAAAAATACATGTCTTTGTTCTTATGAGCCTGAAGAAAATGATGTGTATGTTCGTTTTCCCTAAGGTTTGTAGTTGTCATTTTAGCATATCATTCTTTCCATTTCTCATATATCAGATATAATTTTAAGAACTTATAAATGAAATTCACTTAATCACTAAGTCTATACATATGTTATGATGTAGTTGTTTTTTCCATTTATTTTTAAGTGAGGCTGTATGGTTGCAAGTCATGAAAGAGCCAACTCAGATGAATTAAAGTTGAGACATTTTAAAGGAAACAGAGAGGCCCTTAGTGGAAATGCTTAGGTTGCAATGTAATACCAATGTAGAATTGTACCAGAGAAGCGGTGTAAAGTAGAGGTGTCAAACTCTGGCCTGCAAAAGCCCAAACTAGATTAAAATGTAATTGGGAAATGATTAAAAATATGATAAATGATAGGTAATGTTAATATGTGGTTTTCTAATTCAGTATGTAGCCTGTAGGGATCATTTCTATTGGAGTTTGACACCACTGATGTAAGGTTGGCTTTATAGAAGGATCACAGATTTAGAATTGGGAAGCATCTTTAAAGACTAGTCCAGTCCTTTCAATGTACAGGTGAGGAAAATGAGGACATTTTCAGATAAACAAAAAGTCATTTAACTGATAGACTATCTAGGTTATCCTTTGGTATCCACAAAAGATGTGTAAGAGGATTTCCAGTTTATTAGGTGGACCCCCAAATGAAGGATTTACAGGACACATAACTACAGAGACTAGGAAGGTAAACTTGGGTTGCCATCTGCATAGTTGGAGGGAGTACCCATATTAACAAGACAGTAGGATCCATCAGAACACCTTATTTACTCACATTTTATTCCTTTGAACATTAAAATCATAGAACTTTAGAACTAGAAAGAGTTTCGGAAATTTCAGTCCAACTTCCTCTTTTATGGGGGCAAAAAATGGGATTCAAAAAGGGGAATTCACTTGCCTACTATGGTCACACATTGAGGTGTAGTGACTGAGATGGGACTTAAAACTTGAGTCTTTTGAAGCCTAGCTCAGTACTTTTTCTGTTTTCCCCCAGTACTTTTTCCAAACCTGAAATGAAAATCAAAAAGAGTGCTTTTTGGTTCTCCCTAATTCCCAATGTTGCTTAAAAAATTTCTGTGTTAGATACTTAACATTAAACACCAGTACAACCAATCGTACGTGTGTAATAATAATTTATATTAACTTTTAATGCCTAAAGTATAACATTTTTTTTCGGTTCCTCCCTTTAAGTTACCATCAGAACTATCACATCATCTCAAAGTTTCAAAGACTTTAGTGGCCAACCTATACAGAAAAAAACAATCTTCACTTAATATTATTCAGCAAGTGGTCATCCAGCCCTGAGGCAGCCCATTCCACTTTTGGACAGCCCTAATTTTAAAGATGTATTTCTCGACACCAAGGCTGATTTTTCTTCTTTTCAGTATCCATTCGTTCCTAACTCATTCTCATTCACTTTTTTAAAAATAGCAAATGTTATTGTAATGTCTTTCCCCTCCACCAGTATAGCTATAAAAATTTCCTTAATTTTACAAGAATCATCCAACAAAGTATCATATCTGTAACATGAGCACAAGGTGCTGGAGTCCTTCAAATAAAGTTAAACACCAGTTTAAAATATATACATATATTACACATTTGCAAGTATTTTAAATCACCCAAGTGTTTCCTTAGCATAGAGTCAAGAAGGAATAAAGGGCAGTCCATTGATGATGGGAAGGTGAAACGATTTCAGTCAGCTTCAGTCCTTGCTCATATTCTAAGTATAACCATAGTGATAAGACCTAAAACATAGGCAGCTACCAGTTTTTGATTCACACTTAAATGGAAGTAGTGAGGCACTAGAGACTCCACTTCTCCCAGCGTGGGCAGCATCAGCGCCGCAATGCACGCCATTCCCAGGAAGACAGTTAACAAGCTAGGTCCCGAAGAGACAGCCCTGCTCTCCGTTTGACCCAGCATCTGCTCAAAAAAGACACTTTCCGCTAAGTGTTCCTTTATCCTCTTCTCCTCTTCCTCCTTGCGCTGTCCTTTGGCCGACGGCAGCAGGGTCGCGATAATCTCCTTGCGTCCCAGAGCCTTCCTCTGGCTTTGCTCCGAAACTTGGAGACGGAACTTGTCTATGACATCATAGTGACAGGGCCGGACATCTCTGTGACGGATGACGATGTCCACACAGCACTGAGGCTTCACCGCCCCCGCGGCGTCCACCACCACGTACTTGCTGGGGGTGGTGCACAGCACCTTGAACTTTAAGGCAAACTCGTAGGGGTTGTACAGGGTCAGCACCTGCTTGTGGGTGGCCTGGTCGTCTGCATAAAAGATCAGCTCCGTGGGAAACACGAACACGGGAAGACTGCCTTCCCCTAACTCGGGCTGCCGCGCTGGCTGCTGCATTGGCGCGGAGCCCCGGGCCGCCGCCGCCCTCCCGCGGCCCGCCGCCACTCGCGATTCCCTTTTCCGATTCAGTTAAAAACCCCGAAGCATTTTTCCAGTCTTCCTCGACGACGGACCGAACGCGGCTCCTCGGGCTCAGTCCCTCCCCCTGCGAGCGCGGGGGCTGCGACGCTTCCCCCCGGTCCTTTGTCACCGACTGGGGCTGCGCTGGCTGCTGGGATACGGGAGGACCCGGCGGCGGCGGCGGCGGCGCCGCGCTGCGCAGCGGCTGTCTGGGCGGAGCTACGGTGCTGGGCACGCCGCGGGAGGCTGGGCAGTGGAGGGGGGCGGGAGAGGGGGTGGGGCCTCGGCGGCGCCGCGCTGAGCAGCGGCTCTCTGGGCGGAGCTACGGTGCTGGGCACGCCGCGGGAGGCTGGGCAGTGGAGGGGGGCGGGAGAGGGGGTGGGGCCTCGGCGGCGCCGCGCTGAGCAGCGGCTCTCTGGGCGGAGCTACGGTGCTGGGCACGCCGCGGGAGGCTGGGCAGTGGAGGGGGGCGGGAGAGGGGGTGGGGCCTCGGCGGCGCCGCGCTGCGCAGCGGCTCTCTGGGCGGAGCTACGGTGCTGGGCACGCCGCGGGAGCCTGGGCGGCGGAGGGGGGCGGGAGAGGGGGTGGGGCCTCGGCGGCGCCCTCCTAGCTCTTACCCCGCCGCCATTCTGGCCCTGCTTGTTTCTGCTCTGCGTCGTTTTAGGTTTTCTAGTATTCCTCCTAAATGCTTTTCAGTGTATCTTTTCGTTGATGTATTTGGGCCTGGGATAATGACCTTTATGGGTTTCAGTTTAACCATTTCTTTGGACAGATCTCTAGGGTCCATCCATCTTTAAGGCCACAAACCCTGAGACAGTTGTGGTGGCGGTGCGGATGCGGTGCCACTTGGTCATCTGAGAAATTGGGGTTCATTTGTCACTTGTGACGCCCGGCTCTGGCCGTGGTGGAGATGCGAGGACGTGCCGGGGGGCGGGGGGGGGGGCCCTCCGAGGGTGGGCGGGGCCAGGTTGGGAGGGCTAAGCCTGTTTGACCCTCCGGAGTGATTTGAATAGGGGAGAGACGGGAGGCAGGCGGACCCCCCATGAGGTGAGGAGCATTGGCAGCGTCTGCAGGGAAGGGGATTTGGCGAGGGATGTGTGGAGGAGGTGAGAAGTAGATGGCACCTAGCCAGACGTGCCAAGCTGCGTTGCCCGAAAGTTTCTTCACTGGGAAGTTGCTACACTAGTGAAATCACGAATGGGGGGAAGGGAAGGCGATGAAAATATTTGAAATCTTCCTTGTTTGTCCCCAACGGTCGATTCTTTTGGATCAAAGAATATAATTATCTTTTCGAATAAATTTATTTCTAACATTTTCTTTTTAAATTTTGAGTTCCAAATTCTCTCTTCCTCCTACCCCTTCCCCACCCGTTAAGAAGGCAAGCAGAAATGATACGAGTTGTGCATGTGAAATCGTGTAAAACATATTTGCAAATTAGCCATATTGCAAAAAGTAAAGCAATAAAAAATAGTGAGAAGATTATGCTTTGCTTTGCACTCAGAGTGCAGTTCTCTCTCTGGAGGTGGAGAGCATTTTTTCATCATCAGGAATTATCTCAGATCTTTGTATGAGAGTAGCCACGTCTTTCACCGTTGATCTCCCAGCTAGTACTCCATTACAATCATATGCCACAACTTGTTCAACCATTCCCCAATTGATGAGCATCCCCTTGACTTCCAGTACTTTACCACCACAAAAAGAACTGCTATAAATATTTTTGTGCAAAATTTTCCTTTTCCTTTTTCTTTGATCTCTTTGGAGTACAAACCTGGTTATGGTATTGCTAGGTCAAAAGGCATGCAACAGTTTTATAACCCTTTGAGCATAGTTGAAAATTGTTCTCCACAATGATTGGACTTGTTCATAATTCCACCAGCAATTTATTATTTTCTATCATCCCCTTCAACATTTGTCATTTCTGATAACATGAGGTGGTGCCGCTGGAGTTGCTTTATTTTGCATTTCTCTAATCAGTAGTGATTTAGAGCATTTTTTCATATAACTATTGATAGCTTTTGATTACTTTTTTGTGAAAGCTGTCTGTTTATATCCTCTTTGTCTATCATTTGGGGAGTGGCTCTTATTTTTATAAATTGGAGATTTGAGAACATTTGGGAAATGAGACCTTTATCAGAGGAACTTCCTGGAAAATTTTTTGCTATTCACTGTGCTAACTTTTATATTGTTTTAATATTTTATTTTTCCTCATTTACTTGCAAAATAATTTTAAAAATTCTTTGAGTTTCAAATTCTGTCCCTCCTCCCTCTTCCCCCTCTGTGAGATGGTAAGCAATCTGATACAGGTTATACAAGTGTAATCATGGAAAACGTTTCCATGTTAGTTATTTTGTGGGGAGAAAAAAGCCTCAAACAAACAAAAAAAAGAAAATGAAAAATTGTAGACTTGGGTCTGTATTTAGATGCCACCAGTTCTTACTCTGAAGGCGGATAGCATTTTGAATCCTTAGGGGTTGTCTTGGATCATTGTATTGCTGAGGATAGCTAAGTTGTTCACTGTACAATACTATGTACAATGTTCTCCTGGTTCTGTTCACTTTTCTCTCTGTCATATCATTTAAGTATTTTCAGGTTTTTCTTAAATCATCCAGCTCATCATTTCTTATGGCACAGTAATATTTCATTGCAATCATCTATGTAGGACCTTTTAGCAAAATGTAGTTTACTTGATTATCCCTTTTAATTAGGTCTATTTTTTTAAAAATATTTATTTATTTAACTTCTTACATTCATCTTCACAAAATTTTGGGTTCCAAATTTTCTCCCCTTTTATCCCCTCCCCGCCGCAATACCCCAAGCAATCTAATTTTCCCTATCTCCAATCTGCCCTCTCTTCTGTCATCCCTCCCTTCTCTTGTCTCCATCTTCTCTTTTCTCCTGTAGGGCCAGACGACCTTCCATTCCTCATTAACTGTATGTCTTCTTTCCTAGTAGCAACAACAATACTAAACAGTTGTTCCTAAAACTTTGAGTTCCAAATTCTCCCCATCCCTCCCTCCCCACTCATTCCCTTTGGGAAGGCAGGCAATTCAATATAGGCCATATCTGTGTAGTTTTGCAAATGACTTCCCTGATAGTTGTGTTGTGTAAGACTAACTGGATTACCATCCCTCCTAACCTGCCCCTCATTGTTTCTCTTCTGTCTTTTGATCCTGTCCCTCCCCGAGGGTTGACTTCAAATTGCTCCCTCCTCCCTTTGCCCTCCCTTCCATCATCCCCCCCCTTGCTTATCTCCTTCTCCCCCACTTTCCTATACTGTAAGATAGGTTTTCATACCCAAATGAGTGTGCATTTTATTCCTTCCTTTAGTCAAATGTGATGAGGGTAAACTTCTTGTTTTTTTGGTTTTTTTTCTCAGCTCTCCTCTTTATCCCTCCACTAAAAAGTCTCCTACTTGCCTCTTAAATGACATATAATTACCCCATTCCATTTCACCCTCTTTCCTCCCACTACATTTCTCTCTCACCATTTACCTTAATTTCTTTTAAGATACGGTCCCATCCTATTCAATTCAATCTGTGCTCTCTGTCTCTGTATGTGTGTGCATGTGTGTATGTGTGTGTGCGTGCATGTGTGTACATGTGTGTGTATGGACCCACCAACTACCCAGATACTGAAAAGTTTTAAGAGTTACAAGTATTGTCTTTCCATGTAGGAATGTAAACAGTTCACTTCTGGTAAGTCCCTTAAGACTTCTCTTTGCTGTTTACTTTTTCATGCTTCTTCTCATTCTTGTATTTGAAAGTCATATTTTCTTTTCAGCTCTGGTTTTTTCATCAAGAATGATTGAAAATCCTCTATTTCATTGAAAGACCATATTTTCCCCTGAAGTATTATACTCAGTTTTGCTGGGTAGGTGATTCTTGGTTTGAGTCCTAGTTCCTTTGACTTCTGGAATATCCTATTCCACGCCCTTCGATCCCTTAATGTAGAAACTGCTAGATCTTGAGTTATCCTGATTGTATTTCCACAGTACTGGAATTGTTTCTTTCTAGCTGCTTGCAATATTTTCTCCTTGAGCTGGGAATTCTGGAATTTGGCCACACTGTTCCTAGGAGTTTCTCTTTTTGGATCTCTTTCAGGTGGTGATCGATAGATTCTTTCAATACTTATTTTACCCTCTGGTTGTAGAATGTCAGGGCAGTTTTCCTCGATAATTTCATGGAAGATGATATCTAGGCTCTTTTTTTGATCATGACTTTCAGGTAAATATCTCATGGGAAAAACAACTGACCTGGAAAATAGATCCAGGAGAGACAATTTAAAAATTAGGTCTATTTTTGCTTCTTCTTTCTCTGAGGTCATGATTACTACCCTTACTCTTTTACTTTTGCTGAAGCATGATAGATTTTGCTCCAACGCTTTATTTGAATTCTGTGTGTCTTTCTGTTTCAACTGTAGCTCTTGTAAACAACATATTATTGGATTCTGTTTTCTCACTTAGTCTGTGTCAACATCTTGTTTTATGGGTGAGCTCATCCCATTCACATTCATGGTTATGATTACTGTGTATTTCCCTCCATCCTATTTTCTTCTGTTTATCCTTCTCTTTTTCAATTGTCCCTCCTCAAAGGTCTGTTTTGCTTCTGACCATTGCCTTCCTTAATTTACCCTCCTTTTTGTCATTCCACCTCCCCGTATCTCTTATCCCTTTCCCCTTCTCTATCACCCTATTAAGTCAGATTTCTATACCAAATTGTGTGTGTGTGTATGTGTGTGTGTGTGTGTGTGTGTGTGTGTGTGTGTGTGTGCGCTTTCTCTTTGAACCAGTTCCAGTGAGGACAATGAGGATGAGGTTGAAGTATCACTCACCCCTTGTTCTTCTTTTCACCCTCCAGTAAAAGCCTTTCCTTGTGTGCCTCTTTTATATGACAAAAATTTCCTTATTTTATTTTCCCTTTCAGTACCTCCCTCTTTCTTTTTTACTTTTTTTAAAGATCATCTTAACATAATTGACTCACACGCATGCCCTTTGTCTGTGTAGACCCTTAATAATGAAAAAGTTCTCAGGAGTTACGAGTATCATCTTCCCATGTAGGAATGTAAATGGTTTAACCTGATCGAATCCTTTATGATTTCTTTTTCTGGTTTACCTTTTTATGATTCTCTTGCGTCATGTATTTAAAGTCAAATCTTCTGTTCTGCCCTGGTCTTTTCATCAGGAGTGCTTGTTCCCTATTTCATTAAATCTCATAAGTGAATCTTAGTTGTAATCCTAGCTCCTTTGTAATAACCTATTCCAAGCCCTCATTCCTTTAAATGTGGAAGCTGCTAACTCTTGTGTTACCCTGACTTTGGGTCCACAATATTTGAACTATTTCTTCCTGTCTGCTTTCAGTATTTTCTCTTGGATTTAGGAGCTCTAGAATTTGGCTACAATATTCCTAGGAGTTTTCATTTTTGCATCTCTTTCAGGAAGTGGTGGATCCTTTCCATTTCTGTTTTACCCTCTGGATCTAAAAATGTTAGGGCAGTTTTTCTTGATAATTTCTTGAAAGATGATATCTAGACCCTTTTTTTTTTTTATCACAGCTTTCAGGTAATCCAGTAATTCTTTAATTTGTGCTGTTGTTTTCAGAGCTCATTCTGGTAGTCTGCAAGTTTTTGGTGCTTCCAAACTGGAGTGATCCAGAGAGAGGTGTGGTCATTGTTTTCCTGGTTTGCACTCTGGTCTTTATCCAGGAAGGGCCCCTGTTCCCCCCCGCAGCTGTAAGCCCTAGTGCTCCTCCCTGCCCTGGAACTGTGACCCAGAACTGCATATGGGCAGCAGAGTTGCCAGTCAATGCCAGCTGCATCCAGTTTCAGCAAAGGGTCCCCTGTAGTCTCTTTCTGACCAGTTGTCTGGTCCCCTTGGTATCTCTAGACTGAGAGCTCCTGAAGCTACTATTCTGCACAGTTCCCCTCTAACCCGTCCTTCCCCTGACATACACATAGCCTTCACTGTTACCCCACGGCCTGTTCCCTCTTGTATGTGGGTGCTCTGGGTACTCCACCCTGGTGCTCTTTCTGACAACCTGAGTTTTCTCAGCCTGGAAGAATGTCTCACCTCAACCTTTTGTTAGAAACACTCTTAACGCTGAAAAAGTATCAAGGAAAATTTATTAGAGCAGAGTTCAGAGGAATTGACCACCTTGACCAAATTGGGCCTGTACCCTCTTTTCAGGGGGAGGGAGCACTGAGTACAGAAGTGAGATGAGCTCTATACTGTTGATTCAAGACAGATTCTCCCACCAGGAGATGGATTGGCCTGTCCTCCATTAGGTCACCATCTTCTCTACGTGCTCATTATGTAACCCTCTTTAGTGTGATTCCCCCTCCCAAACATGTTTTAACACAGGACCCATGACCAGAAAATGGAGGGATAATTTTATGTGGAGTGTGTCTGCTTATATGCATGAAGTTCATTAAGCAGGTGCAGTGAAGAAAAGCCTTCTCCAGGTAACTCTAGGTCATTTTTCTTGGCTAGTTCCAGCTGGCTGTAGATTTGGTTCTTTTATCAAAAACTTGGTAATTTTCTGAAGGCCAGTGTCTGTCTTTTGATTGCTTGAGTCCATCTGACTTATTCTCAGTGACTTCATCAGTTAACAATAACTTACTGTAGAAACTTAACTTTTGCTGCCTTTCACACTTTTGTTGGTTCTTCCACTCCAAAACTGAATTTATGGCATTATTTTAAAATTTTTGGAGGAGAATATTGAGAGACTTCATCTGTATTGTTGCCTGTACACTACCATCTTTGGTATTATTACTTTTGCAAGTTTTACTGAGTAATGCCATAATGCTCCACCAAGATATTACAGGTTTATAATTCCATCAGCATTTGAGCGTTTGTTTTTACACAATCCTGCCACCTTGTAATTATTTTTTTGTTTGTTTTATGGGTATGACGTATCTCCAAGTTGTATTAATTCACATCTCTTTATTATTGAGATTGAGCATTTTTCTAGCGATTATTAACAATGCCATCTCTTAAAAATTGTATATTCATGCCTTTTTAGTGATTTATCTGTTACTACTGTGGGGTTAGTTACTACTGTGTTTTTTTTTTAACAGTTCCTTATGTGTTTTATTTATTTCTTATCTCTGACGTATGATTTCTTTGTTTTAGGGAAGGAGGAAATTCCCAAGGAGGAGAATGAAAATAGGCACTTCCTCCACAAAATAGAGACTTACCTGGGCCAGAGACTAAAATGAATGACTTGCTCAGGATCACACAGTCAGTATATGTCAAAGGTGTTACTTGAACTCAGGTTTTTCTGATATCCAGGTTGACTTTTTATCCCCAACACCATGCTGGTATTTCTCTCTGTATTTTTTAGTTGCCAAATGCTTACATTTGTCATAAATATTTTCCTTCTACTTATTTTTTCATGTTTTTCTTCTCTCTGATGCAGCCAACAAAAGACATTTCTCAATGTAAAAGCATATTTTGGCCTTTCTAGGGCAAAGAGTTAAAATATTAGCTGCTGGCTCTTTTCCATTGGGCACATAAAAGGGGGAGACTTTAATATAGGAGTCCCAACCTTTTTTTTTTTGTTTTGAGTGAAAGTTGTCTTCCCTGAAGCCTTAAGACTCTCCTGGAGACACCAGTGAAATCAATGAGACTCAGAGAGAAAGGGCTTAGGTATTGTTCTCTCTCCTTTCTCCAATTGGGAATCTTGGGAGGGAGAAGGGGGAAATGGATGTCCCAGGCTTAATTGCTCTGGAGACCTATCCAGTAAAGGCACTGAGACATTTTTAATTCAAACCCACTACTTATTGAGGACATTGCCTTAAATTCCTAATCATTCTGTCTTTGCTTTCTGGTTGGTCTCCTCCTTCTCCCTTCTTTGTCCCTTTCTAACTAGCTGACTCCTTTCCCTTCCCGCATCCCTTCTGATCTTGTCCCCGACACTACCTTTGCCTTTCCCAGTCCAAAGTTTCTAGAAGCTTTGTGCCTTCCCTCTTTTCTTTCCTGGGCTGCTGCCCAGCAAGACAGGAGGGGTAGTCCCTGCTGTTTTTCCTCTCCCCTTCCCACCAGTGTGAATACCCTGCTTTTGTCCTTGAGAGGGGCTCCTCTACACACAACATACATTGAAAATTAGAACCCCAGCCTAGGAGCTGGGTTGTGATTTCTGCTGCCAAAACACAAAAGCTGCATTAAACAAAAGGGGGTCTTGTTGGCATCAGTTCAGCTGGAAATGGTGAAAAGGAAAGCAAATTGGAAAAGAAACAGTGCATTCTAGCCTGGGAACGGAAATCAAATAGAAAACTCTTCCCTTGCCTTCAGATTCTCAGGGCAAGGGAAAAAATTGTTGTGTTTGCAAAGTTACTTTTAAAAGTTCAACACAACCCTCTGCATAAGACTCTCGAATTTGACGTAGTTATCGAGCCAACTCTTTCCAGTGTCTAAGTCCAGATTTTCTGCACACAGATAGGGCTGAAGTCACATGTTGAGGAGAAAGCAGTCCTGAAATTTGAAAAAAGTCTTTATTGTGGTTAAAGGGCTAGATGAGCAAGCCCAGCTGTCTTTTTTCTTCTCTTTGGAGAAGCCAGGACCACTATTTTGAGATGATTACCCTACACAAAATAAGAAAGTCCTATAGAAAATAACAAGCAGGCTCATTGATTTTCATATTGGTTCTAGATCAGGGGTGACCCTCCAGGTCCTTTCTGATCTGTCCCCTTTGATTTCATCCATTTGAGAGCAGGTACTAAGTAATGTTGCACAGGTCACAGCTGTAGCAGCCCAGAAAAGTTTTTTTTTCCATTAAGAGGCAACCACAGTGCTTAATCAGCATTTCAAAAGCTTTTAATGATAACTTATTCTGAAGCACATAGCTCCAATTAAATAGGCTGTGAGAGGATGCACTCCCTCCTCACCCTATCTCTCTTCTTGATCCTTTTCCTTTCCCATCTTCCTTTCCCTTTATATACTTCTCTCATGATCTCTTTTATATACGGGGCTGTCCCTCGTATATGATTTTTTTCTCTCTATTCTGTCCTGTCTCCCCGACTCCTCTCTTTCTTTGTCAGTTTCTTGTTTCCTCTCTCCCCCTTCTCTATCCTTTTTCTCTTTGAATCATAGATTTAGAGGTAGAAATGAACCTCAGAGATCACATCCAACGCCCTCTGTTTACAGATAAGAAAACTGAGGCCCATGGAGTGACTTTAGTGAGGATTAGAGGCAGAATTTGTACCCAGGCCTCTGGCTCTAGAATCAAGTGCTCTTTCTCTTCTTTCTTCCCTCCTCCTTTTTGTCTCAGTCTTCTTTTACTGCCCCCTCCTTTATTGTCCATCCCATCCTCCCCTTAATTTCCCAGCCTGCCTCATCCTGTCCCTGTCATCTGTGTCTCCTTATCCTTTTTCCTCTTCTCCTTCCTCCTTAGTCTCCCTGTTTCTTCTAAATCTTAAGTTTTATTGTTCAGTGAGTAGGATCCTGGATCAGGAATTTGGAAGTTGGGTTCAAATCATCTCTTTACTATTTATTAATTGTTAACCCCCTCTTTCAGCAAGTAAAGCCTTGCACCCAAATGGCACTCTCCTAGGGGCTAGAGATACAAAGGAAAAACCAAATAAGTACCTTCCCTTAAGGAGGCTATGGTCTTACCAAGGGAGACAACATGTACATTAAGAGTATACACTCAATACAAGTTATTATCAGTAGGGAGGCACTAGAAACAGACTCAGAGAAGGTTTCATGGAAGACATGCACTTTAAGGAAGGTAGAAGTAGAGTTTAGGAGGGAGTGCATTCTGGGCATGGAAACAAGCCTGTGCAAAAAAGGACATGGAATGTCTCCTGGAAGGAGCTGCAGTGCTGGTCCAGCCGAGCTGAAGGAGAGTAATCGATAGGGAAGCCTAGAAAAGTAGAAGGAAGCCACATCATCAAGGGCTTTAAATGACACAGGAGTTTGTATTTGATCCTAGAGGTAAGTCTGAATAGGGGAGTGACATGAGAAGACCTGTGTTTTAGAAATAACACTTTGGTGCTGTAGGAAACATTTGATTGGAGAGGGCAGAGATTTGTCAGGGAGACCAATTAGGGGGCCATTAAAACATCCCAGAGAGAGCTAATGAGGAGCTGAATTATGAATTAGGGAAGTAGCTTTGTGAGTGGGCCAATTTAAGTGGTCTCACCTAAATTCTTTGGGCCTTAGTTAAAACAGAATACCATTTGTACTAGTTTGCAAAGTTATTAAATGAGGCTTAAGTAAGGTTATATATATAATTTTTATTTTTTCGTTAAATGTTCTCCAATTACATTAAAATTTTTTACCATTCATTTTTTAAGATTTTGAGTTCCAAATTCTCTCTCTCCTTTCATCCCCCTCTTTCACCATTTTAGAAGACAAACAATATGTCGATTATACATGTGAAGTCATGCAAAACACATTTCCATATCAGCCAAATAAATGCAACTACTTTACACAGCTTCTACTTCCCTGGTCAGCACTATATCCACATCTTTTCTCTGCCTGTCTCCTACCCTCCAACTACCCATTCACCCATCCCCTCTTGTCTTGTCCCCTGCCTTTCCTTTACTTCTTTTCTTCCACTTCTTATCTCTCTTAAATGGTCATGCCACCCACCCAACACATATTTTTAGTAGTTGTATTTATTGGACAAAACTGATGCTTGTTTTCGATTTTAAAAGTAGGTGGATAGAACTTTTTAAATAGGGAAAATATATGAAAGCTATTTTACTTGCAGTATGGCCTTCAGTCATCTCTCCTATGGGTCAGTGGTCCTTCACTGACACTGAGGCATTGCCAGTCTTGCTTTAAATATCCCTTTGTAGAGGGTTTGTCTCTGGCTGGAGATTAGGGTTTCTTAGGAGCTAGCAAGCATCACTCAGTATAAATATTTTCTTTCATTGTTTATAAGCTGAAGGTGATTTCAAGGTATAATGAAAAACCACCCCCAAAACTGCAGCTCTGACTGTCTAGCATTGATATAGAGTAGGTTTAAAAGAAGAATTGATGAGAAAAAATTATCCCCTCCCACTATAGTCTCTTCTTCCTGATGGAGGTGCTTGGGAAAAATATATATGCATATGAGAGAGAGAGAGTACATGTGCTTGCAGAGCAGCTCTTCTAGAGGGGACACACACACACACACACACACACACACACACACACGCCTTCCACCCCCAACCCCTCCTTACATGCATTGATTTACTATAAGAATTTTGTTTTGGGGGTTTTAAAAGTCTTATCTGTCTGTACATACCTATGCACAGGGAGCCATCTTCAGTCATCCTGTATCTTACTCCTGGATCCTAGTAGCTCTGGAGGAGAAAGTGAGACTGGTGACCTTGCACAGCCCTCCCTCACATTTTAAAATCCAATTCATTTGCAAGTCATGGCATCATCTTCCTGACATCATGGTCCTCTTTAAGAATAAAGGACAAAATAACAACAGCCTATACACATGTTAAATATTCTCACAGCAAAATCTCTTAGGCCAGTAAAGGAAATTCCCACTTTGACCATGTCCAAAAATAAATGTCTCGTTTTGGATTTTAAGCCAGTTGCCCCTCTGACAGGAGGTTGGTGATGTTCTTTGGATTAGAGGTGGGCAGGTGGTGCGATATGATGGAGAGAATGCCAGACCTGAGAGCAGCTGCAGCCTCAGACACTTATTAGCTGTGTGGCCCTGGGCAAGTCACTTAACCTCTCCCTCTGTTTTCCTCTTTTATAAAATGGGAATAATAATCTCACTTTACTTCCCTCGGTGGTTGTGAATACAAAATGAAATCGTAAAGTGCTTGGCTTTACTTACATGGTTTTATTTATACAGAAGTTTATCCGGTTCCTGGTGCATGGCCTTATATAAATGTTACCTGTTATTTTTAATGTTGTTATCATCATCATCATCATCATCATCATCGCATGACTCAGAATTCTGAAGTCTTTCATAGTTGTTTTCTGGAATATATTTTCAAATTAGCTATGCCATTATGGCATCAGCCACGACCAGGCCCTGAGGAAAGTCAAGGGTTGAGGGGCAGATCCCTAAGGAGTGTTAGAATAGAGGCTTTCATCTATGACTTCTGTGCCAAGAAAAAAATAAAGGATCAAGGATCTCAAGACTAGAAGAGTGGCCTTATTTGAGGGACTTATCTAGGCCAGTACCAAGTTTTACAATTTTTAAAACTAAGACTATGGCAGATTCTTTGTGATTTCTTCTCTTTTTCCTGGCCTTTTATATAATCTGCTAACTAACTTACTGTTTCCCTTCTAATTCTGTATTTAAAAAAAAAAAACAAAACAAAACTTTTTTTTCCAATTATAAGTAAAAATAGTTTTTAACACTCATTTTTTAAAATTTTGATTCCCAAATTTTCTCCCTGTCTCCTTCCCCTATGTCTTCCTTGAGAAGGCAAGCAGGTTGATATAGATTATACATGTGCAGTTGTGCAAAACATATCCAGGTCATGCCAGTTAACCAGTGGTCTGTCCTGGCTCCTCTTCTTCCTCTGCACCATTTCATTTGGTAGTCTCATCAGCTCTTACAGATTTAATTATCGTCTCTATGCTGATGATCCTCAAATCTTCCTCTCCAAGCCCTAACCTCTCTGCTAATGTCTAGTCTTGTGTCTTCAACTGCCTGCCTATTAGACATCTTAAATTGGATGTCCTTTAGACAACATAAGCATTAACATATCCAAAACTGAACTCATCTTTCTTTCCCAAGCCCTCTCCCCTTCCAGACTTTCCTATTTCTTTTGAGGGCACCATCATCTTCCCAGTCCCCCAGGCTTGTGTCCTAGGTGCCGTCCTCGACTCTTTCTCTCTCCCATATTCGATCTTTTGCCAAGGTTTTTCAGTTCTACTTTAGTAATGTTTCTTGCATCTGCCCCCATCTGTCCTCTGACACCACCCTGATACAGCCCCTCATCACCTCATATTCAGGCAGTAGCCTACTAGTTGTTCTTCCTGCTACAAGTCCTTCTCCACTCCAGCACATCCTTCACTTACTTGTCAAAGTCGTCTTCTAAAAGCACAGGTCTGACCATGTCACCCTTCCTACTCAGTAAACTCCAGTGGTCCTCTGTCATCTCTAAGACATAAAATCTTCTGTTTGGTGTTCACAGCCGTTCGTATCTCTGCCCCTTACCCCTGCAAACACCTTTCCAGTTTTACACGTTACATTCCCCCCACATTCTCTCCAATCTAGTCACACTGGCCCCTTTGCTATTACTCAAACCACATACTTCCATCTCCCAAACCAAGGCATTTTCATTGGCTGATCCACCTTCCTGGAATGCTCTGCCTCCTGGCTTCCTTCAAGTCTCAGCTAAATCCTACTTTCTGCAAAAAGCTTTTCCTAAACCCCCTTAATTCTAGTATCTTCCCTCTGTTGATTATTTCCAGTATGTCATTTACACATTTGTATATAGTTTTTACTCATATTTACTCATTTGTATATAGTTTTCTCCCTTGCCTGTTGTCTCTCCAATTAGATTGTGAGCTCCTTGAAGTCAGGGCCCTGTCTTTCACTTTTGTCATATCTCCATCAATGCACTAGCTTAGGTCTCCTAGTTGTAAATCCAGTATAGCTCTGGGTCAGAGTCCCAGCTCTAATACTGACAAGTTCTGTGATCCTGGGCAGGTCACTTTACTTCCTCTCTGGACCTCAGTATTTTCATCTGTAAAATGAAGGAGCTAGAGATGGCCTCTGAGAGCCCTTCCAGCACTGGATCTATGACCCTGTGATTCTGTGACTTCCAGTGGTGTGCTGTCACAAGGCAGCACTTGGGTTCAAAGACATGGGTTTGAATCACAGCTCCTCTACTTCTTGATTCATTGCCCTTTCCACATCAGATCTGGGGCTTAGTCCTAAGTACCACAAGCTTGAATTTATCAACCAGAGAAATCCTATTCCATGAGTCACTTGAAAGACCTTCGAGAGGGCATTTGGCCTGAAAAAGAGAAGACTGAGGAGGAAACATGGTCATATTTTCAGGTATCTACAGCTAGAAGAAGCACATTTGTTCTCTGACTTCAGAGCACAAAGCTAGGACTGTGTTAAGGTAAGAGAAAGGAAGACAGATCTCAGCTTAACATGAGGAAGCATTTCTCCACAGTTAGACACGTCTAGAAATAGACCGGGCTGGCTTGGAAGGTAAACTCAAGCAGAGGCTGAATGACCACTCATTGGGAATATTGTAGATGATTTGCCTACTTCATGTAGTTGACCTAGAATGTTCTCTTGGGTCTTTTCCAACTGTTAAGATTCTATGGTTGGATTTAGAATTCAATACAGGACACATTTCTTAAGCACTTGCTCTGTGCCAGGCTCTATGCTAAGTGCTAGGGATACAAATAAGGAAAAGACCCCACAGAGCCTGCCCTCTAGGAGTTTATAATCTAATAGGGGAAGACACACAAAAGGAAACTGAGGGGGAGGGGCAGAGGGCACTCTAAGTAGGGGGTCATCTTGATGGTGAAGTTGAAACCGAGCAGTGCGGCTAATGGAACCGAAGACTTGGCTGGGCCTCTCAGTTCTTTAAAGGGAGGTTTGGGGAGTTCCTTGCTCTCTCCTCGAGTCCTCCACTCGGAGGGAAAGAAGCAGCCAAGGGTCCTGGTGATGTGACAGTCCCAAAGCTGGAAGATGTGAAGAGGGTTCTCCCAACACTTAATTAGGGCTGTCTTGATGCTGAGTATATTTTGTGGGCAGATGCAAAGGAAATAGAAGGTTTTTCACTATTAGGAAAAACAGAAAAAGCGCACGTGGAGACTTAAGAGCATCCAAAGAAAGCTGTTTTAAAGTAGAAAGTAGAGCAGTGTGGATTGTTTCCATAAAATGAAAAAGGGTTCACGGACTGCTATCTTCTGTCATTTTTTATTTCAGCTAAATTAACCCCTCCCCCATAGTTTTAGAGATTTTCACTTATGTTCTTCATAACTTATGCTATGTTTATAAACTTATGTTTATAACTTCACTTATGTTCATCATGTTCTCTCATAAGTGAGAAGATGTGACTAGTCTAGTTTCTTGAGCACTGAATTGTAATTTGGAGGTTTTTGTAAGTGTATTATTCTGGTTTCTCTGTCTCATTGACTTACCAAAACAAGAGTGTTTTCTGATAAGTATGGTTGGTCAGCCAAGCAGGAATGATAGAATGCCCATTTGGGGCATGGGACAGGGCATCTCAATTAAATAATGAAAGTAATACTCCTGTACATCTGTCCAGCACTTAATTTTTACAAAGTGTACTGATAGATATTCTTATATATTCTTTATGACCCTGAATGGTAGGCAGGATAAGTATAATGCCATTTTACTAGTAAGAAAATTAAGGCTGGAAGATGGGGAATGACCTGCTGCAAGTCTAGCAGAGTGACAAAGCTGAGTTAAATTATCTTCTGCCTCCTAGTCTAATGCCTTTTCCTTTGCACTCTGAGGCCTGAAAGGAGTAAGAATCCTCTAACAGAGCTGAAGTGTACCTTGGAGATCTTCTGGTGATGATAATAATACTACTTCACATTTATGTAGCTGTTTTATGTGGCTACAGAGTTTCACCTCCATTATTTTATTTGAGTCTCACAGCACCTTGAAAGTGTAGGTAGCAGAAGTTGTAATATTTCCATTTCACAAGTTAGAAAACTTTGGCTTATATATGTGAATTTGCCCAATGTTACATAAATTAATGTCACAGGCAGAACTAGAATCTAGGTCTGTCTCTTGACTTCGGATCATTTCACTTTAGCAAATAGTCTAGTTCTCTTTCCATTACAGCATTACACCTTTGACTTTATAGAGGAAGAAACAGAATTTTAAAAAATTGTTGGTGCATGTCTTCTAATATTTTTAAAGTGATGTGCCTATTTTAAGTCATGTATAGTAATGCTTGGGAGTACTGATTATCAAACCTGTTCTTGTCATCTTTGTTCCAACTAAAGTGACATGGAGCCATGTTTTTCCTCTTCTTCAGAATTTTACTGCTTCACTTGAACAGAGTAGCATCCCACATTCCTCTGCAGTTGATGATAAAGTTGGCAGCATCTCCAATTCAGTTCTTCTTGTCACTTACAAACATTTGTTTTCCTGTCACTAAAGTGCTGTAGTTGAGAGTATCCTCTCCAGGCAACAGAGAGCGAGTTAAGGTACCAGAGAAATAGAGATTGTAGAGAGTGATGCTGCACTGAAAAATCCAGTCAGCTCACGTCCAGCCTGACCTCTCCAGCTGTGTGGGAACAAACACAGCCTTGTCAATGAACATTTTTCCTAGTGTTTGTTAAGAATGAAGTTTTCCTCCCACTGTGTGAAACTTTGAAACGTGTTGTGTTGGGAGCGGACTCAGAGCAAGTAGGTGAATGGAGCCTAGCCTCTGGGCCAGGCTTTGTTTCCACTGACAGTGTTTGTCAGGGATTATTAGGTATTCCTCAGACCTGCTTTCTGCGGCTGCCTTTTTGGGACTCAGAAACAAGTCTATCCCTGACATTTTAAATGACAAATAGAATTAAGAATAGGTTTTAGAAATTTAGAGCTGTTGAGGGTCATTTGAGATCTTCTGGTCCCATTCCTCATTTTACAGGAGAGGATTTTTATGGAGAGGTTAATTGATTTCAAGTCATACAGGTAAGAAGTGGGAGAGCTGGGATTTGAACTCAGAGCCTCCAACTTGAAACTCAGTGTTCTTTACACTATATATAGCTGTTTCCGTTCCAGCACAAGAGATTGGAAACTGTATGGATGGAGAGGCAAGGCATATAAGGAACATTGAACTGGAGGCAGGAGAGTGCTTTCTATTTCCTGCCTTTGCAGTCAGAACACTTGTCACCCTGGGCAAATCAGTTTCCTTTATTTGTATGTTTTATCATCTGTAAGACAGAAATAATAATAGTTATGGCATTTTTGTCTCACAGGTATGTTGTATGGAAAGTTCTATCCAGCTGTATAGTGTGTTAGAAATGAGAACTGTTTTCTGAGAGGATTGGACTAAATGATTTCTATGGCCATTTCCAGCTCCATAATTGTATAATCTATGATTTTGGTAGGAGTGCCTTTTATATAATCTTCATATTTTTATAATGCTAAACATTTCATCCAATAGACAGTTATTAAGAACCTGCTCATATGTATGAGTAGAAAGGGATGACAAACACTGTTCTCTGTTCTACGTATATATAAGGCACATCACTTATTTGATAAAATCTTTTAGATGTGAAAGTGACCTTAGTTATCCTAATCTAATTCCCAACTTTGTAATTTAATTAGTCTTCATCTAGGTATGACAAGCATTTCCGCTTTTTGTTTTCCTCCCTCTCGTATCACTGAAGAGTTATAAAGAACCATAATTTTTCAATATGGGCTGAAAGGATTTTAAATTTTCACCTGGAATCCACAAATGCCAGGCCCCAACACTTACCACCCCATCAGTGCTGGGATGCAGGCACAATAGAGACTAAGTGAAGACTGGAAGTGCAAGCTCATCCCCTTTCAGATCAGCCAATAGATTGACAGGCTGAGCTGCCAATCACCAGACATTCTGTAGTGTCAGTGTGAGAACTGCAAGGGATTCACAGTCTTCTGCCTTGTTTGTGTGGCCAAAATAACGTCCACAGAACCAACACAGGAATATGTTATCTTCCCATCAGGGTTGAAGAATCTTTCATGGAACCAGGACAGTTATTTTTAAGCACAACTCTACTGTGCCAGGACCAACAGAATAGAAGAGACACTTCCAGGAAATTACTGTTGTGGCTGGGAATTAGGTTTACTACAAATTGAATTCTCCATGTGATACGGAAAATCTTTTTCCTGGAACCTTCTTCAATCAGTTAATTTTTCACACTCTTAATAAGCCATATTTAAGTTCATACAAGAGTTTGAGCTTCCCCTATAACAATGCAACTTGAATTAAAACACTTAAGTATCACTGAAAGAGAAATTTTCTGGATTAAAATATGGATTTCTGAAAAGTAATATTGAAGGGGTCTTTTATTTTTACCCTTAGTGTGCTTCCTAGCCCTAATCCCAGCTCATTTGTGACATCTTTTGCTACCCCTTTCCTGTCTGTAGTCCCTGCCTGGCCTCTGAGAATTTCCTGGCCCGGCCCTTTTCTGCTTTCCAGTTCTCCTGTGCTCAGGCAGTTAGATGACTCCAGAGACCTGGGGTCTGGAAGAGCTGAGTTTAAATTCATCCTCAAACACTTCCTAGCTGTTTCGCCTTAGGCAAGGTGCTTAACCTCTTCCTTAGTTTCCTCAACTGTAAAATAGGTTCAGTAACAGCACCTAACTCCCCAGGTTGTTGTGAGGATCAAATGAGATAATGTTTGTGAAGCCTTCAGCACAGCATGGGGCACGTATGCCTACTAGATGCCTGTTCTCTTGGCTCTCCCTCCCCACCTCCATGTCGTGCGTTTGAGATAAGGTTGGGTTTTTCAAAGAGGACTTTGCTTAGCAACTTAAGGAAAAGGAGCAGAGAAAACAGGGCTAAGGCTTGATAAATTATGGGTATCTAAGCCTGAGCTATTCTTAATCTAGCTACATGTGGCCAACATGAAATCCTGAGCTAACTACTACCCACACGTTCCCATTCGTCTTCGCCTAGTCTTAACTGTGTGACTCAAATGTTCACACAGACTGTTTGTGCCTGATCTGCGGTAGAGCGTTCTGAGCTCCTATTGATCTGATCAGCCACAGTCGGACACGTTGAAACTTGACTCTAGCATAGTGATGTCATTTTGGTTCTCTTGGTGAACGAAGGACTACAACCAGCCAACCAACCAGTACCACCATGTGACTAGATATCACGCACACTGCCTTGAGAGGAGGCCTGGATTGCTGTTTCCTGCCTGTGGCTTCATCTTAATTTCCATTGCCTTCTACTTGTAAGCTGATCCTATGACTGCTTCCTCCCTAACCAGCTTCTTGGGTTAGGACTTCCTGGCTGTCTCAGCCCTCAGTGTTCCCAAGACTGAGCCTTTCCGTTTCTTCTTCCCGAGGTATTTGGGAGGCAGTTGTGAAGCGGCAAGAGCTGGATAAATGTCATGGGCATCCTGGAGAATCAGTTAGCTAGGCTAAGTCACTAAGGTTTATTCAGTGTCTTCGGTTGGTCACTTGTTCTAGGACTCATACTGCTCTACTTGTATGTAATGTCTTTTTTGTGTAGGCTTTGCCTCCTTGCTTTAATTCACATTGTTATTGGAAAAATAGTTTCAGTGCTCTCTTTTCCTTCCTCTCTCTACTGCTGATGTGGGCTGTGCCCAGATAAATTGTTTGATTACCTTCTTCCACCCCCTACCCCCATTCATTCCCCATTATTTAGTACCTTTTCAAAATCACTTGACTCCATTTTGCTGTATCACATTCTAGAAGATTGTTGATTTCTGTAAAAATAATTTCTGCATACCCCAAACTGGTTAATAGAAAGGACTCAAAAAATTGCGATACTGGCTGAAAATCTTTCTGGTAGCTTTTTTTTTCCTTTAGTAACATTTAACAAATGTTTTCCAAGCTCTCTAGAATTTGTAAAACTGTGCTGGGGATGTAGGAGTATAGTAGTCAACCTGTCAGTCAATCAGTATTTATTAAGCACCTACTATGTGCCAAGTGGAGGCAGCTGGGTGGCTTAGTGAATAGAGCCTAGAGTCAAGAAGACCTGAATTCAAATCTGGCCTCATAAGAGAGATAAAATAATAAATCATAACACCACAAACATTTGTTCAGTGCATACTGTGTATTGAGCTGGCACAGGGTGGTGGGTTCTGAGTGCTTGATTCAGAATCAAGGTCTGGGCTCTGGGCAAGTCATTGAATGGGGCTTTTCTTTATCTGCAAAATGAAGATACTAATATCTCACAAGTTTTTTATGAGTTCCAAATGAGATATTGTGTGGAAAATGCTTAGAAAACTTTAGAAGTGGAATAAAGGTTATTTGTGAAATAAGTATGACATCATAACTGTAATTCACAAAATGACTCATTGATATAGCACAAAAACATTATGTGTACTTTGTACAATATTCCTTTTATGGCTTTTTTCTATTTAGGTAACAGAGGCCTTGGTAAAGTAATGAAGTAACCATCTGGAGACTAATGTTGATGTCAGGGTGGCTTGAGTTGATTTGTAAATAGCACCGCAAGTGCAGGTGATTAGATTGTTTTGCTTCCTGCCAGAGCTGTAGCTAGGAATTCCATGAGTGACTTATATGAGTGACTCAAGATCTGTTGTGTTTGCACCGCTTCATCTTCCAGCTATTCCAACTTGGGCCTCTGCAGCACCACCAGAGAGATCCTTGGGCCCTTAGCCTCAGGCCTTGGGGAATGACTGAGGGAGGTTGTACTGCAGATGAGGGACAGAGAACTGAGAGGCACAGGAACAGGTGGCTGGCCCCATGGTCACCTTACTATTTCTCTGCCTAATGTAGAGGTGCTCTACTAGAACTGTCAAGGGCATGTTGATATGTATAGATTCCAAGACTGTGTATTTCCCATCTCTGTCTAACCTTTAAAGAGAGCAGAGGGGAGGCAGTGCTTCAGTTGGACTCTGTAACACAGCTGTTAGGTTTTCGGTTAAATTGGTGGTCCTAGGGAGTGTTCTTTAGGGAAACGATTGATTTTTGTGAGTTTCCTTTCTATGTGGATTGTGTCAGCTTATTTCTTTGCTAACTCAATATTACCTTACTACTTTTATGGAGAATGCTATTTAGTTGCCCATTGACTGAAGTTGTCTACCTTAGAGTTCATCTCATTCCCTTTGTAGCCCATGGATTGACAAGTCATGTTGATTCCCCCTGCACAGCATCCATCCCCTCCTTTCCACACCTACAGTCGGGCCCTTTTCACCTCTCATTCAGAATGGCTTCCTGGATTAGGTGGAATAGCTTCATAATTAATCTTCCTCTCTTCAGTTCATCTGAAGAAAGGTCTCATCATGTCATTACTGTGTTAAAAAAAAGTTGTGTTTCTAGAGTAATCAAAGGCAAGTTCCTGTTGGGCATTTCAATCCTTTTACAGTAGAGTAGAGGGTTCATCCTGTCTTTCTTCTCCCCTCATGCTCTCTGTACATATTTTCAGCCAAACTGACCTGCTTACTGTTCCCAATACCTGCTACCCCATCTCCTGCCTCCATGCCTTTGTACAGCCTGTCCCCCATGACTGAACCAGGCTCCCTCCTCATTTCTGTTCCCTTTAGGGATGAACTTAAAGGGTCACTTCCTACCCAGTGTCTTTGCTGATTGTGTTTCCTTTCCCTTTCTCTCCTCCAGTCATTAGTGCTTTCTCTACCTTATCCAAAAAAATTATTTTGCATTTCTTTTATATTTACTCATATGGATACATGTTTTCCCCCAGTAGAATGTAAGCGCCTTAAAGGCAGGGGCATATTTTATCTTTTATCACCCAAAGACCCAGAGCCCAGCACCATACCTTACACATGGGAGGTGCTTAATAAATGCATATTAAATTTTTTAAAAATTATAAAAGTGACCGTCAAAAACAAATATATACAACAAAGGTTAAATCCTGCCCCAAGCCTTTAGCCTTTAACAAGGCATGATCAAACAAGTTAAAGAAAATGCTTTTGTTCCATACCTCCTTCCAGGCGTACATGAAGTTCGCCACCCTTTTAGGACTATACTCTTTTTTGTCTACATCTCTATCTTCTGCAAAATCAGAAACATAGTTTAATATGGATAGCAAGGCTTTCTGCTTTTTCCTTTGATGCTTACCTGGGGGTGGGGGTGGGGGTGGGGGAGGCAGAAGGAATCAGTGCTCCATTCAGATAGATAGCCTTCTCTCCCTCCTCTCCCCTTTCTCTCCCCTTTTTTCCTTTTCTTCCTCTCATTTTCCTAATCCCCCTCTCCTCTCTCTTCTCCATGTTTGTAGTCAGTAGTTCTGCTGATTTGATCAGTAGCTAGGTAAGACCTGGTAATTATTGCAAATATTTTTCTCAGTTTGTTTCTTTTAAATATACTGCTTTTTGCTGTGCACAATCTCTTAATCTTTTTATAATCATATTCATCATTTTTGTCTCCAATGATTTTTCTCCCCATTTGTTTGATAAAATGTTTATAGGAAGGGAAATCATTTGTTCTAAAAATCTCTCCAGATTTTTCCTATACTTTTAGGTTTGTCCCTAAATGCCCTTGTGCATTGTCTTAGATTATCTCACCAAGTTGTCTTTAAACTGATTTTTCCTTCTTCTGCTTCTCGCTGTTCTTTGAGATAATAGTACTGCTCATCATTTTCCTCTGTTTTTCTCTCCTTAAGTTTAGGCAAATGGAATTTCATATTCTGTACCAGTGTTGCCATTAGCTGCTATATACTTCTGGTTGTTGAGTATTTCTGTTGTTATAGTTTTAGACTCATTTGATCTACTCATTGTGGCAATTGATTTTATATTGGTTCAACTTATGTATGAAATTGTTATAATCCATACTGATGTCCTTTCCTCTATCCGTTTTTCATTTTTCAGTATCAACAATTTCTTTAAATAGGTCAAGTTAAAGTTTTAATCACACACCATATCTTTTCCCCATTCTTCTAGCTTTGTATTAATTTTGATCTTACTCTAACAAATTAAGGGTCTGACTGTACCCAAGCAGCTGATTCAAAAATGATTCGTACATTGGGAACAAGTGATTTCTTATCTGTTCAAATATAATCAGTTTCATTTTTTGCTTTTCAGTGCTCACCATGCCCTATGCCTTACAATTATTTTTTTGAAGGAAGTATTTATGATAGATAATACAGTATATGTGTGAACCTCTGTGTAGTCTGCAGATCTTTGGTTTTCTGAACCATGTTTTCTAACATGTTTTTCACGGTCCTCAACTAGCAGTTGAAGTCATCTAGTATCAAAATATATATCAGTTTAATTTGGAGGATTTTATTGAGTTCTTTATAGAATTTCTGTGCACCTTCATTCTCTAGCAGATGTTGGAATAATCTGAAGTTACTTTGGTGTGGATCTTTTTGCAAATCATTATCATAAGCACCTGTAACAGATGACCAAATGTCCCATGCAATGATGTTCCTTATTTCTTTGTACATGATTACACAAACTCTACCAACTTCTTTCTTTGCTTTTCCAGAGAGAATCTGTGAGGCACCCTTCCACTTAGCTTCAGCTTCTTTCGTTTTTTGGTTTCATTTATAGTGAGAATGCCAAGATGGATGAATGTCAGTTCTTTTAGTAGCATGTCTGCTTATTGGCTGTTTGACAAACATCACACATTTGCAGCCTTTACTGTTTGCATGTTTTATAGGTGGTCTCAAAACTGTTTGATTCTTAGCATACTCTCATACTCTTTTTTTCCCCCTTGGACTGTGAGTGTAGACTTAGTGACACACTGCATGAGGCTGATGGCCCTTTTGTAGTTTTCTTTATTTCATAGGTTTCCATGGCCAAATAATTCATCCCCAAGTGGCCAGCCTACTGGTGATGAGTGTGCCTCTTTATACTTAGCTGAACAGTTCCTTGGAAACCAGCCTTTTGCTCAGACTGCTCAAAACCTTTGTAGGATGATAGAACCTAACAGAGCTTGCAGTTTTGAGTCATGTCCACACCATGATGAAGAATTGGAATAGGATGTGGAAGAACATCATGTATTCATCAGGTTCTGTTCTATGGGCTTTCTATTCCATTCCATTAGTGTTTTTGTTTAACAAAAATTTTGTTCTGTAATTGGCAAATGTCATCCAACATATACATTTCTAACTACACAGAAGAACAGAAAAGGAGGATTATATACAGAACCGTGACCTATATTACATACAGCCAATATTTTTAAAAGAATGCCATAAATCCAACAGTGTGGTTCCAAAACTGTTCTGCTTGTCTCTATCTCCTTCTGGACTTCTTTCTTTCTTTCTTTCTTTCTTTCTTTCTTTCTTTCTTTCTTTCTTTCTTTCTTTCTTTCTTTCTTTCTTTCTTTCTTTCTTTCTTTCTCTTTCTTTCTTTCTTTCTTTCTTTCTTTCCTTCTTTCCTTCTTTCCTTCTTTCCTTCTTTCCTTCTTTAACTTTTTACATTCATTTTCACAAAATTTTGGGTTCCAAATTTTCTCCCCTTTTATCCCCTCCCCCCACCCCAATACACCAAGCAATCTAATTTTCCCTATCTCCAATCTGCCCTCTCTTCTGTCATCCCTCCCTTCTCTTGTCTCCATTTTCTCTTTTCTCCTGTAGGGCCAGATGACTTTCTATTCCTCATTAACTGTATGTCTTCTTTCCTAGTAGCAACAACAATACTAAACAGTTGTTCCTAAAACTTTGAGTTCCAAATTCTCCCCATCCCTCCCTCCCCATCCATTCCCTTTGGGAAGGCAGGCAATTCAATATAGGCCATATCTGTGTAGTTTTGTAAATGACTTCGATAATAGTCGTGTTGTGTAAGACTTACTGAATTACCCTCCATCCTACCCTGCCCCTCATTGTTTCTCTTCTGTCTTTTGATCCTGTCCCTCCCCAAGTGTTGACTTCAAATTGCTCCCTCCTCCCTTTGCCCTCCTCTTCCATCATCCCCCCCCTTGCTTATCTCCTCCCCCACTTTCCTATACTGTAAGATAGGTTTTCATACCAAAATGAGTGTGCATTTTATTCCTTCCTTTAGTCAAATGTGATGAGAGTAAACTTCTTGTTTTTGTTTCTCAGCTCTCCTCTTTTTCCCTCCACTAAAAAGTCTCCTACTTGCCTCTTAAATGACATATAATTACCCCATTCCATTTCACCCTCTTTCCTCCCACTACATTTCTCTATCACCATTTACCTTAATTTCTTTTAAGATATGGTCCCATCCTATTCAATTCACTCTGTGCTCTCTGTCTCTGTATGTGTGTGCATGTGTGTATGTGTGTGTGCATGCATGTGTGTACATGTGTGTACGGACCCACCAACTACCCAGATACTGAAAAGTTTTAAGAGTTACAAATATTGTCTTTCCATGTAGGAATGTAAACAGTTCACTTCTGGTAAGTCCCTTAAGACTTTTCTTTGCTGTTTACTTTTTCATGCTTCTTCTCATTCTTGTGTTTGAAAGTCAAATTTTCTTTTCAACTCTGGTCTTTTCATCAAGAATGATTGAAAGTCCTCTGTTTCATTGAAAGACCATATTTTCCCCTGAAGTATTATACTCAGTTTAGCTGGGTAGGTGATTCTTGGTTTGAGTCCTAGTTCCTTTGACTTCTGGAATATCCTATTCCACGCCCTTCGATCCCTTAATGTAGAAGCTGCTGGATCTTGGGTTATCCTGATTGTATTTCCACAGTACTGGAATTGTTTCTTTCTAGCTGCTTGCAAGATTTTTTCCTTGAGCTGGGAGTTCTGGAATTTGGCCACAATGTTCCTAGGAGTTTTTCTTTTTGGATCTCTTCAGGTGGTGATCGATGGATTCTTTCAATACTTATTTTGCCCTCTGGTTGTAGAATGTCAGGGCAGTTTTCCTAGATAATTTCATGGAAGATGATGTCTAGGCTCTTTTTTTGATCATGACTTTCAGGTAGTCCCATAATTTTTAAATTGTCTCTCCTGGATCTATTTTCCAGGTCGGTTGTTTTTCCCATGAGATATTTCACATTCTCTTCCATTTTTTCATTCTTTTGGTTTTGTTTGGTGATTTCTTGGTTTCTCAGAAAGTCATTAGACTCCATCTGTTCCATTCTAATTTTGAGAGAACTATTAAATTCAGTGAGTTTTTGAACCTCTTTTTCCTTTTGGCTAATTCTGCTTTTGAAAGCATTCTTCTCCTCATTGGCTTTTTGAACCTCTTTTGCCAATTGAGTGAGCCTATTTTTCAAGGTGTTATTTTCTTCAGCATTTTTTTGGGTCTCCTTTACCAAGGTATTGACCCGTTTTTCATACTTTTCTTGCATCTCTCTCATTTCTCTTCCCAGTTTTTCCTGCACCTGTCTAACTTGCTTTTCAAAATCCTTTTTGAGCTCTTCCAAGGCCTGAGCCCACTGGACATCCCCCTGGGATGTCTGGGGTACTGAGGCCCCGCCCACCACGTCTTTCCCTGATGGCAAGAATATGTCCTCCTCAGATCCGAAAGTCGGGATCATTTGCATCTGTTCGAAAAAACTCTCTATAGTCTTATTTTTCTTCCCTTTTCTAGGCATTTTCCCAGCCAGTTACTTGACTTCTGAGTTTCCTGTCCACCCCTGCTTAGATCCGCCCAGCTAGTGCTTGGGGTCTGAGATTCAAATGGGCTTTCCGGCCGCCTGGCTGCTAATCAATGTGAGCTTTAGTTCTGGTGCTGGGGTGGGGGCAGGGCCGCCTCCCAGGCTCAGCTCCCTCAGGGACTTTATGCAAAGACCTTCAGGAACGTGCGGGTGGGGGCGGGGTGGGGGGGCTCCGCCTCCCAGGCTCAGTTCCCTCAGGGGCTTTATGCAGAGGCCTTCAGTAATGGAGTGGGGTGGGGCAGGGCCATCTCCCCGGCTCAGCTCCCTCAGGTTGTTTATGCAGAGACCTTCAGTAATGAAGATCCTGCCTGCTGCTGGGGGAGTCCCAGGCCGCCACCCCCGCCTCTGCCACCGCTGCTTACTCCCGAGGGGGCCCGAGTCACGGAGACACTCCGCTCCCCCTGTCATCCAGCCCAGCGTCTCTCTCTCACTGACCTGTAGCTTCTGTGGGCGGAGGGACTTTCCCGGCCGCCGGAGCTTCTGTCCCTGAAGCCTGCTCGGATCAGCTTCTCTGGGGCTGCGGCCAGGGCAGCGCTGGGGTGGGGTCTGCTTTCCAGGGTGCGATGGACCCTGGGGACGGGTCTCCAGGGCTCTCTGGCACGGAAATCTCTTCCACTCTGTTTCTGCACACCTTTCAGTGATCCAGAATTTATGGGGATCTCTTTTTACATTAATTCTATGGGCTGTGGGGTTCGGAGCTCGTAAACGTGCGTCTTTCTACTCCGCCATCTTGACTCCGCTCCCCTGGACTTCTTTCCTGTGCATTTAAAACATACTACAGTTTTCTTTTCCTCCCTTTTTTGTATTTCTTCCATTTTTTCTTTCTTTCCTGTGCATTTTAAACATACTACATACTACAATTTTCTTTTTTTTGCATCCCTTTAACTAAAATGCCCCCTCTCCAAATTAGAAAAAGGACAAAAAACTCCAAAACCTGCCTGGTGACATGTAATCATGGTCAAGTGGAACAAATCTATACTTCGGTCCTGTCCACAATAAGAGCCCTCTATCTATCTCTGTCCGATGGGTGGGTCATCAGTCCTGTGCTCCATTGATCTGAGTCCTCAAAACTTCTAAAGTTGTTTCTCTTGATGGTGTAGTTTTTTCATAACTTGCTCCGCTTTTGCTCACTTCAGTCTGCATCAGTCCATTAGTTTTCTCAGAATCTTTCACTTCTGTAATTATTTGTTGTTGTTTTTGGAGCAGTCGGGGTTGGCTTGCCTAGATCACACAGCTAGTGTCAGGTGTCTGATGCTGGATTTCAGCCCGGGTCCTCCTGACTCCAGGGGTAGTCTCTATTCGCAGCTCCATCTAGTTGCCCCAACTTTTATAATTTCTTACAGAGTAATAATGTCCCATTATAATTTGTTCAGCCATTTCCCAATTGAACTCTTTTAACTTCCAAATTCTCCGATAGAACAAAAAGGTCTGCTATAAATATTTTTGAACATGTGCTTCCTCTTCTTCTTCTTTGATCTCTTAGGGATAGATGCACCAGTTCACAGTTCCAGCATTGTGTTAGGGTGCCTGTCTTCTCTCAACTCCAATAATTACCTTTAAAAAAAAAACCAAAACTCTTCCAATTTAATGGGTGTGACATTTTCTCTTTTTTTTTAGTTGTATTTATTGAAAACTGCCCCTTGTTTTTTATTTATTTTGGGGGGCAAGTTTGGGATGGGGGTGGTGGAGGGTGGCAGCAGCTTCAATATGTTTGTGTGGGTATTGAATGATTCTGTGCACCCTCCCACAAGTCAGTGGAGGATCCTATAGATTGTGGTCTTCCTGTTAAATGAAACTAATAGTTTTAAAAAATCATGTCTTATATTTTACTCCTCTTTCAGATGCTTATGTTGTCATACAGTAGCTGATTATATTGAATACAGGGAGAGATTCATGAGCTCTTCTTGTCATCTGTCCTTATCACCTCCCTTTTTTATTGCATAAAAGGGATTTGTCATCTGCAGAACTGGAGATTTTGCTGTTTGTATTTCCCAAGTTGTTCCATAAAGGTGCCAAATCAGAAAGTTCTCAGTACCAGTCCTTATGTATACTTTTAATTTTTTTTAAAACAAAATTTCCTCTTTATCCCTGCCCACTGTTTCTTTTCTCTAAACCAGCTTTCTGTTCATAATAATTTTCTCCCCAGTCCTATGATGACTTTTTTCCTTACTAGCTGTTGATATACAACTCTGTCAAAGAACAACCTTTTAAAAAGAGGCTAAGTAGGTTATAGTTAATAATTCCCCTTTATGTGCATTATCTACCTCTTAAAATAATGTCAGTAAATTTATCAGCTGTGATTTTGTCCCATAGAAGTCATTGGACATGGAATTCACTTTGAGGGCTTAATCACAATGATGATGTGTTCATCTGGTTAAACAATACTCTTCCCATCCCCCTTTTCCATCAGTGCTGATTTTAATATAACTTGAATAAACAAACAGAAGATAACCTAGATCTGGACATTGTTTTCTATGGCTTTTGTCCCACAGAGTATGATTGAATAAGTTGTAGGATAGCCCTTCTAGATGATGATTTTTTTTTTCAGACCTTGTTTTCTTCTCGTTCAGCTGCCCTTCAAGCACTCAAGCGCAAGAAGAGGTACGAGAAACAACTGGCCCAGATTGATGGTACACTGTCGACGATCGAATTTCAAAGGGAAGCCCTTGAGAACGCCAACACAAATACCGAAGTCCTAAAGAACATGGGTTATGCTGCAAAAGCCATGAAGGCTGCGCACGACAACATGTAAGACGCCCATATAGGGAGTGCACATGTTCAGAAAAGCTCTTTTGCTCCCTGGGGCTCAGTTTCCTCATCTCTAAAAGAAGGCAGTTGGATTAGATGATCTCTGAGGTCTCCCAACTCTAATGCCCATATGCTTAAACTATGCTTTCATAGTAATGCCTCGTTTATCCAGCATTGTTGGGCAGAGTTCTGAAGCTTACTCCTTAACTTAGTCCCCAAGCTTCTTACCTTAACCGTTTTTTTTACTGGAAAAGTATTCAACATGTAGATTTCCTGACTTCTGCAATAGATGATGGCAAACAGAATTTCTCCTTTTCTCGATGTTTTAAGCTTACCCTCGGTGGATACCCACAGCTGTCCTACCCCTACCTTATTTGTCCTTCACTTTCCTAAGTTCTTGTATCTTCCCTTCCCTCATAGCGGAGCTATCAGCAGTTATCTCTCCCTGCTATGGTAAATGCGACATAGGCTCTCAGTAAAGGCTGGAGGAAGGGGCATTCCTGTGTCCTAAAAAGGAGAGGTTATTGGATAAATGAGGTGTTAACATTTGTGTGTTAGCTTTATAAAATATTTTGTGTTACTTTTTTTTTTTCAAACTGTAAAGTGGATTTGGGAGCCATCTAGGTTTCCTGGGCACGATATTTTAACAGTTAGGTGATGATTCTGCCTGTTGGAGTTACCTTTGATATGTAAAATGAAAGAAAACTAACATTCTCAAAGAGTTTATTCAGAGTAGAGAATTTTAGTTTGTTGGGAAGAGGTGAGGTGGGGACATGGTTCATGCCAGAGAAATTGGGTTCTCACTTTCCAGTAATTAAGGCTCCCTTATGAGAGCCACTCAGACCCTGTTGTATGTATGCATCTTGACTGACATAACATATCTGTCACTTGTTTAAAGGGATATCGATAAAGTAGATGAGCTAATGCAAGACATTGCTGACCAGCAGGAACTTGCAGAGGAGATATCCACAGCTATTTCCAAACCTGTAGGGTTTGGGGAAGAGTTTGATGAGGTAAGTGACTTGATACAGATCAGTTATATAAACTGAATAAATTCTGTAGTTTCTGTAGCTATCCAGTAGTTTTACAGACTTTCCAGCTTGCCTCATACATGATTGCTTTTCTTTTCCATAGACTAGGATTTGGGGAACAAATATTTTTTCCTCCTCCAAAACATTTAGATGAGAGCTGGCTAATTTCTTCCAGTTCTAGAATTGTCAGAATGCTTATTGCTCCATGAGTTCGAGCACAGGTTGACTGAGCATGCATTTTATCTCCTACCTTGTTGATCTAAGGTGTAAGGGTCTTCTTTGGAACTGCCTGCCAGGTACATTGGAGTGAATTGGGACCGCATATCTCTTGACCTTTCCAATAAAGCAGAACTACATTGTAAAGCATGTCATTGTGACTCTGATTTAGCAGTGCAAAAGGTCATGAACATAGGGCATCATAGTGTCCATCTTTTCTGTGACATAGAAAGCCAAGGTTTGACTGTAAGACTTTTCCCTCAATGCTTATGTTTTCATGCTGGATGGCTACAGTAACTCAACAGACATTTATTAAGTGCTTAGTGTGTGCCAGGTCACTGTTTTAGGTGCTGGATAGACACAAAGACAAAAATGAAGTAGTCCCTGCCTTCAACAGTCTTACATTCTGATGGGGAAATATGGTCTGTACAGAGATGTATAATTACAAGGTAATTTAAGGAGAGCGAGAACTAGCAGGAGGTGGGGCGAGGGAGATAAGGCGAGGCTTGTAGGAGGTACTTTGAGGGAAGCTAAGTGTTTTAAAATCAGTGATGAGGAGGGGGTCAGTTCTAGGCATGGGGACAATTTGTAGAAAAGCAGGGAGAGATGAGACATTGGGTTTGGGAAAGTGGCTTAGCCGTCCAGTCTGACTGAATCGTATAGTGCATACAGGAAGTGAGTATAGAAGCAGCCGAAAAGTTCAGTTGGAATCAAGTTGTGGAGGGCTTTACATGCCAGGCTGAGAATTTTACAACTTATTCTATAGGCAGTAAGGAGCCACTCCAGGTTTTTGAGTGGAGATAGACCCATGTCTTCCACTCGCCTCTTTCTCGAATAGAATTCAGGCAGGGAGTCGTCAGGTCTGAAGTGACACACACAGTCTGGGGTTGGGATTTTCCATGCTGACACATTTCACTCTTGTATTTCCTTTCAGGATGAGCTTATGGCAGAACTAGAGGAACTAGAACAGGAAGAACTTGACAAAAATTTGCTGGAAATCAATGGTCCAGAAACAGTCCCACTACCAAATGTGCCCTCTATAGCACTACCATCAAAGCCAGGTAAGCACTTCCAAAGTGTGTTTTTTAATAGCACCTTGAGTATGTTAGTGTCTTAATCTCATAGTCTCCTGAGTTTATCCAGGTCATGAATACCAGGTTAGTGTCCAGTTTGACATTTTGAGAAGCAGGCACCTGTATATCTTCATTTTTCATATGGTTTTCTCCCATGATCTTATACAGATTTATCTCTGTGTATATAATCTTAGTCATAATTCCTTCTTGGACATGGTGCCAAGTAAGAGAAATTTTTGGCTGAAGGTGGAACATTGGGGAATTTCCATGGAGCATTAGGTTCAGGATGGCTCTTTGCAGGAGTGGTGGCATTTTCATGGACTGCAAATGCTTAGGCTCCAGAAATAACTCTGGTGGAAAGGGGAGATTGAAGCAATTGAGGCCATTTCAAAGGCCTAGTTAATGAAGTATTATCCACCTTTGGAGATTAGTTGATCATGACATGAGAGGAGCACTGGATTAGGAGTTCAGAGACCTGAGTTCTAGTTCCAACTCATCATATATTCAGCAAAATATGGAAATATTTTTGGCATAACTTCACATGTGTAACGGATATCATTGCTAGCCTTTTTAGTGGGTGACAGGGGGCTAGAGGAAGAGTGGGAATTTGGAACTCAAACTGGAAAATATGTTAAAAATTCACTCACACACTCATCAAACAATTAAGTGTCTACTGCATACAAGACACTGGTGGGCAGTAGAATTATAAGAAAAAGTGGAACAGACCTTTACCCTCAAAGGTTTATTGTGAGATATAATGTGTTATTTCTTCATTGAAAACAGAAAAAGAAAATCACTACTAAAGTAACCCAGGTGTTAGAAGAGAATTTGAGAAGGGAGAGAAAACTGTGAATTGGAGACAGGAGAGACAGGAAACAGGTTGCCCAGTTCACAGTCTGTGATAATAATCCCTGTTGGGGTGATGAAGGCCTGAATTCAGACGGTAACTGTGAATATAGTGAAGGGGATGGGTTCAAGAAAGATGAATTTCTACCTCCTCAGCAAGATGTGCCATTGGAAACTAGTTGAACGTAGGAGAGTTGGGAGAATAAGGTGAATGTCTCTGATTGCCAGCTGAAGTGCTGGAAAGATAGTGATGCTAGCAACAAAAATCGGGAAGTTTGGAGGAGAAATGGGTTGGGGGCAAGTATATGTTATTCTCCTTCGGACATGTGGAATTGGAGATGTACGTAGAATACCCAGATGGAGACACCAGTGGCCAGCTGGTGCTGCAGACCTGAAGCTTACCAGTTCACTAATTATTCTTTTCCCTACCCAGGACTCAGTTCTCCATGTGGAAAATGAAGGAGTTTAGAGCAGGAGTGGGAAACCTGCTTTCTCGAGGCCACATGTGTCCTTCTAGGCCCTTGGGTGCAACCTTTTGGCTGAGTCCAAGCTTTATAGAACAGATTCTTTGGTTGGAGGGATTTGTTCTGTGAAGTTATGTTCAGACAGAAGGCTGAGGCTGAGGACCTAGAGGGCCACATTGGCCTTGAGGCTGCAGATTCCTCGCCTCTGGGTTAGAGAGTGATTTGCGTTTTTTCCTCCCATCCCTCTTACAGTTTTAAGGGGGGAAAAGCACCCCTCATATCAAACGTACACAGTCAGACAAAGCAAATTCTCATGTTCTCCATGTCCAAAATGTGTGTCATTGTGCATCGAGTCTGTCACCTCCAACAGGAAGTGGGTAGCATAAGTCATCAGCATTCCTCTGGAATCATGGTTGAGCATTCATTTATCAGAGATTTTAAGGGTTTCAAAATTTTTTGTCTTTTCAGTGTTGTTTAGTAATTTAAGTCCCCTTTAAGCTTTAAGTCTTTGCCAAAACCCTAAATGGGGTTCCAGAGAATTGGACATGGCTGAGGTAACTGCACAACCATGATCCTCAGCTTCGACGTTGTACAGATCAATTTTCAACTCACAGAAATACTGTTTGGGATAATGGTAGCTGATGTTTATGTAACTCTTTAAGAGTTGCAGAATGTTGTTGTTTTTTATAATGTCACTTTATCTCTCTGCCAAGACAACCCCTCCCCCCCAACCCAACAAGGGACCAAAGTGGTCTTAATGCTGTTTTGTCACTAAGACATAGTGGGGACCCATAGACTTCTGCAAATGGAATTTGAGAGGTGGAAACCAGTAAAATGGGAGTGCCCTTTTTGCTTTTCCTTGGAGGCCTCATAGACACAATCAAGAACCAGAGTTACTTGATCAGCATCTTTTCCTCCAGCATAGGGGATGAATTTGTAAAGAAGGCATAGGAAGCAAGCAAATGGGTTATCCATTTAGCAGAAGTTTGTTAAGAGTTTGTGGTACAGTGACTGGGCCTGGTCCTGGTCCTGGTTCTTCAGTTACAGTCTGATTTCAAACAAGTCATTTCACCTCTGAATCCAGTTTTTCTGTTTCTAAAATAAGACAATCCTTTGTCTTGCCTATCCTTATAAATTGTTATGAGACTTAAGTGATGCATGTTGTGAAAGTGCTTTGTAATTGTCAGGCATGATGTGAAGTTATTCTTTTCCTTCCTGCTGCAACTATATTCATGGTGTTGCACCAGTGCAAAACTTGCCCTCACCATAGATCTCTTCTTTCACTGAATCCTGCTTCTGGCTATCCAGGTGCCCCAGATAATTTTCAGTGGAGTACAGGTGTCTGGTGTAGACAGCCACTAGAAAGGGACAGAGAGCTCTTGGCTTCAGATTTGTGACAGGAAAAAGCTGGAAAGAAGGCACTACAGCAGTGAACCATCCTCAGTGCCCTCATCTCACACGTTTAAGAAGGAAATGGATTCCTCCCAATGAGGGTGAAGCCCCAAAATGAATCATCATTGAAGTCATCATCACATGATCATTTCTGCCAGATGAAAGCAGTCAGGGAGAATGGAAAGGGGGAGGGAGGAGGACAAGAATGAGGACAGGCTGAGCTGCTTGTCTGCCTCTCTGGCATTCAGGACCAGCTTATCAGAGCAGTGGAGCAGAGTCCTTCCCATGGGACTGGGACCAAGGGGAGGGGCTGTTTACATAGCCAGATCTGGTACAGCACTGGAACCTGGCTTGTGTATGGGGAGAGGATGGAGTTTTTAAAACAAGTGACTTTTCTCAATATTTGCCTTCCTTCTTCCATCTTCCTTTCCCCCCTTTTATAGCCAAGAAGAAGGAAGAGGACGAGGATGACTTGAAAGAGCTGGAGTCCTGGGCTGAAACTATGTAATCGGCACAACTCTACAGGCTTGTGTAAAAACAGACTCTGGTCACCTGTTGCAGTGGGTGTATGCGTGTGGTGTGGGGGAGGAAAACCATCTTTATCTCTTGGATCTTAACCCAAGGCAGTAGGCCTGCATCGCTGCATACTGGGCATGGTCTGCATCGAGCGGGAGGGGAAGCAGCTGGGGGGAGGGGGAAGGGAGTTGCCTGCTGTTTATAATGTTGAATTTCTGTAAAATAAAATGTATTTGCAAATCCAGCATTCAGCTTTTGGACTATGCTAACTCATTGCTGGATCCTTGATTGGAATTTATTGTTCAGAATTGAAATGCTCTTCAGATGTAGTCTTTGTCATTTTAAGTCAGTTAAAATGTCCCACATGCCTTTGTAAGTCTTGTATGACATTTAAAGAGAAGTCATAGATTTCTTTCTTGTGTTCAGCTGTAATAATAATGCATTTGATTTTTGGTTCTCTGTAAGCTGTATTTATATCCATTGACTGTCTGAAGTATTTATCACTCCACTTCCACCCACCCACCCCTTTACTCCAGATCACTTTTTCTTTTTAAGTTTGTGAAACTGATTTGAAATGGACAAAGTTCTCTTGAAAGCAGGTGAGATTGTTAGAATTAAATTCCAGCTGTACATTTTTTAACATAGCTCTACAGAAGTGTTCATTGCTGTTTGTGATAACTGATTGATATAACTCATTGGAACATGTGCATACATTTATATTCAGATGAAACTATGGTTTGCACTGTCTATTAAATATCTTGATTAATTTTCATATGTGGCCATTTTGTTCATTTGATCATTTACCACTAGATTGATGATAAAAATCACCTCCAGCCTTTCAAACTCAGTACAGTGCTGTGTCTGATGGTGTTTCCTGGCAAGGAATGGAAGATGTGAGCCTGAAACAGGTTTTCTGGAGCTCAGAGTTCTATTGTGTTTTCCCTTGAGATATTCCCCCTGCTGAGACACCTGTGTAACACTAAATAAGCTTTTCTTAAACCCCAGGACCCAGGAGGCCCCTCTGCTTTTCCACATCACCTCAACCAATGGGGAAACTTGGCAAGACCTACCCTCCAGAAACCCACTGAGCCAGATGTCTCAGGTGTGTCAGAATTGCTGCCCACATGACAGTGTGTGACAAATTGATCCCCCCCCCCACCATAACTTCTGTTTGGACTCTGACCTTATGACCTAGTGTTAAACTGGCCCTACCTCCCCCAGGTGGTTGGAAAACCAGACTTATCTGAAAACCCAATCTTACTGCTCTCAGCTCTTTTCTTTTCCATCAAAAGGAGACTGACCAGCTGAAGTCTTCTCAGCCTCCAGTTGCCACTTGCCTGCTTTGCTGCTGGCTTTGGCTCCCTAGCAGGGACTTGGGGCTGGAGTTGCACAAATTGCCATTTTCCTAAGGTCCTCTTGGACTCAGCACCTGATGATAATCTCTCTCTTGAATGCCATTGTCCTTTGGAAGCAGCTGTAACTCAGAGGCCAACTGTTGTTTGTCATCCAAGCTTGGGGCATGCACAGAAATCCATTCTGAAGGCCAGGCCTTAACCTGAGAGAGAGGTCTAGGCAAGGGCTACAGATTGGTTAAGGCAAGGCTAGACTTGATAAGGGGCTGCACGAGGGCCAGAGAAAGTGGGTAATGTGATGAAATAGGTGGTAAAAGCCAACCCTGAGCAGGAATTTTCTCCTGTAGGTTCTCAACAAATGTGATTAGTGTTTAATCCAGTCTTTTGCTGTTTCCTGCTGATTTCTCATGTCAGCTTTGCTGACATTTAACTCTCAGGGTGCTGGACTAGCTCATTTCTAGAAATCTTGACTTGGAACTGATAGGTTTCTCATAGTCTTAGACTTCTTCCAGCTCTCACATTCCATTACATATATAAGCCCCTCCAATACCAATAACAAGTAGCTGACACACTAGTGGCATTTTGATGGCTTGCGGAGAGGGCTGTACCTGTGTAATCTCATTTGACCCTGGGAGACAGGTAGGACATGGATAATTCTCATTTTGCAGCCAAGGAATCCGTGGCTTAGAGGAGTTCAAACAGCCCCTTTCCTACAGTCACACAACTAGTTCAGTAACTATGCAGGAACCGGAACCCAAGGCTTTAGGTGTCCATTCACTACTTCATCTTGCTTCAAGCCCAGATTATACCTAAGTCTCCAGTTAGAAACAAGTTACCCAGGCAACAGTTGGCCAAAAGTACCTCCAGCCTCTGGCCAGCGGAGGAAATTGAGACATCCAGCTCTAGCCTTTGTAAGCTCTTGCAAAATGAGGGTTACTCCTAAGGACAGAAACAATCCGCAAAGGGTACTATTCTAAAAGTCATTTAAATACCCCAATAGGTAGTTTCACTGAACTAACATTGATTGTGGGCATACTATGTGGAAGGCATTGTTCTGGCGGGGCAGAGTAGGAGTGAACTGACATAAATGAGATGATCCATCCCTTTGTAGATGACCATCTAGCAACGGAGAAGACTTATACACAGCTTATACACATACAGAGTAGATGGGGATGAAAGAAGGCCTTCCTGCAGAGAGGGAGAAGCAAGGTCTTGTGGCATGCTGCTCAGAAGAAGGAGGGATGCTTTGTGGAGAAGACAGTATACGAACGAGGCCCAGGGGCTCACTTACCACGTGTGTTTAGGGAGCAGACAGAGCGCAGATATTTTGATGAATACACCATCACAAATTCACATATTTTCAAGGCAGTTGAACTCATTAAGAATTTTTCTTAATGAGAAACCTAAATTAAGCATAATCTAATTTTTCTCTGATGACTCAGAAGGCCCTTCTGGCTGTTGGTATGTGCCTTGGCACCATTATTCTGAATGTTATTTCTCAGTGTGTTATTGATATGTGGAAGTGCCAGTTAAGTGAGGGGGCCAGCCGTGAAACCCTTAGGTAAGCCAGCTTTGATTCTCCTGGGAGCTGAGCATTTGGGGTCTGTTTACATGACTTTGTGCTTCCTTTATTATCTTTTCCAAATGTAAAGTCAGCCCCTTCTGCCTCTCTGGGCCTATGCTAGTGACTCCATGGCTTTATGCTTCCTTTATAATCTTTTCCAGGTGGAAAAATCAATCCCTTTAGCCTATTTGGTCCCATATTGGTGGTTGCTTGCATGACTTGACACTTCTGTTGTCCTTCCCACGGTATAAAAATGGCACCCTCTGCCTTGGCTTCTGTGTCTGCACTGGTGTCTTTTGACCCTTTTACACAAACTTGATGTGCTGTAATGGGCTCAGGAGGATCTTGATGACATTTCTTCCAGACTCAGGCTTGCTCCTGTCTCTTCGAACACTTCTTAGGGCTCTTTAACTGTGGCCTGGAGACGGGAAAGCATAGGATGAGTTCACCAATTCCCAAACACGTCCTTTGCTGTCCCATTTCTGCACCTTTGCTCACACTGTTCCCTATGCCTAGAATGCCCTTCTTCCCATCTCTGCCTGTCAACATCCTATGCATCCTTCAAGGCCCAGTTCAGAAGTGAAGCCTCTGATCTTCTCCTAGCTGGAAGTTATTTCTCCATCTAATTTTCTTGCACTTTATACTCCTTTTAGGCATTTATCATTTGGTATATATCTAATCAACCCTACAAGATTTTGAGGTCCATGGAACAGTGACCATATCTTATTTTATATTTGTATCTCTCCAAGCACAACTGACCACTCATAGCAGGCTCCTCATGTTTGAAGAATGATGCAATTCTTAGATAATGACAGCTCACATCTGTCTTGTGTATTATGGTCACAGAGTACTTGACATACATTAATTTATTTGACTCTCACAGTAGCTCTATGAATTAGTGCAGGTGCTATTTTAATGGGTGCTATCCCATTTTACAAATAAAGAAATGGAGGCTCAGAGAGGTCCAGTGACCTTACCAGGAATAGGGGCTATATCCCCCTGAACCATTATCAGCTGGCTGATATTGCAAGGTTTGCAATGAAGTATTATGGCATATTTTCATTTCTTACTGGAAGGCCCAGGTCCATGCTGACTAGGTAAGGGATGGAGAGGAAAGAGAACTCACCTCATAGTGCCAAACATAAGACCATTGGCTTTAGCTGGTGTGGTCATCACCAGTTCTCACAGGGGCCTCCTAGGGTTTAGAATTTTGGACCACTACTACTTTGGTATCAATGACTAATATCCTTATGGTAGGAGGAGCCAGTGAAGCTGCTTGGAAAAAGGGAGGCACTCACGGTAAGGAAATGTCAATGGCTGTTCAACAGTAACGTGGGTCAGACTGAAAGGAGTTCTTGTTTCCTCCCTCTTGGATTCTTCTCTACCTCTTCAAGCTTAGAAGGTTCTGGGAAGAAGAACGTTCTTAAAATCAGCCAGTCCCTGAACTTAGTGACCATTATGAAAAAGTGCCTTACTGAAAAGTCATGATTGCATTATACAGTCTTAGAATCCTAGTAGTGGAAAGAAAAGACTCCTTCCTTTCCAATGGAAAGTTCTCTGTGTGTACATTCCATAAAGAAGGGAAAAGAGCAGGTATTTCTCTTGTAAGTAGACCCACTTCTGTGAGGCAGGGCAAGGGCAGTGGAAAGAACATTGATCAGCAGTCAGAGCGTGTCCAGATTCTTTGCCACAGGATGACTTGTGTGACCTTAGATAAGTCACTGACACCTTTGGGCCTCAGTTTACTGATTTGTAAAATGAGGGAGTTGTATCAGGAGCCTTTTGAGGTCCCTTCTAGTTTATAAATACATGATCCTATGATGCTTTGTCTAGGCTAGCCCCATCTACTGGACATCATACGTAACTTTCCTTTGAGACTGAATGAGGACCTCGTATAGAATAAAGTTACTGTAACTTTCTAGTCAGGACTCCGTACATGGCATTGGGGTTCAAAATAAGTGGGCTTAGAGCAGGGACTCTTCACCCTGTTGGTGTCATGGACTCTCTGGCAGTGTGGTGAAACCTAGGGAGATCCCCTTTCAGAATGTTTTTAAATGAATAAAGTATATAGGATTACAAAGGAAACCAGTCTGTACTGAAATGGTTATCAAAATATTAAAAAAAAAAAAAAAAGCCCAACTACATTATACACACAAGTTCTGTGAACTTGTGCAAGTACCCTAATTTAGAATACCACATAGACCTGTTAACTCTTGGATTGTCCCTCATCAGAGACTATGTGCCAATCTTACCATTAATTCAGGTGACAGTTTTAGTACTAATGTTTGTAGAACTTGTTAGTATGAATATTAAGGAAGTATAGATAGGAATGGGAACCAGTGAAATCTTTTAACCTTTTGAAATAGTTTGTGGATCAAAAAGTTTGAGAGGATTGACTACATGCCAGGCTATGAAAGGTGCCCAGTTGTGCAGGATTTCAAGTTAGAAAACATGACTTCACTTCCCTGCCCTGTTGCTCACCATGGCATATTAGGCAAGTCACTTAACCTTTCCCTAAAATAAGAATACTCAGTAATATGATAGATGTGATATAAAATGATAAACATCCCATAGAATTTTTCCTTGGATCCAAAGATACAAACAGTAGATTTGAAAGTACTTTGGAAACAAAGCTCAGCCGTAGATGGGCTTTCCTCTTTATTCCTAATAGGTTTATCTTCAGGGAGCAATCTGTGAAAAGTTGCCAATCTGTCTCATTGTTGCCGGGTGTGAGGTCCTATCCCTGGCTATACCTGATGAGCACCCTTGATGCTGGGAAGGAGGTATCCTGGTTCCTATCCTTTGTGTCAGATTGGGTGTGACTCGCAAGCACTCCCACTTACTGTTTTGTTGATGTTCAATGGTTTTAGTCATCTCTGACTCTTTGTGACCCTATTTGGGTCGCGTTTTTTGGGGGGAGGCAAAGATACTGGAATATTTTGCCATATTTCCTTCTCATCCCATTTTATAGATGAGAAAACTGAGGTAAACAGCAACACACAGCAAGTAAGTGTCTGAGGTTGCATTTGAACTCAGGAAGATTGTCTTTCTGACTCCCAAGCCCAGAGATCTATCCACTGCACCACCTGGCTGCCACTTATGTCATCCTGGACTAATCACTTTGTTTCAGAGTATCTAAGTTTCATCATCTGTTAAGTAGGGATAATATTTGCAAGAAGAGAAAGCACTCTGTAAACCTTATCTCTGAAAGGGAAAATCTGGTGAGTTAATGAATGTGAAAGTACTTTGCTCTGTTATCTGTCAGCCTGGTCTACACCCTAGAGCTCTGCAGAACAGATAAAGATATTTAAAGCTCTTAGCAGAATACTTTTCTAGAATATGGCACAAAGATCATGTTTTAATTGATCTTTGTCATCTTTCCCAACACAGTTCACATAGAAGATTATTATTAGTCAATGGTTACATGGGTCATGCAGGCAAGAAAAATATTTAACCTCATAGAACTGCACTTTGTGAGATTGCCCTTGGCCAGCTCTTGAAATGGAAACAAGGAAATCTCTTTGTGTCTTTTCTGAGTGAGGATTGACGTGGAGAGCTGCATCCCATATAAGGAAGTAGCTATACTTTTTGTAGGATTGTGAGCCTTGTCATTTCTTATCAGTCCTCTCCAAGGTCCTTGGACTTTAATCCATGGGGGAAGGTTGAGTCAGTGTTTGTCCAAGAAACACATGCCCATAGGTTGTCAGCTCTACTAAATCATTTCTTAATCCCACTCCCCATGACCAGCCATCCTGAGAAATGAAGGCTAGCTATCAGAGGAAATAACTCTGGAAGGAAGCCATATGCACCTTTGGGAGCAATGAGGAATTAATTTCCATGATTACAGGGAAAAGCGTAGGCTACAGAAAAAGTCATCACTGCCCTTTTGCTCTTCCCCAACTCTTACCAGCAGGGTGGGACCACTCTGGTCTTTTGCCTTCCTTTTCCCTGCTCACTGAGGAGGAGCTCTGTATCAGGAGTTAGGAGATGTAGCTTCTAGCCCTCTTAATAGTTGTGTGACTGTTAGAAGTCATTTAACATCACTGAGTCTCTTTTTGTTCCCCCTTCATCTATAAAATGAAAACGATATTTGCCCTGCCCACCTCACAGGGTTGTTGTGAGAATCGGATGAAAAGTTATACTTGAACATTCTTTGAAAATTGTGAAGTAAAGGGGTAAACAGATTCTCAACTCGGGAGGCTAGAAAGATCACTAAGGAGGGTTCCTCTTGCTGTGGCCAAACGCAACCAGTGCAAGTTAGAGCCGTCCCAGACAGCCCCACCTCAACAAACAGGGAGAAGATACTGAACCCAGGGGGTGAAGCCAGCAACTGCCAACACTAGGACCCCAGACGTTCCTCAGCACCCCAGTGCAATCAGTAAGACGGCATAGAAAGCTGAGCTTGTCTTTGCTCTAACTCAGCAGAGGAACCTCCAGCATCCAGACCACCCCTGCCCCACACTTAACAAGGTACCTCCAGGGTAACTTCAGGGAAATTCAAAAAGATCTAACTGGCCTCTGCTTTCAAACACCAGTCAGCTCAGCACCAGGTAAGCTACAGCATTTAATTTCTAGCTGGGAGAACCAGAGGCTACAACACATAGGCACAAGAACTGTGGGACAGAGCTCCCTGTGCCACAGATGCAGAGATCTACCTTAAAAGACAGAAAAATGGTTATTATCATGAGTAAAAAGCAAAGAAGAAAAGAAAAGACCATAGAATCTTTCTATGGGGTCAAGGACCAAAACATAAATACCAAAGAGGTCAGCATTGAGACTGTACTCCCATCTGAAACTTCAGAAGGGAATATGAACTGGTCTGAAGCACAAAAAGCCTTCTTGGAATAGCTCAGGAAGGATTTTAAAACCCAAATTAGAGAAATAGAGGAAAAACTGGCCAATGATTTTAAAAATACGAAGAAAGGGCCTTGTTCCACCTCTTCTCTCCCTATAAGGCTGTTGAGATTCTCCTCAAGAGAGACTTCATTCATTCATGCTTGCATCTGGGATCGGAGGTCACAGTGAACATCTAGGAGGCCGAAGAAGGAAGATGGCAGAAGAGTCCCGTGTCACTCAGAAGGAAATTAAAAAGGAACCGGAGAAGCCCATTGACTGGGAGAAGATGTGCCCGCTGCTCCTGCAGGTCTTCACCGTGCACCACTGAGTGGAAGAGTTCTCCCGAGGAAACAAGCCTTCAAACAAGCTGCAGATCTGTACCTGGATGGATGCAACCTTGAAAAAATGGACTAGTTTAGTAAAAGAAATCTAACCAGAAGCTGCAAAGAAAGGTACACACTTCAATTTTGCTATTGTTTTTAGGGATCTTGAAAGCTCTGGTTATTAAGTGAAAGAGACTGGCAGTACTATGTCTGGCAGAAAGGAGACTGATGACTCCATGACTCTACAGTCTCAGAAGTTCCCAATAGGAGAGTATTTGGATATAGCAATCATTCCTCCAAATCAGGCATCACCTCCCTCAGGGCACATGAGACCATATTAAACTTTATTTACTGTTTCTTGCAAAAGAAAAATATGAAAAAAATTCACTGAAGAAAACACTTCCTTAAATAGGAAAATTGGACAAATGGAAAAGGAAGTACAAAACCTAACTGGTGAAAATAACTCCTTAAAAGGAGCAATTGGACAGATGGAAAAGGAGATGCAAAAGTTAACTGAAGAAAACAATTTCATAAAAATTAGAATCAAGCAAGTAGAACCTAATGAATCTATGAGGCATCAAGAATCAACCAACCAGAATCTAAAGAATGAAAAGATAGAAGAAAATGTAAAATATCTAATTGGAAAAACAACTGACCTGGAAAATAGATCCAGGAGAGAAAATCTAAGGATTATTGGTCTACCAGAAAGCCATGATGAACAAAAGAGCCTGCACAATATAATCCAAGAAATCATTAAGAAAAATTGTCCAGACGTCCTAGATTCAGAGGGCAAAATAGTCATAGAAAGAATCCACTGTTCACCTCCTGGAAGGGACCCCAAACTAAAAATACCAAGTAATAACATTGCCAAATTCCAGAACTATCAAGTGAAGGATAAATTATTGCAGGTAGCCAGAAAGAAACAATTCAAATATTGAGGAGCTACAGTCAAGATCACACAGGAGCTTGCAGTTTCTACATTGAAAGATTGAAGGAATTGGAACATGATATTCCATAAGGCAAAGGAGCTGGGACTACAATCAAGGATTAATTACCCAGCAAAGCCGAACATAATATTTCAGGCAAGGAGATGGACATTCAATGAAATAAGGGATTTTCAGACCTTCCTGATGAAAAGGCCAGAACTCAATAGAAAATTTGGTCGTCAAACACAGGTCTCAAGAGAGCCATAAAAGGTACACAGGGAGAAAGCCTTGTTACACAATATGGGCAAACTGTTTACATCCCTATAAGGGAAGATGATACTTGTTAATCTTAAGAATTGCATATTTATTATGAAATGTAAAAGGGATATACATAGATAGAGGGAGTGGATATGAATTAAATGATGTGATGGTAAAAATGTGATTTAAGGGTGCGAAGGGATTGTAATTGGAGATGTGAAAAGGAGGAGGCAGAAAAAAAACAATAAATTCCATCAGGAAGAGGCACAAAAATATATTACAGTAGAGGGAAAGAAGGGAAGGAGGTGAGTATTGTTTGAGAGGTACTTTTCTATGATTGGATTCAAGAGGGTACAACAAACTTATTTCTAAGTATAGAAATACAACTAGCTCTATAGGCAATAGGAGGGGAAGGGGGAAAGAAACAGGGGGAGGCTAAAAGGGAGGGAAGAAGTAGTAAGGGAAAAGGGGATTAAAAGGGAAGGGAGCTGAAAGAAGAGAGAGAAGACTGAGGGAGGTGGTGGTCAAAAATTAAAACTATTGGGGAGGAGAAGGGAGAAGGGAGAATTAAAAGCATAAACAAGGGGAAAGGGGTTGGAGGGAAAGACAGATAGTAATCATAAATGTGAATGTGAATGGGATGAACTCTCCCATAAAATGGAGACAGATAGCAGAATGGATTAAAAACCATAATCCAACAGTATGTTGTTTACAAGAAACACATTTGAAAAGGGGAGATACACTTAGGGTAAAGGTAAAAGGTTGGAATAGAATATATTGTGCTTCAGCTGATATAAAAAAAGCAGGGGTAGCAATCCTAATCTCAGATAAAGCAAAAGCAGAAATAGATCTAATCAAAAGAGATAAGGAAGGAAACTATATCCTGCTAAAAGGCACCATAGACAATGAAGAAATTTCATTATTAAACATATATGCTCCAAGTGGTATAGCATCCAAATTTTTAGAGGAGAGATTAAGGGAATTGCAGGAAGAAAGAGACAGCAAAACTATACTATTGGAGGACCTCAACCTCCCTATCTCTGAACTTCATAAATCTAACCTCAGAATAAACAAGAAAGAAGTTAAGGAGGTAAATAGAACTCTGGATAAGGTAGATATGCTAGATCTCCAGAGAAAATTGAATGGGGATAGAAAGGAATACACTTTTTTCTCAGTGGTACATAGTACATATACAAAAATTGACCATGTACTAGGCCATAAAAATCTCATAATACAGTGCAGAAAGGCAGAAATAGTCAATGCATCTTTTCAGATCATAATGCAATAAAACTTATATGTAATCAAAGACCATGGAAACATAAACCAAACACTAATTGGAAACTAAACAATCTAATCCTAAAGAATGAGTGGGTTAAACAACAAATCAGAGAAACAATCAACAACTTCATTTAAGAGAATGGTGATAATGAGACAACTTACCAAATTTTATGGCATATTGCAAAAGCAGTTCTTAGGGGAAGTTTTATATCTTTGAGTGCCTACATGAATAAAATAGAGAAAGAGGAGATCAATGAATTGGGCATGTAGCTGAAAAAACTCAAAAAAAGAACAAATTGAAAATTCTCAAATAAATACCAAATTAGAAATACTGAAAACCAAAGGAGAGATTAATAAAACTGAAATTAAGAAAACTATTGAACTAATAAATAAATAAAACTAGGAGTTGGTTTTATGAAAAGACCAATAAAATTGATAAACTTTTGGTCAATTTGATTTTAAAAAAAGAAAGAAGAAAATCAAATTACTAATATAAAAAATGAAAAGGGTGAACTCACTTCCAACGAGGAGGAAATTAAAACAATAACAAGAAATTACTTTTCCCGACAGTATGCCCATAAAATTCGATTATTTTAAAAGATACAAATTACCCAGACTAACAGAAGAGGAAGTTGAATACTTAAATAGCCCCATCTCAGAAAAAGAAATTGAATAAGCCATCAAAGAACTCCCTAGGAAAGAATCTCCAGGGCCAGATGGATTCACAAGTGAATTCTATCAAACATTTAAAGAACAGTTAATTCCAAGATGACATAGACTACTTGGGAAAATTGGGGAAGGACAAGTCCTCCCAAATTCTTTTTATGATACAAATATGGTTTTGATATCTAAACCAGCAAAAGTCAAAACAGAGAAAGAAAGTTATAGACCAATTTCTCTAATGAATTTAGAAGCAAAAATTTTAAATAAGATTTTAGCAAAAAGATTACAGCAACTAAACATGAGAATAATACATTATGGTCAGGTAGGATTTATACCAAGAATGCAGGGCTGGTTCAATATTAGGAAAACTATTAACATTATTGATCATATCAACAACAAAACTAATAGAAACCACATGATTATCTCAATAGATGTAGAAAAAGCTTTTGACAAAATATAACACTCATTCTTATTGAAAACATAGGAATAAATGGAACTTTCCATAAATCAATAAGCAGTATCTACCCAAAATCTTCAGCAAGCATTATATACAATGGGGATAAGGCAGATGAATTTCCAGTAGGATAAGGGGTGAAACAAGGATGTCCATTATCATCACTATTATTCAATATGGTACTAGAAATTTTAGCTGTAGCAATAAGAAAAGAAAAAGAAATTGAAGGAATTAGAGTAGGCAAAGAACAAACTAAGTTATCACTCTTTGCAGATGATATGATGATATACTTAGAGAATCCCAGAGATTCAAGTAAAAAACTACTTGAAATAATAAACAACTTTGGCAAAGTTGCAGGTTACAAAATAAACTCACAAAAATCTGCATTTCTATATATTACTAATAAAGCCCCACAGCAAGAAATAGAGAACTCCCATTTAAAGCTATGATAGACACAATAAAATATTTGGGAGTCTACCTGCCAAAACAAACCCAGGGACTATAGGAACACAGTTACAAAACACTTTTCACACAAATAAAGTAAGATCTAGGTAAGTGGAAAAATATCAGTTGTTTGTGGGTGGGCTGAACCAATATAATAAAAATGACAATTCTACCTAAATTAATATACTTATTCAGTGCGATACCAATCAAACTATCAGATAATTATTTTGTAGAACTAGACAAAATGTCAAAATTCATCTGGAAGAACAGAAGGTCCAGAATATCAAGGGAACTAATGAAAAGAAATGCTAGGGAAGGTGGCCTTGCTCTACCAGATCTCAAATTGTATTATAAGGCAGCAATGATCAAAACCACTTGGTACTGGCTAAGAAACAGAAGGGTAGACCAGGGGAATAGGTTAGATACCCAAGACACAGTAGTCAATGAATATAGCATCTGTTATTTGATAAACCCATGGACCCCAACTTCTGGGATAAGAACTCACTGTTCAACAAAAATTGCTGGGAAAACTACATAACAGTATGGTGGAAACTAGGCATAGATCAATGCCTGACACCATACACAAGAATAAAATCCAAATGGGTACATGATCTAGGTATAAAGACTGATACTATAAACAAATTAGTAGAGCAAAGAATAGTGTATCAGATTTGTGGAGAAGGAAGAATTTTTGACTAAACAAGAGATAGAAAATATTATGAAATGCACAATGGATAATTTTGATTACATTAAAGTGAAAAGTTTTTGCACAAACAAACCCAATGCAACCAAGATTAGGAGGGAAGCAGAAAACTGGGAAAGAATTTTTGCAACTAGTGTCTGTGATAAAGGCCTCATTTCTAAAATATATAGAAAACTGAGTCAAATGTACAAGATTACAAGTCATTCCCCAATTGATAAATAGTCAAAGGATATGAACAGGCAGTTTTCAGAGGAAGAAATCAGAGCTATCTATAGTCATATGAAAAAATGCTCTAAATCACTATTGATTAGAGAGATGCAAATCAAAACAACTCTGAGGTACCACATCACATCTCTCAGATTGGCCAACATGACAAAACAGGAAGATGATAAATGTTGGAGAAGATGTGGGAGCACTAATTCATTGTTGGTGGAGCTATGAGCTGACCCAGCCATTCTGGAGAGCAATTTGGAACTATGCCCAATGGGCTACAAAAATGTATATACCTTTCGACCCAGCAATACTGCTTCTAGGGCTGTATCCCCAAGAGAACATAAAAATAGGAAAAGGTCCCATATGTACAAAAATATTTATAGCAGCACTCTTTGTGGTGGCCAAAAACTGGAATCAAGGGGATGCCCATCAATTGGGGAATAGCTGAATAAATCGTGATATATGAAGGTAATGGAATATGATTGTGCTATGAGAAACAATGAACAGGAAGACTTCAGAGAGGCCTGGAAAGACTTATATGATCTGATGCTGAGAGAAAGGAACACAACAAGAAGAACTTTTTATACAACTACAACCGCAGTGTGCAAGGATTTTTTTCTGGAAGACTTCGAACTTCATTTCAATGCAGGGACTTAAAAAATTCCCAATGGTCTTTTAGGGCAAAATGCTTTCCACATCCAGAGAAAGAACTATGGAATTCAATCACAGAATGTAGCAGATAATTTTCTTTTGTATTACGTTTTGGTTTGTTTTATGATTTCTCCCATTCGTTTTAATTCTTCTATGCAACATGACTAAGGAGAAAATGTATTTATTAGGAATGTATGTGTAGAACCTATATAGAATTGTATGCTGTCTCGGGGAGGGAAAGGGGAGGGAGCAGGGGGAAAATCTAAGTCATATGGTAGGGACTGTAGAACACTGAAAACAAAATAATAATAATGAAAAAACCCAAATATAACATAAGGAATAACCATCTTAAAATGCACCATAACCTCTTAAATATTTAACTCTCTGGAATAAAGAAATTTTATCTTTACAGGTAAAAAATTATAAAATATTGCTATAATTTCTATTGCTAATGACATCACAGGTTTGGATCAAAACCAAAACTTACTTGTGAGTTAAAATACCCTAGAGATATTAGTTGGTGTCAGACACTGGTGCTGTTGTTTGATGGTCATCCATGCTAACACTCTGGCTGAAGACCTTGGTTCAGATCTGCTAAGCTATTACTGTTCTTTCTTGTTCAAAAAATTTTTTTATTGATACATTTTTTTAATATTGCTATCACGTACCAGTGACCTTCTTGAGACAAAGATGCAGAGTTAAGCAAAAAAAAAAAACCCCTAAAAAAACTCCAAAGCAAAAAACCAAACCATATCGCCCAGGTCTGACAATGCTTACCTCCTTTCCCCTCCGTCTCAACTCCCCATCTGCCAAGCTGTGGGAGATGCTACATCTCGCTGCATCAGTCTGAGAGCCAATTCTTTCAGTGTCATTTTCCTTCCCATCATGGTGGGCATCATGTAGACTGTCCTATTAATTCTTACTACATTTGTCAATAGTTCATCCAAACCTTTCTAAGTGTCTCTAAACGCTTCAAATTCATTGTTTCTTACAGTACAATAATAGTGCATCACATTCATAGGATATGCCACAATTTGTACAGCTAGTTACCATTCACCCACTTTCCCTACAGTTCTTCCCTGTTACACGAATTCTTCTAGAAATATTCTTGTATATATGGGAACTTTTCCCTCTTGTCTTTGACCTTGGGTTATATTCCTAGGTATAGTTGTATTGGTGAATCAGTCTGTTCAGGTCAGTGATGATTCTAAGGTAATTAAATATCATTTTTCTAGAGAGAGCAGACCATCTCACGGTGCCACCAGCCATGCATTGAGGGGTCACATTTACTTTTCCAGGGCATATGTGGGCCACAGCTTCCAGGAGGCTGAGTTCTTGTATCGTTCAGGCACAGGGAAATTGCTTCCGTATTCCTAGCTCTACCTTGTTGCCCAGCTCCAGGGATCTTGTGAGGTTGTCCTAGAAGAATGGAGGTAAAATGGGATAATTATAAAAGCCCTATACACATATAACATTATTGTTTCCCTCAGAAGGTCACAACGTAGAATTGCAACAACCACATCTGCAGCAGTCAGCAAACTTGGGTCTTGAGATAAAGAGTACTTTTAGAAAATGCTTCAAGCTGACTAAAAAGGTTCCAGGCTTATCTGCTACTTTCTCCTATCTCTCAACTAGAAATTAGAATTTAAGGAGGGGCTAAGTGTATCTTTGGGGCAGCTGGGTGGCACAGTGGATACAGGGCCAGTCCTGGAGTCAGGAAGACTCATCTTCCTGAGTTCAAATTCAGCCTCAGACACTTACTTCCTGTATGACCCTGCGCAAGCCACTTAACCCTGTTTGTATCAGTTTTGTCATCTATGAAATGAACTGGAGAAGGAGATGACAAATCACTTTAGTATCCTTGCCAAGAAAACCCAGAATGGTGTCACAAAGAGTCAGACATGACTGCAAGAACTGAACAATCACCACCACAAGTAGTATATCTGTGTACACTGATCCAGAGGAAAATTGAATTCATTCCACTGGGTACACACTTGGAAATAATAAAATTCATACAGTTGCCTTAGGGTGTTCTCTCTTGGCTTTGATCATAAATGAACCAAGTCCCTACTTAGAAATATGGAAGCATTGCTTGATAAGGCCTCTATGTCCTTAGGTGTTCAGAATCTATCTATAACTGAGTGGGGTGTAGAAGGAGCCTAGGATCCAGATTGTAAGGCAGAGGTGTGAAAGATTGTCCTGGCCCTGTTGGATATTTGGTAGCCTTATTTCAGGCAGCTTTTCCATCCTATATACGTGAAAGAAGATATAGATGTATCACAGACACACATACATGCACGTACATGTAAAAGAGGAGATAAAAGGGAGACACCAGACTTGAAATCATCTGTCACTTCCTTGAAACTGTAGGATTTATATAGTCATCCAGTCTCCACTCATCCTGAAATAAAATATGCTTTGGAGGACTGGCTTTGACCCACTCTGATACACAAGCACTCATGATCTTAGCTATTCCAGAGACCAAGAAATCAAAACTCACTTTTCTTACAAGGTGACAATGTATAGTTACAGTAAAAGCCTTTTTGGAGGATAGGAAGAACATCACATTTTGAGGAACTAGAGATAAAAGAAGAGTTTGGCATTAGGACAGGATTGTCTTTGGCAAATGACTTTTTGCCAGAGATAAAGTGACCCCAGGAAGCTGCTGTGCCAAGTTTGTCTGGTCCTGAGATATAATGAATATCAAGTGCTTTGTAAACCTAAACATGCTACAATCAAGTGAGCTATTGCCATCATCGATTGAATGCTCATTCTTAGAATGGTCATAGGCCTAGAACCAAAATCTATTTGTGAGGGCTAAAGTCACCCAGTGCCTAGTATGTGCATACATGTACATGCTTATATGTACTAGTCTCCTAGTACAAAGGAAAAAGGTGCATAGGGAAATATAGGCCAGTAAATGTGTTCGGTATTTCTTTTTCTGTCCAGCTGCAGTTTCTAGAAGCTGAAATCTAGCCAGGTGTCCTCATTTCCCACTATTCCACCTCCTGTGATTAGAAACCACAGATACAAACATGCGCAGCCATCTCCAACATGTTCCACACACTTCCTTTTCTCTGTATCCCCAGCACTCTCCCCTGCAGTGCCGGACTCCTGCTGTCACCCCACCTGCTGGCCATTGGCAGCGTGCTGACATCCCTCCTTGTTCTCAAATAGTATGTACTGTTGACAAAAACACAAGAAGTCTGAACTTTAAACCTAAGCAGTTAGGGAAAATAAAGCTAGCAAGAGGTGGTGTGATGGGCAAAGGACATACAAGAGGTGTTTTTGAATCCAAGGGCTAAAGGGACACTGAGCAGCATAATCCTGTCAGACTGTGGAGATGTCCCATGTTTCACTGACTCATAGTCCTTCCTTCATTGTCTGTTCCACTTCTTTCTTGACCCCGAGTGGGATGTCAGAATTGAGCAAGCCTGGATAGGAACACCAATCTCTCAAGCCCTGGGCCAGAGTTCCCCTACCAGGCTGAGAAAGACTTATCTGGGTGGGCCAGGGCCAGAAGAAAGTGGTTTTGTTCTTGGTGGGGATGCCTGGGTGTGTTCATAGACATATAGGAGTCAGTAGCCAAGGATACAATGAAGGTGAAAATAAAGATATGAGCCCAAAGGCACAAATAGAAGGGCTGGCCCTGAGGAGCTCTCCCCAGAGGAGAGGGGATGGAGAAGAAGGGCTGCAGGTATGGGAGTAGGGAGAGAGGCTTCTGATGGATGACTTAAGTCACATCACTTCTCATCTGTGAAACAGGGATAATAATCGCTTAAAAATTGTGAGAATGGAATAGGAACAATGAATATGAAAAGACTTTGAGTAAAGATTTCCAGTTACCATCGCTTTCTTCCCAACAACCTTGTAAAGTGGGTGGAAAAGTTTTTAAGAATTCTATCTACACATGGAAGGTATTGAAAGGAGAAATTGCAATGACTTGCTTATATACCACACTGAGCCTTCTGAGGTAGTTTGTTCACAACACTGGGAGGTAGGTGGTACAAGCAATGTTAGCCACAATTTACAAGATGGAGAAATTGATTATGAAAAAGGTTTACATTACCCATGGCTACCTGACTAAAGGTCTCTGGACTCTATAGATAATGTTTTTTCCACTGCTTTATAGGAGTCTAGAATCTCATTTGTACATAGTATATGTTGTTATTTCAGTTACATCCAGCTCTATATGACTCTGTCTGGGGTTTTCTGGGCAAAGATACTGGAATGATTTGCCAATTCCTTTTCCAGTTCATTTTACAGATGAGGAAACTAAGGCAAACAGGATTAAGTGACTTGTTCAGTCACACAGTAAATGTCTGAGGTCAGATTTGAGCTCAGGAAGAGGGGTCTTTCCACTCCAGATCTGGCACTCTATCAACTTGCTTTATCTACCCACCTGTCCCATGATTCTGCTACCTGAAACAAAGAATGGACCATAGACTAGACTTAATAGTTCCCAGTATCAGCCTAACACACAATTTGCATTCAACACAAAACCAGCAATATTTAAATTAGTTTCAGAAATGCTTATGGAAGGGATTTTAAATTGAGCCACTGAACTGATTGCTACATTTGGAATGAAGTTTCCTTTTGTAAAACACTTCCAGTTGAATGAAAAGTCTCCAGGCAGCTAGAAATGGGACTTGTCTTGTACTTCAACATCCAACCAGAAAAGGGGAGTTGAGGTGGTCCTGAATGTACCTACCTGAACTGGCTGAGCAAATGATCGAATGAGTTCCATCATGGCTGTTGAGACAAGATCAGGCTAAATGTTGGCAGCGAGACCACCTTGTGGTCAGGGGTCTGTGAAGTTGGTCCATGGAGAGGTAGTTTTCTACCTTGGTTCGGCTGCTCCAAGGAAGATAAGTGGCTCTAGGGTCCACATCTTCATTGGCTGACCCAGACCCTAAGAGCCTTGCGGGGAGGGGAAGGAGGAGGAAGGAAGCAAACATTTATGTGTCTTCTATGTGCCAGGCATTGAATGAAGTACTCTATACACATTGACCCTCACAACAACCCTGTGAGTCATTGTGTCCCCTACCTGACCATTGTCCCCTCACTAAGTGTTATCCCAGGCACCTGGGGATATCTCCCAGATGTGTGTCCCAGCCTGGCAGTCCTCCCAAATATATGTAGTTTACTTGGATGCCCCACTAACACCTCCTAACTCCAAAATTCATTTCACTTCACCCCACAAACTAGCTTTTGCTTTTCTCATTCTTAGAGTGACACCAGCATTTGGTTTCCCATATTTGAAATCTTCCCCACCTCCCACCCAGTCAACTACCAAGTCATTGATTCAATCTCAATATCTTACATCTATCTTCTCTATTCCCAGTCATTCCAATCCAGGTGCTCCCCATCCTTGCTGGGTTTTTGCAGTTGCCATCTAACAGATCTACCAAGCATATACTCCTTCCAGTCTATATTATATCCCACTACCAGCCTCATTTTGCTTTACACATAGATCTGGTTATGCTAGCCGTTTGCTCAAAGCATTGTCATGACCTCCTAACCCTACTGATTAACATTTAAACTCTACATCCATGCATTCACATGCACACTCTGGCTGCTGTGTGTACTCTGCAGGAACTCTATCGTAATAATACGACACCCTTCAAGTTTACAAACCAGTTCTGACCACTATCTCATGTGAGCCTGATGATAGCCCTGGGAGGTAGGGTCCACACACCTCACACATGTAGGTTTCAGTCAAACTGGAGTACTTGGAGATGTCAGATGACATTCCCATGTCTATCTCCTTTTCCTCTATAGTTCCCCACACAGACCAACCCTAGCACTTGGAATGCTCTCCCTTTTTGAGTCTGCCTCTTGGAAGTCATTCCAGACAGCTCAAGTGCTACCTTTTGTTTCTATTTACTTATCCTCCAATAGACTGAAGTCTTTGAGTGCAGGGTAGGTACAAAGGGAACTGAATTTAATTCTGCCTTCTGCATAACTCCCAGAATTCTTGGCCCTTCCCTCCTGGGCAGGACCCCATCTGTTGGCAGCTCTATGAATTGGCTGAAGGATCCCACAGGCCTACTATACTTGCCTGTAGGGACTTCTGGGATCCCCTAATGTGTTCAAGACTTGGTAAAAATGGGTGTGAAGGTTGCCAGTTGTAGAAAGGACTTTATGCCTCCATTCTCTTCATCCCAAGGGCTGTGAATTTAGATGGAAATCTTTATCACCCAGGTATGCTAGAATGTCAGGATGCATGGAGTTCTAGTCTTGGCTCTATCACAACTTCTCTTGCCTCAGTTTCCCCATTTATGAAATTAGGATAATAGATTTTGAACTGGAAGGGACCTTAGAGATCATTGAGCCCAACCCACTCACTTTACAGGTGAGGAAACTGAGGCACAGAGATGTAATATGACTTGCCTGGGACTATATGCCTAGTAAGTATCTGAGTCAGGATTTGAACCCACATCTTCCTAATTCCAAGTCAGTGCTCTATCCACTGCCCCATGTGATTGGAGTAGATTTGTGATGATTTTTCCAACTCTGGGGTTCTAATTTTTCAACGCCTATTTTGTTTCTCCAAAATAAAAGGCCCTACTGTCAAGGAGTTTTCAGTCAAGTTGAGTATTAGATAGCAGAACCAGAATTTCAGAGCTAGAAGGGAATCATTTAACCTCAAATACTCAGTGCATTGAAGAGGAAACTGGGGCCCACAGAAGGACAGGACTTCCCCTAAGGTCAGGTAGTAAGTCAGTGGCAAATAAGACTCAAACCCAGGCTTACTCTCACCCAGGGTAGTAAGCTGGACAAATACAAGTTGCTTCCTCTGGAAAAAGGAGGAAATGCTCACTCCTCTAATCCTTGGAGCACACGCCTACCTTCCAGGGCAGGTGGTGTAATAGGCCATGGCTCCAATATTAGAGCTGAAAGTGGTGCTAAATGCTGTAATCCACAGCTGCTTCTCTCCTTGATGTGCTCAGCACCAGTGGTCCTGGGGCCCTGACTGAGAGCCAGTATTTTTGGGGGTAGAGTGGGGGAAGAAGCATTTGAGGTTAAGTGACTTGCCCAGGGTCACACAGATAGTTAAGTGTTTGAAGCTGGATTTGAACTCAGGTCCTCCTGACTCTAGGGCCAGTGCTCTATCCACTGTGCCACTTAGCTGTCCTGGAGACCCAACTTTTCTAACCCACGACTTTAACCATCCAAGTCTCTATGCATGTGATCCACAGGCTAGCTGAGATTTCACAGCATTGAATGAGCACCTGTTTATGAAGGAAGGGCTTAGGCCCTGCCTGGGAGTGACTAGGAGAGAGTTGTCCCTCCTAACTGGAGGATTTTTTCCTCCCCAACTAATGACTGGGTTTTAGGAGCAGTGCGAGCTCTGAACAGTGTAAGGCAGAAAAAAACCTTTTCTTCTTCCTGTCCATGGGTTTAATGAATCCTTTATTTAGATGGATTCCAGAGCAGTGTATCTTGCTTCAATCTCTCATGAGCTAGTCATTCATCCCCAGTTGCTTCTTGGACATCTCAAAGAAGATATCCTGCAGCATCCCAAACTCAACATGTCCAAAAGAACTCATGATCTCCCAAAACCCTCTCCCCTTATCCATTTCCCTGTTACTGTCAAGAGCACCATCAGATCCCCAGATACCAAAGTATCCTTCTCAGACTCACCACTTCCATCCCCCCTATTCAACCCATGGCTAAATCTTGTCACTTCTTCAAGGATTGGTCTCCTCTCTGCTCAAATAGCTACAATTCTAGTTGAGGTTCTTATCTTTTCTAACCTGGAGCTTCCTATAACTGATCTCAAGTCTCTTTCCGCTCCATTCTATCCACCACTGAGCTAAGGTGATTTTTCTAAGGCCCAGTCTGACTGTCATGTTGCCTCCCTGCTCGGTAAGGTCCAGTGACTCCCTCCAGCATCAAATGTAAACTGCTTTGACATTTAAAGCTCTTCATAACCCATCCCTTTCCTACCTTTCCAGTCTTTTCACACTTTACTGCACTCAGTTGCCTCTATAAGCCAGCCATACTAGCCTCCTTGCAACTTCTCAGAGACAACACCACACACACTGGCTCCGGCTGTCCCTCCTGCTCAGGGTGACCCCTTATCTCCACCTCTTAATTTCCCTGGCTTCTTTCAAGATTCATCTCAAAGCACACCTTCTACAGGAGGTCTTTTCTGATCTCCCCACCACCAGCAACTGAATGTTTCCCCTTTCAGTTTGCCTTCTCTCCCTCCCTCCCACTCCCTCTCTCTTTCTTTCCGGCAGTTTCTGCCTTTCTCTCTCCCCCCCAGCAAATATCCATATATATGTGTGTACCTACATATATGTAAATATACACATAATATATAATTTGCATATAACATGCTATTATGTACATATCCTTACATAAATATATGTGTATATTTACTTATAGATACATACACACATATCTATCTGTCTATTTATGGAGCAGTTAGGTGGTTCAGTGGATAGAGCGCTGGATCTGGAGTCAGGAAGACTCATCATGAGTTCAAAATCTGGCCTTAGACACTTACTAGCTGTGTGACTCTGTCCAAGTCACTTAACTCTGTTTTCTTCAGTTTCCTTATTTATAAAATAAACTAGAGATGGAAATGGCAAACCACTGCAGTTTCTTTGCCAAGAAGACCCCCAAATGGGGTCACAGAGAGTTAGACATGACTGGAACGACTCAATGACAGTAAATACTTAACCTTCGCTTCGTCTCCCCCATCAGAATGTGCACATGAACTGTCTTTTGCCTTTCTTTGTAGCCCCAGTGCCTAGCACAGGGCCTGGAGTATAATGAGTATTTAATAATGTTTCTTTGACTAACACCAGGCCTGGATGGTGTCTGGGTTGGATGAGGGTCTGTCTGGAGTCAGGCATAGAGCAAGAGGAGGTCTAGAATTCGCCCTTGTTACTATGAGTGTTCAGTTCAGGAAACTGACAACCTTTAGATAAAACTCATAGATATCTGTCAGCTACAAGGGATTGTAGAGGGCATCTAGTTGTCCTTATCCCCCTTGCCTGGGGTAAGAATCTCCTCCACAGTAAGAAAGCCTATGGAGACACTTGAGATTCCAGTGTGTACTTCATTTGCTCTGAGGCCTGCAGATGGCACTGTCTCCTAGAGATTAAGCTCAGCCCAAAGGGCCGAGAATGTATGAGACAGTCAATGTATCAAGCGAGCATGCAGGATAGCATTTACCCAGGCCCAGAAGCTTCCACTGAATTGACTTACCGAGGGAGGACCCTGGCAACCTTTGTGGCCTGAGATACCTGGCTTCTAAATATTTTCTGTATCTGGATTTTTGCCCTTTTCTTTATAATGAATAAACTTTGCATATAATAGGTATGATACTGTGGTACAGTAGAATAAACTCTCTGGAATTGAGAAAGTAGAGTCAGGACCACCATACTAGTCTGGGCTCTCATTACCAGCTCAGGTCTTCTAGGTTGCACACTTGTCTTCCAAGCCATCCTTCATATAGCTGCTAGTTTAATCTTTCCTATGTTTAGATTTAGACATGGCATTTCTCTGCTCAGAAATCTTCTGTGGCTTCCTATTCCCCACCCAATGAAGTTAAAAATATAAATTCTGCTTGGTATTCAGTGCTTCCCATAATCTGGCACTACCCTCCTTTTCCACATAGTTGAGCTAAACCTTTCTAATGTCTTGTCTCTGGAATGTGTATCCTATTGCCTTGATGCCTTTGATTACCCCCTTCTCTATGCCAAAAATGCCCATCCCCCACCTGCTCAATTCCTGCCCATCCATCAAAGCCCACCTCAAATACCATCTCTATGATCCTGGTCATATTTGACCATCCCCTTCATACCTCATGTACCAGGCACTTGTCTGAGTTTGTGTCATTTTCCCTTAATAAACTACAAGCTCCGTGAGGGCAGAGGGGACATCTTATTTAAATTTTGTCTCTCTCCCAATGCCTAGCACAGTGCTCTGTATGTGATAGGTCCTATAGTGAGATCCAGTGGAGTGTAGTCCTGAGTCAGGAATTAAAATTCTAGTTCTGACATTAGTTTTACTGGCTCTGGGCAAGTGACTTTCTTTCAGAACCTCAGTACCTCATTTGTAAGTTGGGGCAATAATATTGATTCTATTTAACCCTCAGTATTGTTGTGAGGAAAGTACTTCCAAAAATATAATGGGGGGTGGGACACAGTGGATTAGGGTCAGCCACCCAGCTGAACTCTCTCTAAACAACATTAGAGAACTTTGGAGTGGCTGAGCCACTCACTCAGAATGAGATGTTTTCCCAGACTAAGAAAAGTTAGGAGGTTAGCAGGAGAAGATTGTGGTATTGGGGTGAAAGTTTGTCCAGAGGGCTCCCCCTCACAAGGCAACATTTTTTGAGGATGGGTCAAGGAAGGCACTAGACTCTAGAGGAATCCAGAAAGATCTCATGTTGAAGGTGGTGTCTGAACTGAGCCGTAAAGGAAACTAGAGATTCTAAGGAGCAGGGGGAGGAAGTGCATTCCAGATGTAGAGGGTGGAAGCAGGTCACAGCCAGAGCAAAGGCCCAGAGGTGAGAGCTGCAGGGCTCTGAGTGAGAAAGAGAAAAACAGCTTGGGCAGACCTTGGAGCATTCCTGTAACACCCCAGTTTGATACGCTGAGCCTCCATGGGGGAGGGATAGTGTCTTCTTTAACTCTATATCCCAGAATGAGGTGCATGGTCCTGATAGTAAGTAATAATAGTAAGTACTTAGCAAATGTTTGTGGAACCTCTATGGAAAGGCACCTCTAGCAGGCTTGCCCCTATTTGGCCAGGAGATGGAACTGGAGGTCAGACAGCTGCAGTCTTTGGTTTCTTAAGGATCTCTCTTTTCATGCCTGGTCTCTTGGCATACTAGTCTCAGATCATGTTTTTGAACCATGGAAGGGGCTGAATGACCTAGACTGGAGTGTATAGTACAGTTCCAATCAGTCAACAAGCATTTATTAATCACTTACCCTATTTACCAGATAATATACTAAGTGTTGGGGAATATGAAGAAAAACAAAAACAAATCCCTGCCCTCGAGGATCATAGACTCAGAGTTGAAGGGTCTTTAAAGGTCATCGAGTCCAAGCCCCTCATTTTACAGATTGGGAAACTGAGGCATGGGGCGATTGAGTGATTTGCCCATGGTCACAGCCAATAAGTGTCTGAGGCAGGATTATAATTCAGGGCTTCCTATCTCTCAGGCCAGCACTCTAGCAACCATGCCACCAAGCTGCTGACTAGCTTTGTTGAATAATAGGAGATAAAACTGGAAAAACCATGTCAAAAAATAATGAAGTCAGAGAGAGGAGCAGGTTTAGGGGAAAGATAAACCTTGGATAAGTGTGAAATCTAGGTGATTTCCTGTTAAGCAGTTGGAGATGCAGGTTTGGAATTAAGAAGAGAGATGAGGACGAGATATACATATCTATTATCATTTGAGCAGGGATTACAGTTAAAGCCACCAGAGCTTGTCTAGGGAGTGTGTAGATAGAAAAGTATCAGGGGCAGAACCTTGGGGAATGAATCTCCATGTTAAGGAGTAAGGAAGAGGATGGTGAAGACAGTGAAGGAAACGGAGGAACCACAAGAGAGAAAAGAAAAGAATCTAAAGTCAAGGAAGAATAGAACAAAGGATATAAAAAAAAGGAGGGCAGCTGACTTTGGGAAGTTGACTGTTTCCAATGCAATAGAGATAAAGGAGAATAAAGCCTGGAGAAAAGAAGTCTTCTAAAAATGTTTTTATTTAAATCTTGTATGTATCGATGTCTTTTGTATTTACATAACTTTCATTTATTTTTTAAATTTAAAGTCTTTTTTTCAATTAACAAGGAATTGAAGTGGCTAAAAAGAAATGTAAGATGTACAGATTTAGAGAATGCACCCCCAATGTTCACGCGGACTATTTGTGCCTGCTCTGTGGGAGAGCATTCCAAGCTCGTGTTGGTCTTGATCTACAGTGGGACACACTGTAACTTGACTCTAACGTAGTGATGTCACCTTGGAATTCTGAAAACAGACAACATTCAACCAACCATTGGCTCAGAGCTCTGCCTCAGTTTCTTTTTTTATTATAAGATGGACAATTCTGGACCCCACCATTATTCACCTGACTTTGCTTACTTCTCTCTGCACCAGATCTTCCCACTTTTCTCTGAAACTGTCTTTTTCATCGTTTCTTTTGGTGTAATAATATTCCATTACTTTCATATGTCATGATTTATTCAGTCATTCCCCATTTAATTGGCACTTCCTTAGTTTCCAGTTTTGGTTTTTTGCTTCTGTGAATGGAACTGTTACTGATGGTTTGCACACAGGAGTCCTTTCCTTTCTTTCTTTGATCCTGTTGGAGTATAGACCTTGTAATATGACTGAGCCAAAGGGCATGCACAGTTTAGAGACTTTGGGGGCATAGTTCCAAATTGTTTTCTAGAACGGCTGGGCTAATTGACAGCTCCACAATTTCCCTTGGCACTCCACAATTGCCATTTTTCGTTTTTCACATTTTTGTGGATCTGATGGATATAATTTATAACCTCAAAGTTAATTTGATTTGCATTTCTCTGCTTATTAGTGATATGGAGCATTTCTTTCATATGGTTGATGATAAGTTGAATCTCTCCCTTGAAAAATATCTGTTCAATTCCTTTTATCATTTTCTATTGGGTAGTAACTCTTATTCTTATAAATTTGAGTCATTTCTTTATATATCTTGGATATGAGATATTGATATGTATATATTGATAAAAATATGGATATTTTCTTTGCAGAGAAACTTGCTGCAATTTTTCCCCCAATTACCTGTTTCTCCTTCTAATTTCAACTATGTTGGTTTTATTTATGCAAAACTTTTTCAATTTTACATAATTGAAGAAGAAAGAAAATCAAAAGCCATTCAATAAAACCAGTAAGTATATGAACCATGCCTGACAGGCTGCAATATTCTATACCCCTAATTCTTCACCTCTGCAAAGAGGAAAGGCAGGTATGGGGTAATGATAAGGGTAGAAAAAGCTTTCTTGTTTAGGATGTCACTGGGAATGTTAGAGCACTTTCAGTAGAATCTAGAGGAGGCCATATTTCAAGCAATTGAGGAGCTAGATTGTGGGCAGTGAGGAAAGAGGGGCATCAGGTAATACGACATTTTTCGGAAGGGAATGAGAAATAGTACAGACATGGATGGTGGGTGTGTTGTTTCTCTAGTGCACATTGTGTGTTATAATCATGCTTTTTGTCTTATTCGCCTCCTAGACTGAACTCCATGAGAGCAGGAGTATGTCCGATCTGCTTTCCTTTCGATTCAGAAATCCCACTTGTTGTTTTGTCATTTCAGTCATGTCTAACTCTTCATGACCTCATTTAGGGTTTTATTGGCAAAGATACTGGAGTGGTTTGCCATTTCCTTCTCCAAATGAGGAAACTGAGGCAAACAGGGTTAAGTGACTTGCCCAGAGTGACACAGGAAGTGTCTGAGGCTGGATTTGAACTCAGGAAAATGAATCTTCCTGACTCCAGACCCAGAGCTCTATCCACTGCACCAACTAGCTGCCCCCAGAAATCCTACTACTAGACATCTATTCCAAAGAAATTAATCTGTTTTCCTTCTAGGATACCTACTAGCATGCTTAACTATCCTCTATCTTTATAAAACCTTGACTTGAACCTGCCATCCCTGAAAGTCCTTATCCTATATCTCTTCTCCCTTTCATTGTCAAACTCCTGGGCTAGCAGATTCCATCTTGACAATGTCTTTGCCAACTCCCTTCCATCAACTCATGTAGCTATCAACTGTGTGTGGGCTCTCATCACCTTTCATCTGAACTGCTATGATAGCCTGCTAATTGGTTGCCCAGCTTCCTGTCTCTCCTCTCTACAATTGGTTCTTCACACAGCTGCAAAAATAATCTCCCTAAATCACAGGGTCTGGTTATGTCACTTCTCTGATAGGATGAGATAAAAACTCCCAAGCCTGGTCTTTAAAGCCTTCCACAGTCTGGCTCCAACATACCTTTCCAGACATTTCATATTACTCTCCATCCTCCACTCTATTTTCCTCCCAAACTGTCCTAACAGATTTTCTCTGAACCTGGTAATCCATCTTTATAAAGAAGCCAAAATGATATAGAAAGATCATTGGAATTTCAAGTTCTAAATCTTGGCTTTATTATTTACTGTGTGACTTTGGACAAATCGCTTTAACCTCTCTGGTCTTCAGTCTCCTCATTTGTAAGATGAAGAAGGGTTGGATTTAGGTGGCTGCTACAATCTTTGCCAGCTTTAAATCTGTTACCCCGTAGATAGGCTAACTTTTCCACTTGACAGCCTTCAAAAACTTAGAGGCAGATAGTTTGGGTTTCCCTCTTCCTCCCACCTAGCCAGTCCCACTAGGTTTATGTCTGGCCTTGGTGGTGGCTATCCCTGCTCTTCCCAGAATATGGCAGGAACACCCCTGGTAGCTGTACCCCTGAGTGTTGTGGCTGCAAGACCTGCTTAGTTTGACCTGGACTTTCAAACATCTCCGTGGAGTAAGCAGCATTTATCCAGGCTCTATAACTGAGTTACCCTGGCCCTGGACCAGATAATGCCCATCTTGGTGAAAATCCTACCCCTCCAGTGGGTCCAGTTCCTTCCAACTGCCTCTTATCTCTTGATCTTCCTAGTTACTTTCCTTTCCTGTCTCTGAACCTTTATCAACTTCCTCTTTGTTTTCCTACCCTCCCATCCTTCCTCTCTTCCTCTTGACCAGAGGTTCCCAAACTTATTTGTCCTACCATCCCCTTTTCTTTCTTTTTAAAAAAATTATTTTATTTGTTTTCAGTTTTCTACAATCACTTCCATATATCCCAGATATTTTCCCCTCCCTCCCCCTTCTTCCCCGTCCTTTCCCACTCCCTGCGTGAGATGGCATGCAATCTTACATAGGTTCTACACATGCATTCTTATGAAATACGTCTTCAGTTTAGTCATGTGGCATAGAAGAATCAAAATGAATGGAAGAAACCATAAAACAAAACAAAACATAGCACAAGAGAAAATGGTCTGCTTCATTCTGTGATCGGAATCCATAGTTCCTTCTCTGAATGTGGAAGGTGTTTTGTCCCAAGAGTCCATTGGGAATTTTTTAGGTTCTTGCATTGCTGTGAAGGACTAAGTCTACCAGAAAAATTCCTTGCACACTGTGGTTGTTGCTGTGTACAAAGTTCTCCTGGTTCTGCTCCTTTCACTCATTATCAGTTCATGTAAGTCTTTCCAGGTTTATCTGAAGTCTTCCTGTTCATCATTTCTTATAGCACAATAGTATTCCACTACATTCATATACTACAACTTGTTCAGCTATTGCCTAATTGATGGGCATCCCCTTGATTTCCAGTTTTTGGTCACCACAAAGAGAACTGCTATAAATATTTTTGTACATGTGGGACCCTTTCCTATTTTTATGATCTCTTTGGGATACAATCCTAGAAGCGATATTGCTGGGTCAAAGGGTATGCACATTTTTGTAGCCCTTTGGGCATAGTTCCAATTGCTCTCGAGAATGGTTGGATCAGCTCACAACTCCATCAACAATGAATTAGTGTTCCAGCTCTCCCACATCTTTTCTAACATTTATCATCTTCCTGTTTTGTCATGTTAGTCAATCTGATAGGTGTGATGTGGTACCTCAGAGCTGTTTTGATTTCCATCTCTCTAATCAATAGTAATTTGGAATATTTTTTCATATGACTATAGATGGCTCTGATTGCTTCCTCTGAAAACTGCCTGTTCGTATCCTTTGGCTATTTATCAATTGGGGAATGACTTGTATTCTTGTACATTTGACTCAGTTCTCTAAATATTTTAGAAATGAGGCCTTTATCACAGACACTAGTTGCAAAAATTCTTTCCCAGTTTTCTGCTTCCCTCCTAATCTTGGTTGCATTGGGTTAGTTTGTGCAAAAACTTTTCAATTTAATGTAACCTAAATTATCCATTGTGCACTTCATAATGTTCATTCCCTTTTCAAAAAGAAAAAAAATTACTCAGTGATCCCATGGAAATCTGCTTTCTTTAACCTTTGAATGTTGTTTTTAAATTTTATGTCATTTCAAAAAATATAATTTTTTAAATGATGCATCTTAAATTTAATAATTTATTGCAAATTTGTGAGTTTTATCCTGCATTAAAATTTTGATGATACAATATTGTATCATTTAACCATATAATACCATATTGTAAACAAGTCATTACATGTACATATTCCTGCAAATGCATGCTGGACTTCCCGATAATGCATGATAGGCTTGCCCACCACCAACACTTGCTTGTTAAGGTCTGTTGTTTGACCATGGATCGGTTACAACTTGAGTTTTATGTATCTATTTGGAAAATAATGTAATCAATACAACTTTAACTTTGTTACACAACAGATGAGACATGTTCAAATGGTTCTTCAAAATTTTCCTTCTTTTCTTTCCTTATGCTTCCACCATCCTCTTATTATTATTCAATGCCCCCTAATTGAATCCAAGGCTACTACCCCACCCCCATCATTTCAATGCCCTCCAGGTGGTGGTATTGCCCACTTTGGGAAGCTATGCTTTTGACCCCAAAATTCCTTTAAATCTGAAGCTTCCTATAGGAGTGTGTGTATATGGGCATGTCCAGTGAGGGCTGGAACTTGAATTTAGCTTTGAAGGGGAGAAAACTGAGGTATAGAAAAAGCTTACATAAGGTTACGAAGGCAGGCAAAAGACATTTATTAACTATGTGCCAGGCACTGTGCTAAGGGCTAAGGGTACAATGCAAGGAAGAAGAAAGAGTTCTTGCCTTTGAAGAGCTTATATTCTGATGGGAGAACACAAACCATAAAGAGGAGCTGAAAAGCAGGGGGACTGGAGTGGGGAGAAAGTAGCTACTAACTTGTAGCTAAGGACACAGAGGGAGTTAATAGCAGAAGATTAGAGGATTTAGCATCATAGAACTACAAGACTCCTTAGAATGTTTTGTCCAAACTCTCTAGTTTCTAAAGAAGAGAAGGGATTTGACCAATGTCACACAGGTAGGGAGGGAAGGCTAGGATTCAAACCCAAGCTCTCTGACTCCGAATCCAATATTCTTTCTACTATGCCAGTTCTTTTTCTTGCTTAAACCTGGGGCTATTGGCACTGCCCATTGCTACCTACTTTCCTTTTTCCTTCTGTCTGTATCATGAGAGGTACCCTCTTCATCTGGGAGGGGGTGGGAGTGGAGAGCCACTTAGTACCTACAGGGAGCCGAGGATCAGTGGCTCTGACCCATCCCAATACCAGTCTCTAACTTCTAACCCTAACCAGACCAAGGGCAAGACTAAGGAGTAGCCTATGAGAGTGAAAATTTGTAAACGAGTTCCCAAGCCAAAGAAGCTAGAAGATGGAGTAAAATGGGGAGTGTATCAGCTGTTAGCTTGTGATAAGAACTCTGACTTTAAGATAAGAGAGCAGAGAGCCACTTCTTGTACCTTTCTTGAATCCAGAAGATGTCATGTTACAGGAGAATTTTGGGAATGTTGCTGACAATCTTGGAGGAAAATTGAATTTAATGAGCATTTATTAGATGTCTACTACGTGGCGGGTACTGTGCTAGTTTATTTGCTGTTGCTCAATCGTGTCCAACTCTTTGTGATCCCATTTGGGGTTTTCTTGGCAAGGATACTAGAGCAGTTTGCCATTTCCTTCTCCAGCTCATTTTTACAAATGGAAACTGAGGTAAATAGGGTTCAGTGACTTATCCAGGGGCACTTAGCTAGTATGTGCCTGAGGCTAGATTTGAACTCGGGTCTTCCTGAATCCAGGTTTGGCACTCTATCTACTGTTGCCCCATGTTAGTTGATAAGCAAATAATACACAAACAAGATAATCTCTTTGCTGTAAGAGTTTCCATTCTTCTAGAGGGAAATGTGTCCACAGATACATAGATGCAGAATACATTTGCAAAGCAAATACAATGTAGTTTGGTGAAGGAAGCATGAACAACTGTGAAAGGCATCTTGTAGGAGGTGGTTCTTGAGTCTTGAAAGGGGCTATTCCAAAAGAAGAAGATGATGTGAGAGCATTCCAGGAAGCCTGGGCAAAGATGCAGAGTTGGGAGATAGATTTTTATGTGTGAGAAACACATCCCAAAGAAATTTTCAAAAAACAAAAGAACCTATATGTACAAAAATATTTATGGCAATTCTTACCATGGTGGCCAAGCATTGAAAATCAAGGAGATGGCCATCAAATGGGGAATGACTGAACAAGTTGTGGTATGGAATATTATTGTGCTATAAGAAATGATGAGCAGGACACTTTCAGAAAAATCTGGAAAGACTTAAATGAACTGATGCAAAGTGAAGTGAGAAGAACCAGGAAGACATTGTACACAGTAACAGCAACATTGTATAATGATCAACTATTAATGACTTAGGCATTTTCAACAATGATCCAAAATAATTCTGAAGGACTCATGATGAAAAATGCTATCCATCTCCAGAGAAAGAACTGATGGAATCTGAATGCAGATCAAAGCACACCATTTTTCACTTGCTTTATTTTGCTTGGGGTTTTGGGTTAAGTTTTTTAAGTTTGTGTTTTCCTTCACAATATGGAAATATGTTTTGCATGACTGCACATATATAACCTATATCAAACTGTTTGCCTTCTCAGTGAAAGGGGTGGGGAGGAGGGGGAGAGAATTTGAGACTCAAAGTTTTAAAAATAGTGTTAAAAATTATTTACATGTAATTGGGAATTTTTTTTAAAGGAAAGAGGTTTATTTTTTCATCTCTTTTTGGAATTGAGAGTCATCATTGTAATTATACAGCATTTGGCTTTATGTTGTTGGTTTCATTTACATTATTGTAGTCATTATGTATATTGTTTTCTTAGTTTTGCCTTATTTAGCATTAGTTCATCTAAGACATCCCTTGGTTTTCTGAATTCCTTATGTTCATTATTTCTTATAGTGTAAAATATTCACAAACCACATGGCAATAGAGTTTTCTGAGTTAAAGGATATTAACACATTAGTGGCCTTTTTTGAACAACTCCAAATTGTTTGCCAGGATAGTAGAATCAATTAATGGTTCCACTACCTCCACAACCATTCATTAAGTCTTAAGTAACATTTTAAATGTTATTTAAGGGTAGAGTACTAGGCCTGAAGTCAAAAAGGCCTGAGTTCAAATTAGGCCTCAGATACTTACGAGGTGTGTGACCCTGGACAAGTCACTTAACCCTGTTTGCTTCATAAGCTGAAGAAGGAAATGGCAAATCACTACAACATCTTTGACAAGAAAATCCCATATGGGGTCATGAAGAGTCAGAAATTACTGAACAACAGTAACAATTACATTTTAAATACAAGACGGTCAGTGAATAGAGAATGTTTTATTTGCCAAAAGGGTAAATTCAGGAGAATGTACGGAGAAACTGGAGATTTCTGACTGTATTTGGGACGTGATACAAAGACTGTTGCAGCTTCGGGTTCCTTGTGAGAGACTAATACTTAGAGTTTTCATTATCCCAAAGTGTTGGTTTTATCATCTGAAATTGGCTATTAGTAAGAAATATTGCTCCTGACTAATAACTAAGATAACAAGTTTAAATAGAATTGTCCATGACTTATTAACAAATCCTTTCTCTCTCTTGGCCTCAGGATGTGGATCTAAGATGTGGATGTTTTTTAATTTTCCCTTGAAAAATTGTATTCATGAATCATAAAACAGAATATTAGAGTTGGGACCTTAGAGATCAAACTAACTCATTCATTTTACAAGAGGAAATTGAGGTCTAGCTATAGGGAAGTGACCTGGACCAGGCTGCGCAGCCAATCAGAGGCAGAGCTGGGCGGGACTTGAACCTTGCTCTTTCGGAGTCCAGCCCCAGTGACTCCCACTTCCCTTCCTCTGTCTGCAAAAGTAGAAATTCTCATTTGGCAATAAATTCCTTTTTATGAAAGCTGCCCGGAGTTAAGTGGTCTTGTATCTCACTTTTAGGAGAGTAATAGCCCAGAGCTGCCAGGCAGCTCTAATCTTTCTGGAAGGCTAGGCCCCTGCCTCCATCAGGCAAGCTCAGACCAAGCCATAGCTACACCACAAAAATTCATTGACTGTGTAGAAAGTCTTATAAATGGAACTTGGTGTTTTGGCTGTGAAACGGGAAAGAGGAAAATGAGAGAGAGATTATACCCACCTGGCTTTATAGCAGGTTGTTAAGCAGAGTTTAGATGAAAATCTTAAAAAATGTATAAACTTGTATTTTTCATTTTTTCAAGAACATGCACACACCTTCTCAGTGGACCTACTTGGATTGATCATGAGGCAATCAGGAGAAAATGTGGCCTGGCTGAAGTGAGATGCTTTGTCATCTTCATCGTCGTCATCATCAACAATCATTTGTTAAGTATCTACTCTGTACCAGGCACTGTGCTAAGCACTGGGGATCCAAGGAAAGGTAAAAAACCGCCCTTGGTCTCAAGGTGCACTCAGTCTAGTCAGGGAGACAATGTATGAGTATGTATGTATGTACGTATATGTATGTATGTATGTATGATAATCTCAGAGGAAAGGCACTACCAGTTTGGGGGAGTGGTTGGGGAAACTAGGAAAGGATCAGTGGAAAGAGTTAAGGATTAGAAGGGTGAGGAACCTGCAGCTGGCCTTCTAAGTCCTAAGGGGAGTTAGAAAAAGAACAAGATGCAGACCAGCATCAAGACTCCCAACAGAGACAGGTGACTGTTTAGCAGACTCAGGGGTGGCCTCAAGGCTGCTGAGACCTAAGTCCTTGAGTGCAGCCTTTTGACTGAGTCCCAGTTTACAGAACAAAGCCTTTTTTTAAGGAGATTTGTTCTGTGAAGCTTAGATTCAGACAAAGGGCTGCACTTGAGGACCTAGAGGGCCACATATAGCTTTGAGGTCACAGGTTCCCTACCCCTTGGTAGCTTGAGGAAAAGAAAATTAAGGAGAACAACATCATAGTTGTCAAGTATCTGAAAAAGCAGGATTAAATTCAGGCCAGTTGGCCCCAAGAAGCAGGACTGGAATTTAGGGGGAAATTAGAGATTTCAGATTTAAATTAGGTTCAGAAAGACATCAGCACCATGTAAAGAAAAACATAACAGTCAGAACTGCTCCAAGGGTTGTGTTAATGGTGATTTTCCCATCACGAGCATATTTAAGTAGAGGCTGAATGACTGCTTGTCAGGGATGCTATGAAAGGTATTGCTACATGTGTAAGGGAACTGAACTTGAAAGCGGCTCCTGGAGTCTGTGATCAGGTGATCACCACTGCAGGTTCCCAGGCAAATCTGAGTCCTCCCTCTTCCTTGCCTTCCCTTCCCATGGTGCTTCTCATGTTACTGAATCTTTTCTGCAATATTTCTCCCCAGTCTGTCCTTGCTCACACTGTCAGTCCTCTCCAACACCACTCACCTCACCCTCTTGAGGCTCCCTATCTCCCAACACCCTCAAATCCAGGCTCCTTTTCCTCCACTGGGAGGCCATCCACAGTCTCCAGGGATGAGGAACTTGTAGCCTCAAGACCACACGAGGCCCTCTAGGTCCCCAAGTGTGGCCCTTTGCCTGAATCCAAACTTCACAGAACAAATCTCTTTAATAAAAGGATCTGTTCTGTAAAACTTGGACTTAGTCAAAAGGCTGCACTCAAGGACTTAGAAGGTCTCAGAAGCCTTGAGGCTGCAGGTACCCCACCCCTGACTCTGCTAAATGGTCACCTGCCTCTGTTGGGAGTCTTGATGCTGATCTACGTCCTGTTCTTTTTCCAACTCCCCTTGAACTTGGATCCTAAGTCAGAATACCAGGGCTCAGACCCCTTCACTGACATTGCCTGTGTGACCTTGAGAAGGCCACTGAACTTTGCTGGAACTGCATTTCTTCAGGTGTAAAATGAGGGGATTGGACCAAATGACCTTTGAGGTTGATTCTAGCTCTGAATTTATGGCCTTACAACCCCTCCCCTTGTAATCTTTCCGCCCCTAAGACTATGGTGTTTTCTGTAATAAGAGTAGGCCCCAAATGTGTGGTGAAGATTGTCCTTATATGGCTCAAATGGAGGGAGAATAGGCATCTCTAGCCTTTTCTCTTCCCACACTTCTCCAAGGAAGATTTTACTTCCTTCTAGAGAGGAAGAAGGAAGTTTGATCCAGAGGCTACAACTCTGTTCTCTTCAGAGAGAAGGTGTGCCAGACTAAAATTATATATATCTGCTTCCTTAAATATTGTTCATCTAAGGGGATATGACTGGATTCAATGTAGCTTCTGAGCACTTTGCCATCATTATTGAAGGGAAGGAGGACCTGAAGTTCTAAATCCAAGACTTGACCCCTTTCCCATCAAATGTCAGATCCACAATGAGCTCACGTAAAGAATAACAAGGAAATCCATTTATCCAAACAGCAAAACAGAAATCAGAGAAGGTATGCATAGGACAATATATACATCAGCCAAAGCAGACTGAAGGAGCTCTCCCATTGGGGGTGAGATAATGTAGTTCAACCAAGAGAGTCCTAGATCTCAACTAAAGGGAAAATCCCCCAAATCTCTATTGTAGCAAGCTGGGAATGGGGACATTTTGGAAACTTCTGGTTTCTCTCAGCCTTCCCAGAGTCTTTTCTTTCAGCAACCTGAAATGGGGTTGGTCCCCTCTATCTTTTTTTCTTTAAGCTGGAAGCCAGAAGCACTGGAAAAGACCAAACCCTTGAAAAACTCCAACAATTGAAGAAGGCTGGTACTCTCCCACTCTGGTCAGCTCTCCCCAGCCCCTTACTCAGGGCAGGGCCTTCATCTTTACCAGTAAGAAGAGTCCCATTCCAAAGAGCTTCAGATCAGGGGGTTACCCTTCTTATGATACCTCCTCTCACATACTGTTGCATCATTCCCTAGCTTGGGAGGAGGAAGGATTGAGAAGAAGCCTAAGAAGAAGGTTGTTAGATTTTTTTCCAGGGATGTTTACTGGAGCAAGGGTTGGGTAATCTAGATTCCTAATGCCAGAGCTCTCAGTTTCCTTACTGAGCATCAGGTCTGACTGACCCTTCATTAGATAGTTAAACCAAGGCCCAGAGAACACAAAAGTTCCCAATGACTGGGACTTGAAATTCCAATCTCCTGGTCCTTCCACTACCAAACCTCTTTCAGTTAGATTATCAGCTGGGGAGCTGGCCATCCAAATGCATCCTCCATCTTTGCATTAACTGCTGGGCAGTGGGTGAACAGAGGGCCTCCCTCCAACCAGAGGCCTAACCTAAGCTCAGTAATGCACATAAACATATTTTACATGTAAACTGGCCAATTAAGAAGGCAAATGTTTTAAAACATGAGGATTTATTGGCATAAAATTTGCTATCTATCAACACTGCATAAACAGTTCTGCATAAAAAGCCATCTGGAAAGGAGCCGTTTATCATGTTTATTCAGTTACAAGTTGGTGGTTTGGAATTGGTGCCTGGCTCATTAGCGATGAGGACAGAGACACCCTGTGTGGCTGTGCAGGCTCAAGTGGGTGGCTGTGTGTGGATGCTTATGCCTGGGGGAATGGGGTGTGTGTGTATGGGCACTTGGGAAGAGTGGATGCGTATGTATGTACCTCTGTGTTCACAATGCCTGCTTGTGAATGGCCCCTAGCTGGATGTGTTCTCTCCTTACCTCTCTCTCTCCCTCCACCCCTCTTTAGAACCCTCTCAGTCCTATGTCTGTCTTTCCTTTATAACCTTATTCATACTCTGCCGTGGATTGTACTTCTGGGTCCCTGTCTTATTTCTTATTAGGCTGTGAGCGGAAAGAGGGCAAGGATAGGGTTATATCTCTCCCCCAGTACAAGACCTTGCACAGAGTAAGTATATATAGATACTGATGGAATGAGTGAGTGAATGTAGGTGTTTGTATATATTTGTGTTTGCCTCATCTCCAATGCTTGTGATCAGTCAATTTATTAAGCTACTTCCAGGTACTCGACACTTTTCTAGGCCCTGGGAATACAAAGAAAAAGAAATTGAACAATCCTTGCTCTCAACAGCTTCCATTCTATCAAAGAAAACAACATCCAATCCAATAAACATTTATTAAGTGCCTACATCGTTCCAGGTCCTGTGCTAAGTCCTGGGTATACAATAAATAAAGAGAAAGCCAGTTTCTGCTCTCACCAAGTTTATAATCTAAAGAACCAATATGTACAGATACATATGAGAACAATGTATTCAGATTAGTCAGAGCAATTACACACAGAGAAGTAAAAGTATCAGTGGAAAGTAGTTGAATACAGAGTAGTTAGGAAGAACACTAGCAGTTCTGGGGAATGAGGACAGGCTTTGGCAGGAAGGAGGTGCTTATGTGGTATCTTGAAGGAAGTGAGGCATTCCATAAGGTGGAGGTGAGGAAGGAGGACCTCCCAGGAATGAGGCACAGCCAGGACAAAGGCATGGAGGAGGAAGATGGATGCCATGTGTGAGGAATAGACAGAAGGGTAGTTTGCCTATATTTGGGAGTTCAGGAAAGGGAGTAGATACAATGATACTAAAAACTACAACTGGGTTGAGGCCAAGTTGTGATGGTCTTTAAAAGACAGCTTATAGTCTATCCAAGAGACAATAGGGAGCCCCTGGAATTTAGTGAATGGAAAGAGACAGACATAATCAGATCTATGCTTAAGAAAAATCACTTTTTTCTAGCTAGTATGGAGGGTATTGTTAGATGTCTGACCTTAGGCAAACCACTTAATTCAATCCAATTCAGGGCAGTAGAATGGAAAGAACACTGAGTCTAGAGTCAGGGTTCGAGATCTGGGTTCAAGTTCTACCTCTCACATGCTTAATACCTTTATAACTTTGGGCAAATTACTTATGTCCCTGGACCTCAATTTCCTCATTTATGAAATGAGGGAATTGAAGTAATTGAGCTCTCAGGTCCCTCCAAGCTCCAGGTCTATGATCCTATAATCCTATGCACTTATTAAGCACCTACTAGGTAGTAGACACTATGCTAGTATCTATGCATACAAAAACCAATGCAAAACAAAAGCTCCTGTCCTTAAGGAGCTTATATTCTACAGGAGAAAAAAAATAACACATACACATGTAAATAAAAACATATACACTCAACAAGAAAACATGGTAATTTGAGGAATTGATTGTCAATAGTAGAATTCTGACTACTAGAGGAATTAGGAAAGGCCTTGTTGTAGAAGACAGCATTTGAGCTGAGCATTCCTATAGGTCAGAGTTCAGGAATGGGGGACAGCCAGCCAGTGCAATAGCATCTAGGTGAGAAGTGGAATGTCCTGTTCAGAGAGCATCAAGTAGACCAGTTTGTCTAGCATATGCCTGAGTTTTCTTATCTATAAGATGAAGATACCTGGAGTGCCTTCTTCACAGGGTTGATGTGAGCATCAAATATGTTAGGCACGTCAAGCCCTCTGCAAATCTTAAAGTATTATGTAAATATAAACTATTATTATTGTTAGTACTAACACATTGGTTGTCTGTACACAGACAACTGAGTCAGGATTAACTCCCACATAAGTGATGAATCATGTCCTGTCTGTCAAAATATAATTCATTCCAATTTTTGATATGTTGTTCAGGGTTTGCCATGTCTAGAATCTTGCCTTTTCTCAAAGATGATGATGATACATGTATGGAGATTTTCTGTGGCCTACAAGTCTCTGGTCTCTTATTTTTACTCCTTACACTTAAAACATTCTTTTCCTTTGTATTTTTTAACCTTTCTCATCTATTCTCACCTTTGCATTAGTCACTGAATATCAACATGTATGTTGATTTCATCTGGATGGTCTTATCAAATTCTTCATAGAATTTCTCTCCTTCCTTATCCTCAATGACAGATTTCATCCTGCAGTCATTTGCATGATGGGTTGGTTTTGTTTTTTTGGTAAATATTTATCATGAACATTACAACACAAGTTAACCAAATGTTCCATGAAATTGTGTTTCTTTGGCCTTTGGGCATGCAATAAAACCAACACTGCTGACTTTTCCCTTTGTTTCTCCAAGATACCTGCACGCTGTGCTTCTTTTGTGTTCAACCTCTTTGTCTTTTGATTTTGATTACAGGGAGAATGTGAAGATAATTCAATTTAGTTTCTTCATCAGCGTGTCTATTCATTGACAAGGATCTTACATAGTGAGATAGAGTATACAGTACCAACAGCAAACTTAATATTTAAAGTTGGCCTAAGAATTATGATCCTTAGCCCTCTCTGCCCATTTTGGTGATAATCTGCCACTGTCACTGCAGGAAGAGAACAGGGTCATCCAAGATTGAAGGTCATTTTGTATTTTGCTTTGTTTAGCCAGCTGCCACAGCCAGAAGATTCATGACCAAGCGTATTCCTACTGGTCCTGAGGCTTTGTGTGCTTAACCAGGATGGAGTTCCCAGGGTCACTCCCCATGCTACTTTCCTCTTGGAGTTAAGATAAAAATTAATACAAAGATGGAAGAAATAATGACAATGAGAATAATATATAGGGTGCAATTAAAACTACTCTAACATGACCTATCAAGAGAAGTTATTGAGTGGGCAGCTAGGTAGCTCAGTGGATAGAGTACCTGGCCTGCAGCAAAGAAGATTTCTCTTCTTGCTTGGCCTTAGACACTTACTAGCTGTGTGACCCCAGTTAAGTCACTTAACTCTGTTTGCCTCAGCTTCCTCATCTGTAAAATGAGCTGGAGAAGGAAATGGCAAACCACTCCAATTATCTCTGTCAAGAAAATTCCAAATGGGATCATGAAGCCTCAGAAATGACTGAAAATGACTAAACACCATCACTGATGGATGCCTAGAAATGGATGAGAGTTTCAAGGCTATGCCATGCAAATTAATTGCCATAATGAGAAGACCTGAAGAGCTAAAAGTCACCTTAGCTAGCATATACTTAAATACTTGCTAAATGAAGAGATCCGATAGCAAAGGGCAGTGCCAATTTAGAATTGGAACTCATTTGTAAAATCTTATGGATTAGGATGGTGGATGATCATGAGCAATTTTCACCCCATGAAAGAGCAAGAAGCTAGAAAGAAAAACCAGTTTAACAAAAGCTTGGCAAGAGACACAAGCCAAGTCATCCTGAGGGCATTTAAGGAGGAAACTGAAAGGACAACAAACAAAGCAGAGACCAAAAACACCAAACTCTTTGCCATCAAGGAGGGTGAAGACCCCCCATTTAGACTCCTCTATCACAATCCTAGATTTGCCTAAGGAGGAAATGGAAATAGCACAGAAGAAAACAAAGGAGAGGGGAAGGGAATAGAAAGAAAAGGAATAAGCATTTACAAAGTGCCTACTATGCGCTAGGTACTGAGCTGAGTATTTTTTCCCTTGCAGATTTTATCTGATTTGATCTTCCCAACACCACTGGGAGGTAGGCTCTATTATTATTCCCATTTTACAGTTGAGGAAACTGAGGCAAACAGAGGTTAAATGACTTGTCCAGGGGCACACAATTAATATGTGTCCGAGGCTAGATTTCAAACCAGGTCTTCCTGACTCCAGGCTCAGAACTCTATGTTGTACCACCCACATGTATCAGAGCAAATTGCCTCTGGGTAAAACATGAGGACCAAATGGGCACAGAGGAGGTCCCTGATGGAGATAGCACAGTTTTGAAAGTGTTTGAGTGGGCAGGGGAAATAGAAGAGGCAAAGGAAGTATCTTAGACTTCCAAAGTTAATGAAGGTGAAAAGTGGGGGTGGGCTATTTATATAGAAAGCACCTACTATGTGTCACTCACTCTGCTAAGCACTTTTTACAAATATTATCTGATTCAATCCTGACAGCAACCCTGTGGGGGTAAGTGCTATTATCACCCCCATTTTACAACTGAGGAAGCTGAAACAAACAAACTTTAAGTGACTTGCCTGGGATCATTCAGCTAGTAAGTGTCAGACTAGATTTGAATTCAGAGCTTCCTGCCTCCTCCAGGACCAACACTCACCCCACATGTCAGCTTGCCCATCCATACATGGATGTATGAGTGGTCCACATATGTCATTAAGGGCACCTTTGATGAGAATATTGGAAATGAATAGACATGCTATCACAAGTGATATTACACAGCAGGCCACACCTTTATCCTCCTACAACTGACTAAAAAAGTGCAGAGAATCACTGTGTTTGTTATTAATTGACCATAAACAAGCATTGGATTCAAATATTGTTCTTTTTTTGGAGGGGGGAAGGCAAGGCAATTGGGCTTAAGTGACTTGCCCAAGGTGACATAGCTAGTAAGTGTCAAGTGTCTGAGGCTGGATTGAACTCGGGTCCTCCTGAATCCAGGGCCAGTGCTCTGTCTACTGCTCCACCTAGCTGCCCCCAAATATTAAAGGCTCTCCTTCAACCTTTCTCACACTGGATGACTTTCCTGTGACAAATTCATAGACAAGTAAAGTGTGGATAGGAATGTTAATTAGCAGGCTAAGATACACTCTCCATTTCTTATATGCACCATAGTTTCAAAACAATAAATATTATTAATAATAATAGTAGCTCACATTTCTCTCTGTGTTGCTTTAAGGTTTACAAAGCATTTTTCTCCTAGTACCCCTTGAAAAGAGATATTATTTCCATTTTACAGATGAGAACCTTGAGCCCTGATATAGAGATGGGACTTCTACAGGTCTTATCACTATTACGAGTTAGAACTGAGACTCTAGCCATCTAACTACAAGATTCTTTTCACTGTGGAGCAAAACACTCCTCCCATAACCTCCCTTTATTGAGGGCTTAACATCTTAATCATTTTTTTATTTGCCACTAGCAGCTCTGCTTCATTTCAACTCCACCACCATCATCATGCTCCCCTACTGAGTGCCCCCTCCTCACTTTTGTCTTCTTTTTTTATATTGTCTTCTGCCTTAAATTGAGATCAGGGATTATTGTTTTTTCTTATTTGTATCCCTAATGCTTAACACAGTTCCTGGCACATAGCAGGCATTTAACAAATACTTCTGTATCATATATATTGTATCTCCATGATATAAATATTTCTCAAGATGAAGCACTGGATCCATGAAGACCTACCATGATGGCCATATGATGGCTAGAGGGGACATTTTCTCAGTGCCAGAACAGAGTCACAGAAAAGGGGCCAGAACTCACAAGGGGCACAATTGACCAACTGGCTGGTTAAAAAATTGGCAAACTGGGGACAAGCCAATATGGCAGAGGAGAAAGATGCACATACTCTAGTTCTTCCCCTACAGCCCATAAAATACCTGTAAAGAAAGAGTCTTAACAAATTCTAGAGCAGCAGAAGCCACAGAACTACAGAGGAGGAGATTTCCAGTGCAGGGTGACCTGGAAGGCTGACAGGAAAGGTCTGTCACACCTGACTGGAGCACAGCTCAGCCTGGGTTGCACAGTACCAGGAGGAGCAGGACTGGAGCAGGCATTGAGGACAGAATCCCTGGCAGCAGCAATGAAGATTTGCAGATCCCTCAACCCACAGGCTCCAAAGGCAGCTTCAAAGGTCAATGAGAGGACTTTTCCAACTTGATGAGAAGGGAGCAAGGTCCTCCCCTAGCCCTGGCTCCAGGAGGCAGCAGTGGCAGTGGCAGCAGCAGCAGGCAGTGCTACTGTGGTTGCCATAGGCAGCCACCAGACTTCCATTGTTGGAGCCTCAGCTTAAACCCCTAGGTGAATTGAGCAGTTGATCTGAATCTCAGCCCTGAGAGGTGGCCCCACCCTTGCCTAAAGCCCCTGGGGAAATTGAACAGCTGAGCTGAATCACATCCAGGAGCCTGGCCAGGGAGTAAACTCCTCTCCCTTGATTGTACCACTTTGGAGGAACTGAGAAATTACAGGTCCCTAGAGTATACCCTACTCTTGACAAAGGACCCAAAAGTCAAGTAACTGGTTGAGAAAATGCCCCCAAAACGGAAAAAAATAAGACTATAGAAGGTTACTTTCTTGGTGAACAGGTATTCTCTCCCATCCCTTCAGATGAGGAAGAACAATGCTTACCATCAGGGGAAGACATAAAAGTCAAGGCTTCTGCATCCAAAACATCCAAAATAAATATGCAATGGTCCCAGGCCATGGAAGAGCTCAAAAAGGACTTTGAAAATCAAGTAAGAGAGGTGGAGGAAAAATTGGGAAGAGAAATGAGAGCAATGCAAGAAAATCATGAAAATAGAGTCAACAGCTTGCAAAAATGCTGAAGAAAATAATACCTTTAAAAATAGGCTAACTCAATTGGCAAAAGAGGTCCAAAAAGTCAATGAGGAGAAGAATGCTTTAAAAGCAGAATTAGTCAAATGAAAAAGGAGGTTCAAAAGCTCACTGAAGAAAATAGTTCTTTAAAAATGAGAACGGAACATTATGAGAAACCAAGAAATTACAAAACAAAACCAAAAGAATGAAAAAATGAAAGATAATGTGAAATATCTCATTGGAAAAACAAATGACCTGGAAAATAGGTCCAGGAGAGAAAATTTAAAAATTATGGGACTACCTGAAAGTCATGATCAAGAAAGAGCCTAGACATCATCTTTCATGAAATTATCAAGGAAAACTGCCCTGATAAATAAATATTAAAAGAATCCACCAATCATCTCCTGAAAGAGATCCAAAAAGAGAAACTCCTAGGAATATTGTAGCCAAATTCCAGAGATCCCAAGTCAAGGAGAAAATATTGCAAGTAGCTAAAAAGAAACAATTCAAGTATTGTGGAAATAAAATCAGGATAACACAGGATCTAGCAGCTTCTATGTTAAGGAATCTAAGAGCTTGGAATATGATATTCCAGAAGTCAAAGGAACTAGGATTAAAACCAAGAATCACATACCCAGCAAAACTGAGTGTAATTCTTCAGGGGAAAAATAGTCATTCAATGATATAGAGTACTTTCAACCATTCTTGATGAAAAGACCAGAGCTGAAAAGAAAATTTGACTTTCAAACACAAGAATCAAGAGAAGCATGAAAAGGTAAACAGGAAAGAGAAATCACAAAGGACTTACTAAAGTTGAACTGTTTACATTGGAAAGACAATATTTGTAACTCTTGAAACTTTTATTAGTATATGGGTAGTTGGAGGGATTATACACACACACACACAGAAACAGAGAGCACAGGGTGAGTTGAATAGAAAGAGATCATATTTAAAAAATATAAAATTAAGGAGTGAGAGAGGTATATATTGGGAAGAGAAAGGGAGAAATGGAATGGGGAAAATTATCTCTCAAAGAAGAAGCAAGAAAAAGCTTTTCCAATGGAGGGGAAAAGGGGGGAGGTGAGAGGGAAAAAATGAAACTTACTCTCATCACATTTGGCTCAAGGAAGGAATAACAGGCACACTCAATTTGGTATGAAAATCTATCTTACACTATAAGAAAGTAGGGGAGAAGAGGATAAGCATGGGGGGAGGGATGATGGAAGGAAGGGCAAATAGGAGGAGGGAGCAATTAGAAGTGGACACTCTTGGGGAGGGACAAGGTCAAAAGAGAGAATAGAAGAGATGGGGGGCAGGATAGGATGGAGGGAAATATAGTTAGTTTTACACAACATGACTATTATGGAAGTCTTTTGCAAAACTACACAGCCTATATAGCCTATATTGAATTGCTTGTCTTCTCAGTGGGGATGAGTGGGGAGGGAGGAAGGAAGAGAAGTTGGAACTCAAAGTTTTAGGAACAAATGTTGAGAATTGTTTTTGTGTGCAACTGGGAAATAAATACAAGTAATGCGGTATAGAAATTTATCTTGCCCTACAGGACAAGAGAGAGGATGGGGAAAGGGAAGGGAGGGATGTTAGAAGGGAGGGCACATTGGTGGAAGGGGTGATCAGAATGCATGACATTTTGGGGTGGGGGAGTGGAAAGAAGGGGAGAAAATTTGGAGCTCAAAATTTTGTGGAAATGAATGTTGAAAACTAAAACTAAATAAATAAATAATTTTTTAAAAAAATTTGGTGAACTGACCAGGACATCAGGGTAAGTGAGATGGCGATGCCCCACCTGGGGGTGAGTAGTGCTGGAGTTAGACCATGAAAGTCTGCAGTCAAGTTTTGTCATACTGCCACTGATTATACTATATCATTTTGGGCAAGTTGTTTCCTCTTTCTGGATCCCACATTTCTCATTGGTAAAAAGGGGAATTAGGAGCAGCTAGATAGTGTAGTGGATAGAGTGCTGGACTTGGAATCAAGAAGACTCATCTTCCTGAGTTCAAATTTGGACTCAGATACCTAAGGCAAGGCACTTCACCCTGTTGCCTCAGTTTCCTCATCTTTAAAATCGGCTGGAGAAGGAAACAGCAAACTATTCCAGTATCTTTGCCAAGAAAACCCCAAAATTAAGTCACAATACTGGAATGACTGAACAATAAACAAGGAGAATTTTCTTTTCTCTGCCTCTCTTTCAGAGCTGTTATGAGGAAAGTACTTTGTTGTTCAAAGAAGACCATGACATCAGGGAAATGATGACATGACTTTGATTTTAGTGAGGGAGGGTTCGACAAGGTCACCAGTCTCACTTTCTCCTTTTGAGCCATCTGGATCCAGTGACCAGATATTCATCAGAATGACTGGAGATGGCCCAGGATGCAATTGGAGACCCTTGCCCATTTTGGCTAAGGCCTTTTCTGGTACTCACTTAGAGTGAGGTAACTTCCATTCAGTGAATAGGCTTTTCTAAGGCTCAGAGTGAATGTCCATGGTAACTGTCTTTGAAACAGCAACCCTGAGGGTCTTCCCCCCCAGCTTAAGTTTTTCTTTTTTTTCCTAATTGAAGGGGCCATGTGCCATAAACCAGGTTTGGGTAAGAAGCATGATCTCAGACCTCATTTAGAAGAAACTGAGAATTGTCAACAAAGTCAAAATGCTTTGTAAACCTTAAAGAGCAACAGAAATATGAAATGTTGTGGGGGGGGGCAGAGCCAAGATGGCGGAGTAGAAAGAGGCACGTTTACAAGTTCCGAACCCACAGCCCATATATTTAATGTAAGAAGAATTCCCCAGAAGTTCTGGATCACTGAAAGGTGTGCAGAAACAGAGTGGAAGAAATTTCCGTTCCAGAGAGCCCTGGAGAGCCTTCCCCAGGGTCCACCGTGCCCCGGAAAGCGGACCCCACCCCAGCGCTGCCCTGGCCGGGGCCCCAGAGAAGCTGATCCGAGCAGGCTTCAGGGACGGAAGCTCCAGCGGCTGGGAAAGTCCCTCCGCCCACAGAAGCTACAGGTCAGTGAGAGAGACTACTGGGCTGGAAGAGGGGAGTGGGGTGTCTCCGTGACCTGGGCCCCTCGGGAGGAAGCGGTGGAGGCAGAGGCGGGGGCAGCCGCGGAGGCAGCAGCTGCGGCGGCGGCCCAGGACTCCCCCAGCAGCAGGCAGGATCTTCATTACTGAAAGTCTCTGCATAAAGCCCCTGAGGGAGCTGAGACTGGGAGGCGGCCCTGCCCCCACCCCAGCACCAGAACTAAAGCTCACATTGATTAGCAGCCACGCCTGCCGCAGAAAGCCCATTTGAATCTCAGACTCCAAGCACTAGCTGGGTAGATCTAGGAGGGGGTGGATAGGAATCTCAGAAGTCAAGTAACTGGCTGGGAAAATGCCTAGAAAAGGGAAGAAAAATAAGACTATAGAGAGTTTTTTCGAACAGATGCAAATGATCCCGACTTTCAGATCTGACGAGGACGAGGACATATTCTATTTTTTTTTTTTAATTTTTATTTATTTATTTATTTAGCTTTTTACATTCATTTTCACAAAATTTTGGGTTCCAAATTTTCTCCCCTTTTATCCCCTCCACCCACCCCAATACACCAAGCATCTAATTTTCCCTATCTCCAATCTGCCCTGACTTCTGTCATCCCTCCCTTCTCTTGTCTCCATCTTCTCTTTTCTCCTGTAGGGCCAGATGACTTTCTATTCCTCCTTAACTGTATGTCTTCTTTCCTAGTAGCAACAGCAATACTAAACAGTTGTTCCTAAAACTTTGAGTTCCAAATTCTCCCCATCTCTCCCTCCCCACCCATTCCCTTTGGGAAGGCAGGCAATTCAATATAGGCCATATCTGTGTAATTTTGCAAATGACTTTCCTGATAGTCGTGTTGTATAACACTAACTGAATTACCCTCCATCCTACCCTGCCCCTCATTGTTTCTCTTCTGTCTTTTGATCCTGTCCCTCCCCAAGTGTTGACTTCAAATTGCTCCCTCCTCCCTTTGCCCTCCCTTCCATCATCCCCCCCCCTTGCTTATCTCCTTCTCCCCCACTTTCCTATACTGTAAGATAGGTTTTCATACCAAAATGAGTGTGCATTTTATTCCTTCCTTTAGTCAAATGTGATGAGGGTAAACTAATTGTTTTTTTTCTCAGCTCTCCTCTTTATCCCGCCACTAAAAAGTCTCCTACTTGCCACTTAAATGACATATAATTACCCCATTCCATTTCACCCTCTTCCCTCCCACTACATTTTTCTCTCACCATTTACCTTAATTTCTTTTAAGATATGGTCCCATCCTATTCAATTCAATCTGTGCTCTCTGTCTCTGTGTGTGTGTGCATGTGTGTATGTGTGTGTGCGTGCATGCGTGTACGTGTGTGTGTGTGTGGCCCCACCAACTACCCAGATACTGAAAAGTTCTAAGAGTTACAAATATTGTCTTTCCATGTAGGAATGTAAACAGTTCACTTCTGGTAAGTCCCTTAAGACTTCTCTTTGCTGTTTACTTTTCCATGCTTCTTCTCATTCTTGTGTTTGGAAGTCAAATTTTCTTTTCAGCTCTGGTCTTTTCATCAAGAATGATTGAAAGTCCTCTGTTTCATTGAAAGACCATATTTTCCCCTGAAGTATTATACTCAGTTTAGCTGGGTAGGTGATTCTTGGTTTGAGTCCTAGTTCCTTTGACTTCTGGAATATCCTATTCCACACCCTTCGATCCCTTAATGTAGAAGCTGCTAGATCTTGAGTTATCCTGATTGTATTTCCACAGTACTGGAATTGTTTCTTTCTAGCTGCTTGCAAGATTTTCTCCTTGAGCTGGGAGTTCTGGAATTTGGCCACAATGTTCCTAGGAGTTTCTCTTTTTGGATCTCTTTCAGGTGGTGTTCGATGGATTCTTTCAATACTTATTTTGCCCTCTGGTTGTAGAATGTCAGGGCAGTTTTCCTCGATAATTTCATGGAAGATGATATCTAGGCTCTTTTTTTGATCATGACTTTCAGGTAGTCCCATAATTTTTAGATTGCCACTCCTGGATCTATTTTCCAGGTCAGTTGTTCTTCCCATGAGATATTTCACATTCTCTTCCATTTTTTCATTCTTTTGGTTTTGTTTTGTGATTTCTTGGTTTCTCGTAAAGTCATTAGACTCCATCTGTTCCATTCTAATTTTGAGAGAACTATTCTCTTCAGTGAGCTTTTGAACCTCTTTTTCCATTTGGCTAATTCTGCTTTTGAAAGCATTCTTCTCCTCATTGGCTTTTTGAACCTCTTTTGCCAATTGGGTGAGCCTAGTCTTCAAGGTGTTATTTTCTTCAGCATTTTTTTGGGTCTCCTTAACCAAGGTATTGACCCGTTTTTCATACTTTTCTTGCATCTCTCTCATTTCTCTTCCCAGTTTTTCCTCCACCTGTCTAACTTGCTTTTCAAAATCCTTTTTGAGCTCTTCCAAGGCCTGAGCCCACCTGACATCCCCCTGGGCTGTCTGGGGTACCGAGGCCCCGCCCTCCATGTCTTTCCCTGATGTCAAGAATACGTCCTCATCATCAGATCCAAATGTTGGGATCATTTGCATTTGTTGGTAAAAACTCTCTATAGTCTTATTTTTCTTCCCTTTTCTAGGCATTTTCCCAGCCAGTTACTTGACTTCTGAGATTCCTGTCCACTCCCACCTAGATCCGCCCAGCTAGTGCTTGGGGTGAAATTCAAATGTGCTTTCCGCACCGCCCGCCTGCTAATCAATGTGACCTTTAGTTCTGGTGCTGTGGTGGGGGCAGGGCCGCCTCCCAGGCTCGGCTTCCTCAGGGATTTTATGAAGAGACCTTCAGGAATGGAGCGGGTGGGGGGGCACTTCCCAGGCTCAGTTCCCTCAGGGGCTTTATGCAGAGGCCTTCAGTAGTGGAGCAGAGTGGGGCAGGGCCATCTCCCAGGCTCAGCTCCCTCAGGTTGTTTATGCAGAGACTTTCAGTAATGAAGATCCTGCCTGCTGCTGGGGGAGTTGCCTCCGCTGCTGCCGCTGCTGCCTCCGCTGCAGCCCACACCTCTGCCTCCACCGCTTCCTGCCCCCATCTCAGCCGCCGCCGCTTCCCCCGAGGGGGCCTGAGTCACGGAGACACTCCGCTCCCCCTCTCGTCCAGCCCAGTCTTCTCTCTCACTGACCTGTAGCTTCTGTGGGCGGAGGGACTTTCCCGGCTCACTGAAGAAAATAGTTCTCTCAAAATTAGAATGGAACAGATGGAGTCTAATGACTTTACGAGAAACCAAGAAATCACAAAACAAAACCAAAAGAATGAAAAAATGGAAGAGAATGTGAAATATCTCATGGGAAAAATAGATCCAGGAGAGACAATCTAAAAATTATGGGACTACCTGAAAGTCATGATCAAAAAAAGAGCCTAGATATCATCTTCCATGAAATTATCGAGGAAAACTGCCCTGACATTCTACAACCAGAGGGCAAAATAAGTATTGAAAGAATCCATCGATCACCACCTGAAAGAGATCCAAAAAGAGAAACTCCTAGGAACATTGTGGCCAAATTCCAGAACTCCCAGCTCAAGGAGAAAATCTTGCAAGCAGCTAGAAAGAAACAATTCCAGTACTGTGGAAATACAATCAGGATAACTCAAGATCTAGCAGCTTCTACATTAAGGGATCGAAGGGTGTGGAATAGGATATTCCAGAAGTCAAAGGAACTAGGACTCAAACCAAGAATCACCTACCCAGCTAAACTGAGTATAATACTTCAGGGGAAAATATGGTCTTTCAATGAAACAGAGGACTTTCAAACATTCTTGATGAAAAGACCAGAGCTGAAAAGAAAATTTGACTTTCAAACACAAGAATGAGAAGAAGCATGGAAAAGTAAACAGCAAAGAGAAGTCTTAAGGGACTTACCAGAAGTGAACTGTTTACATTCCTACATGGAAAGACAATATTTGTAACTCTTAGAACTTTTCAGTATCTGGGTAGTTGGTGGGACCACACACACACACATGTACACGCATGCACGCACACACACATACACACACATACAGAGACAGAGAGCACAGATTGAATTGAATAGGATGGGACCGTATCTTAAAAGAAATTAAGGTAAATGGTGAGAGAGAAATGTAGTGGGAGGAAAGAGGGTGAAATGGAATGGGGTAATTATATGTCATTTAAGTGGCAAGTAGGACACTTTTTAGTGGCGGGATAAAGAGGAGAGCTGAGAAAAAAAAACAATTAGTTTACCCTCATCACATTTGACTAAAGGAAGGAATAAAATGCACACTCATTTTGGTATGAAAACCTATCTTACAGTATAGGAAAGTGGGGGAGAAGGAGATAAGCAAGGGGGGGGATGATGGTAGGGAGGGCAAAGGGAGGAGGGAGCAATTTGAAGTCAACACTTGGGGAGGGACAGGATCAAAAGACAGAAGAGAAACAATGAGGGGCAGGTTAGGATGGAAGGTAATTCAGTAAGTCTTACACAACACGACTATCAGGGAAGTCATTTGCAAAACTACACAGAAATGGCCTATATTGAATTGCCTGCCTTCTCAAAGGGAATGGGTGGGGAAGGAGGGATGGGGAGAATTTGGAACTCAAAGTTTTAGGAACAACTGTTTAGTATTGTTGTTGCTACTAGGAAAGAAGACATACCGGTAATGAGGAATAGAAAGTCATCTGGCCCTACAGGAGAAAAGAGAAAATGGAGACAAGGGAAGGGAGGGATGACAGAAGAGAGGGCAGTTTGGAGATAGGGAAAATTAGATTGCTTGGGTTATTGGGGTGGGGGGAGGGGATAAAAGGGGAGAAAATTTGGAACCCAAAATTGTGTGAAAATGAATGTAAAAAGCTAAATAAGTAAATAAATAGATAGATAGATAGATAGACAAATGAATGAATGAATGAATGAATGAATAAACAAACAAACAAACAAACAAACAAACAAACAAATAAATAAATAAATAAATAAATAAATAAATAAAAGAAATGTTGTTATTCCTTCATGATAACTTTAGGGTCTGAAAGTGAGTCCTCAGTGGCATCCTGGCATAGTGGTCTGTGACTGGAGTCCAGAAGACCCAATTTGAATAATGGCCCAGATGCTAATTAACCGTGTAACCCTAGGCAAGTCACTTAATGTCCCAAAGCCTTGGTTTTCTCATTTGCAAAGTGGGGATAACAATTTATATCTCTCACTGAACATGCTTCATGGAATGGGGAAACTGCCAAGTGATGAGTGCCTCACCCAAATGGTGAGAATCATAGCCCTGGGTGAGCTGCTCTGCTATGAAGTTTCTTTAGTTGGTTCAAAGTGACAAGCAAGGGAAGTTATTGGGGGTAAGAGACCAGAAACCTGATGAAAATCAAAGAGATTTCCCCTAGACTAATAGAGGGGTGATTATTATCCTTTGTTCTTAAAGAGCACCAAAATGACATCACTATGTTGGGGTCAAGGTACAGTGTGCCCGACTGTGGCTGATCAGACCAATATGAGCTCAGAAGGCTCCATCACAGGTCAGGCACCAAAAGTCTATATGAACATCTGGAGTGGAGATGTCTCCAAATTTGTGTATCTCATGTTTCTTTTGAGCTATTTCAATTCTGCTTTGCTCACAGAGCACAGCACCTCTGATGTGGGCATGCCATGCTGGGAGGTCTTATGCTGGTGTCTCCCATGTCTCCCAATCAATTCCAAAGTTCTTCACAATGACTTTGAGGGTGTCCTTGTATTGCTTCTTCTGACCTCCATGTGAGTGTTTGCCTTGTGTGAGTTCTCCATAAAATAGTCTTTCAGGCAAACATACTTTTGGCATTTGAGTTACATGGCCAGCCCATCAAAATTGTGCTCTCTGAAGTACAGTGTGAACGCTTGGAAGTTTAAGTTAACTTAGTGTTTGGTACCTTATCCTGCCAGGTGATCTTCAGAATCTTCCCAAGACAGTTCAGATGGAGGAGATGGCACTGGTAGACTGTCCAGGTTTCACAGTTATGCAACAATGAGGTCAGCACAATGGCTTTGCAAACCTTCAGTTCGGTAATCAGTCTAAGAATTCATCTGTCTCACTTTTCTTCAGAGCCTCCCAAATACTGAGCTAGCTCTGGCAATATGTGCATATGCTTTTAGGAAAGGAGAGCTTTCCATAGGAACCTTTGTTGGAGGGTACACTTGAGTTTCCTTCTTCTCAACTTTTACATTTTGCCTCCTAATAAATAAAAGGCAGCATATTCTCCTTATTCAAGCTACAAATGGGAACCTTTCCTTAACTTCCCTTACATGTGGGAGATAAATCTTCCTTCATTTCTATATTATATGTAATACTATTTGTATGTATACATATATGTGTATGTACACATATATTCATATATGCCATATCTGTGATTTCATTAGTATGGGGTACTTTCTGTAAGGAAACTCCTACCAATGCAGGCTAGCCCTTGTTCTGCAACTCAAGAGTTTGAGAAAGTCACCTGGGACTTAAGTGACTTAAATGACTAATTTAAGACTAGGACCTAAATGATTCACCCAGGGTCACAGGATGAATATGTGTCAGAATCAGGATTTGAACCCAGATCTTCCTGACTCTGAGGTCTAACTGTCTATCCTCTATACATCATTGATAGAAAATAACCACTATAAATGATGACTGTTTACAACTCCTCCTTTAAAGAGTACACTGCTGGGCTCTAAGTCTCTAATCTGCTCTTGGTGAAGATAATTTGACAGCCCACAAAAGCTGTGGGCCAGGAGGAGGAGTGATTGGAAGCATAAACATTCAGAGAGACTCTCAGATGTCCCCAGAGTCATAGCTCATTTAGCAGTGCAGAGCGGGGAGGGCAACAAACACCATTAAAGAGACAGCAAATAATGAAAATGAAAAAAAATCAGTTTAAAATTGAATTTTGTAGCCATTTAATGGGAACTTGAAAGCTCTAAAAAGAAAAAAAAAGCACATATTCTTGAGCTATGCTGCCTTTGAGAAGTCTGTGGAAGATAGGGATGCTGGCCAAAGGCATGGTCCCAGATGCTGGAGTTATGGCCCAAATCTTTTACTGTCAGAGCTAGAAGGGACCTTAGAGGTTGTCTCATTCAACTGGCTCATTTTTTTTTGTTCAGTCAAGTCCAACTTTTCGTGACCCCCTTTAGGAGCTTCCTTGACAAAGACACTGGAGTGGTTTGCTGTTTCCTTCTCTAGCTCACTTTATAGATAAGAAAACCAAGATCAATAAGGTTAAGTGACTTAGCCAGGGTTACATAACTAAAAAGTGTCTGAAGCCGGATTTGAACTGAGGTCCTCCTGACTCCAGGTCCACCACCTTACTGGGTCTCCCCTACCCCACCTGCATTTCACAGATGGGGAAAATTCTAAGCTTAGAGAGGTTAAGTGATTTGCCTAAAATTGCACGGACAGTACAAATCAGAAGTGAGGTTTGAATGCACCTCATCTGATTCTAGCTATCATCTACCCTGACCCTACTTATTTGGCAGAGGAGAAAACCGAGGGAAAGTAATGGTTAGATAAAGAGTTGGAAGAAAGCTTGAGATTGTCTGGACCAACCCCCTTGTTTTACAGTTGAGGAGACTGAGTGGCAGAGAGGCTATTTGCCCAAGGCAGGTTGCAGGAGGTGGTAGTACCTAGAACCCCAGTTACTGGGGGAGCCCGAGGCTGATGGAACTCTTGAGTTCTAGAGAGCTGAGATGCTAAAAGTAATGGGGTGTATGCACTATCTGTTACAAATACAGTAAATCTGGGGAGCAGAGGGCTACCAGGCTGCTTAAGGAAGGATGGACAGAACCAGGTCAGAAAAAAGGGCAGGTCTAAGCTTCCAGGCTAATCAGTAGCAAGATGGACCTTGTGAGTGGACATCCTGGGAGAAAGAGTGACCCAGTCTCAAAAACCAAATCAAAACTTGCTCAAGGTCATATAAGTTGTAAGTGTTAGAAGTAAGATTTGAATCCAGAGCCTCTCTAGAGTCCATACTTTCCCTACCATATCATATCTCAGTAACTGTTTTTCTTTTGACTAGTAAACCTGAGGGTCTTCCCTCTGAGTATGACTCTTTTTTTTTTATTAAAAAAAACTTACTTCTTAAAGAGGCTTATTCACTGAATGGGCATTGCCTCACTCAAAGTGAAAACCTGAAAGAATCTTAGCTTAAAAAGGCCAGGGTCTCCCATTGCTGGGCTATCTGCAGTCATCCTGAAGAATATCTGGCCACTGAATCCAGATGTCTCCAGAGGAGATTGATGGTTGAGGTTGATGACCTTGCACAACCCTCCCACACTCAAAATAAAGTCAAGTGCAAGTCATGTCATCATTCCCTGATGTCATGGTCCTCTTTGAGAACAAGGACAAACCACACAAAGTAACAACAAAAAATACAACTCATTTGACAGAAGAGGAAACCAAGGGGAAGGCACTTGTTCAAAGCTATTTAGTGAGTTGGTACCATGGCCAGTACCAGACCTGAGGTCTTCGGACAAGCAGGCTGCCAATCTTTATTCCTCCTTTTCCTCTCACAGGATGAGTCCCCCATTCCTAACTTCACTTTCCCCCCACTAAGACTCTTCCTTACATCACTTTAATTTTTTATCTCTCCATTTTAGGAAAGTCTGGGAAACTTGAAAACAATTGTGTCCCCTACAATGGACTGATGCTGAGCTTCTTTAAAATTAAAAAATGATCATCACCACCAACCAATATTTACAATGGTGATTGTAAACAAATGAACAAAAACACCTTTTGAGTTTTGGGGCCGAGTTTCTCCTGAGCAGGCTGTCTCTGCTCTGGACCTGCCCTCCCTCCTCTTGCCTTTATGCCCCGTACTTATAAAGCAGGGCTTCCTCCGGCCAGTGCTCGGCATCTCCCTTCCGGGGACATCAGAAATGGAAAATGAGTCATATATACCTGAGAGAGAAGCTCCCTATAAAATTTACATCCCTCTTCTGCATCACTGATCTGTCTTGGTGAAGAGATGACAAAGGACCCAGGCATCCTAAGCCATCAACAAGGAGAAGAGAGGAGAGTTCAGCAGAACCTGGGTGAGTTACGTTTAAGGGCAGCCCCTTGAAGGACATAACTGAAACTTTCCTTTTCTTGATGTGACCTGAAGATCATTGTACCCGAAACCCCTGATTTGGAGCCTGAGTCCTGTTTTTTTCCTTTACTCTCCAGCACCTGATTCCTGGTGTCATTTTAACCTTGTCTCCCTTTGCCCTTTCCCCCATGCTCCTGCCCATGGGTGTTCCATATTAGGGTCTTCCCTTGTGTGAGTTAAATGTGCTGTAATGAAAGCCTTCACAAAAGCTTTAAGTAATTACTGACTTATCTGACTTTTTGTGAAGGTCTCCTTAAGTCCCAGGGCGGCTGGAATGGACTAGGACAATAAATAGCCAACAAGCATTCATGAAGTACTTACAATGTGACAGGCACTATGCTAAATATTGGGGGTACAAAGACAGGCAAAAGACAATCCTTGCTCCTGAGAAGTTCATAGTCTAATAGGTGAGATAACTTGCCAACAAGTATGTACAAACAAGCTACAGACAGGTCAAATCAGAGATAGCCTTGGAAGGGGATGCAGGGAAGGCACTAAGATGAAGGAGGTCTAGCAAAGGCTTCTTACAGAAGAGGATATTTTAGTTGGGTCATGAAGGAAGTCATGGAGACCAGGAGGAAGAGAAGAGGAAGGAGAGAATTCCAGGCAGGAGGGACAGTCAGAGAAAATACTCGAGGAGATGGAATGTCTTGTGGTAGGGACAGCAAAGAGGTCAGCGTCCTTGGATCAGAGAGCTGGAGGACAGAAAGGTGTTAGAAGACTGGAGAGGTGGCAAGGGACCACAGGAGTAAACCTCTAACCAAAGAGCCCAAATAGGAATTATTTGTCCTTAATCAGATATGGAGTAAAACAAAATTACATCACATTTTTTTTTTAACAAAAGTAATTCTACTAACAAATGAAAAACAACAAGAAGACATTAGCTCTGGTTTTCCATCCAAATCCAAGAGACTCATCTATTTTTGACTTCTTTTTCTTTTCCTGTTTTCTATTTTTGTCACCAATATGCTGCTCTTTTGATTCTGTCATTTCACTTTGCATCATTTCATAAACACCTTTTCATATTTCCTTATAATAATAGCTAATATTATAGTGCTTTTTAACGTTTTTGAAGCACTTTACGTATATTACGTCATTAGATCCTCATAGTTATCCTGTGAAGTAGATGCTGTTATCCCCATTTTGCAGATAAAGAAACTGAGATTGAGAGATGTTAATGGTAACTTGCCCAGGGTCTGAGGCAGGATGTTAACTCAGGTCTTCCTGATTCCAACTCTCACATTTTACCTAGATATCTCTAACCTTTATCTAAAGCTGAATTTCTTTAAAAAACATTTTGTAATTCTGGTTTGTCCAGCTTGTGGCCTTGCCATTTAAATGCATGAAGACAGACCTGAGTGGGGCAACGGGGAGATCCAGGTTTGACCTTCTCCCCGTGGAACTTTGGGCAAGTCCTTCTTTTAGCCTCAAGTTCCTTCCTCTTGTAAATCATCCTGTTGGACGAGGTAATCTCTAAACTCCCTCCCTGCTCTGATAGTCAAGGAGTTTGGCCACAGTCCTATTTTTCCTCTATAAAACGGGGATGTGACAACTGGCAAATCGCTTAACTGCTCAGTGCCCTTGGGCAGCTCCTTAAGACTCTAAGTTACAGATGGGTTGATAGATCTAAATCAAGACAAGGAGTTGTATATACCAAGGAAATCACAAGATTGGGCTTGAGCAATAGACAAGCACACACATACACACGTGTATACATAGATGGATATATATGGATAGTTAGATACATAGATGAACAGATATATATATATATCCATACATAGATACACATAGGCATATGTAGGTGGATATCTACACATCTATATATCTATATTCAACTGTGTATATATGTATATTTATATATGTATGTGTATGTGTATACCCACATGCACACATACACATGCACACATATAGTTAGGTGACCCAGTGGGTAGAACACTAGACCTGGAGTCAGAATGACTCATCTCCCTGAGTTCAAACTCCCTGAGTTCTGACTCCAGACACTTACTAGCTGTGTGACCCTGGGCAAGTTATTTAACCCTATTTGCCTCAGTTTCCTCATCTGTAAAATGAGCTGAAGAAGAAAATGACAAACCATTCCAGTGTCTTTGCCAAGAAAACCCAAATGGGGTCATGATGATGGGTCAGACATGACTGAAAGGCCCGAATGATAATAACAACAACACACACATACAAACACACACACACACATATATACACTCACACATAGAAAGAGAGGGGTGGATACACAGAAATGGATAGATAGATAGCTAGAAATGTAGGTTGAAAGATACACAGTTAGATAGCTGGATGGACAGATATAAAGATAGATCCATCCATACGTGGATAGATAGCGACAATGAGATGATACATATAAAGCACATTGCAACCTTAATGCACTGGATAAATGCCAGGTGTTACTATTATTATAGATAACTTAATAATGAGGATACTGATCCCTTCATTACCAGCCTCACTGGGTTGTGAGAATTCTTAAAGTGCTATAGAAATGAGGGTCAGCTAGGTGAAACAGTGAATATAGCACCTGTCCTAGAGTCAGGAGAACTGAGTTCAAATCCAACCTCACCCCCTGGGTAAGTCACCCCTTGCTGCCTCCAAAAAAAAGTGCCATGGAAAATGGAAGTGGTTGTTCTTAATAATCCTGACATGAGTTCTATCCAAGCTCAGGTACATGGAGAGAGGACCAAGGCCTCCTGGTGGATCCCTCCCACTCTAGCTCCAACTTGCAACCAGGGATTACTCACTACCTTTACACACTCTATAATCCAGCCCAAACAGCCTACTTTATGTCCTCCTCCCTTTGCACAGTTGGTGGATTCTTCTGGCTCCAAATGCCCTCCTCATCTTGGCCTCTTAAACTACTTAGCTTTTTCCAGGCTCAGCTCAAGTGCTGTGTTCTACATGAGACCTTTTAGGGTCCACCCTCCTCTCCCCTTGCCTAGTACTTTCTCCCTCACATCTTGATTGCCTTGCATTCACTTTTAAAAAAATCTGTTTATGTGTTCACACTGTTTTCCTCAGTAATACACAAGTTTCTTAAGGGCTGGGGCTGGGTTTCTTTTTTGTTTTTTAAATCCCCAGGTAACGCAGGCTGGCATGCAGCAAGCACTTAAGAAATGCTCATCATAAGATGGTGGAGTAGAAAGACTCACGTATGCTAGCTCCGAACCAACAGCCCATAAATTTTCTGTAAAAAGAACTCCCCACAAATTCTGGAGCAGTGCAAGACGCACAGAAATGAAGTGGAAGAGATTTCTGTTCCAGAGAGCCCTGGAAAGCCCTCCCCAGGGGTCTGTCATGCTCCGGACAGTGGAGCCCACCCCTGCCCTACCCTGGCTGCATGGCCCCAGAGGAGCAGATCCGAGCAGGCTTCAGGGATGGAACCTCCGGTGGCCATGAAGGTCCCTCTACCCACAGGCGCTACAGGTCAGTGAAAGAGACTTCTGGGCTGGCCGAGAGGGGAGCGAGGTGTCTCCATGACTTGGGCCCCTTTGGGAGGCAGTGGCAGAGGCAGTGGCGGCCAGGAGCTCCTGGAGCAGACAAGAGCTCTGTTCCATTACTGAAGATCTCCACATAAACCTCCTGAGGGAACTGAGCCTGGGAGGTGGCCCTGCCCCTACCTGAGCACCAGAACTTAAGCTCACATTGAATAGCAGTTGCAGAAAGCCCTGAGGCTGGGGAGCAGCTTTTGAATCTCAGACCCCAAGCACTAGCTGGGAGGATCTGGGGGCAAGGTGGGGGTGGAGAGAAATCTAAGAAGTCAAGTAACTGTCTGAGAAAATGCCCAGAAAACAGAAGAAAAACAAGACCATAGAAGGTTACTTTCTTGGGGAACAGATGATGTTTCCTCTTTTCATTTCTGATGGGGAGGAACAATGCTTACCATCAGGTAAAGACATAGAAGTCAAGGCCTCTGTATCCCAAACATCCAAAATAGATAATCCAATGGGCTCAGGCCATAGAAGAGCTCAAAAAGGATTTTGAAAATCAAGTTAGACAGGTGGAGGAAAAACTGGGAAGAGAAATGAGAGAGATGAAAGAAAAGCATGAAAAACAGGTCAATACTTTGCTAAAGGAGATCTAAAAAAAATGCTGAAGAAAATAACACCTTGAAAAATAGGCTCACTCAATTGGCAAAAGAGGTTCAAACAGCCAATGAGGAGAGGAATGCTTTCAAAAGCAGAATTAGCCAAATGGAAAAAGAGGTTCAAAAGCTCACTGAAGATAATAGTTCTCTCAAAATTAGAATGGAACAGATGGAGGCTAATGACTTTATGAGAAACCAAGAAATCACAGAACAAAACCAAAAGAATGAAAAAATGGAAGAGAATGTGAAATATCTCATGGGAAAAACAACTGACCTGGAAAATAGATCCAGGAGAGACAATTTAAAAATTATGGGACTACCTGAAAGCCATGATAAAAAAAAGAGCCTAGACATCATCTTTCATGAAATTATCAAGGAAAACTGCCCTGAGATTCTAGAACCAGAGGGCAAAATAAGTACTGAAAGAATCCATCAATCACCACCTGAAAGAGATCCAAAAAGAGAAACTCCTAGGAACATTGTGACCAAATTCCAGAATTCCCAGGTCAAGGAGAAAATATTGCAAGCAGTTAGAAAGAAACAATTCCAGTATTGTGGAAATACAATGAGGATAACACAAGATCTAGCAGCGTCTACATTAAGGGATCAAAGGGTGTGGAATAGGATATTCCAGAAGTCAAAGGAACTAGGACTCAAACCAAGAATCACCTACCCAGCTAAACTGAGTATAATACTTCAGGGGAAAATATGGTCTTTCAATGAAACAGAGGACTTTTAAGCATTCTTGATGAAAAGACCAGAGCTGAAAAGAAAATTTGACTTTCAAACACAAGAATGAGAAGAAGCATGAAAAAGTAAACAGCAAAGAGAAGTCATAAAGGACTTACCAAAGGTGAACTGTTTACATTTCTACATGGAAAGACAATATTTGTAACACTTAAAACTTTTCAGTATCTGGGTTGTCGGTGGGACCACACACACATATACACACATGCACGCACACATGCACACACACATGCACACACACATGCACACACGCATGTACACACATGCATGCGCACACATACACACATGCACGCACATACAGAGACAGAGAGCACAGAGTGAATTGAATAGCATGGGACCATATCTTAAAAGAAATTAAGGTAGTGTAGTGGGAGCAGAGAGGGTGAAATGGAATGGGGTAAATTATATCTCATTCAAGAGGCAAGCAGGAGACTTTTTAGTGGAGGGAAAAAGAGGAGAGCTGAGAAAAAAAATGAAGTTTACCCTCATCACATTCGACTAAAGGAAGGAATAAAATGCACATTCATTTTGGTATGAAAACCTATCTTACAATACAGGAAAGTGGGGGAGAAGGAGACAAGTAGGGTGGGGGGGATGATGGAAGGGAGGGCAATGGGACTAGGGAGCAATTTGAAGTCAACACTTGGGGAAGGACAGGATCAAAAGAGAGAATAGAAACAATGCGGGGTAGGATAGGATGGAGGGAAATAGAGTTAGTCTTACACAACACGACTATTATCGAAGTCATTTGCAAAACTACACAGATAGGGCCTATATTGAATTGCCTGCCTTCCCAAAGGGAAGGTGGGGAGGGAGGGATGGGGAGAATTTGGAACTCAAAGTTTTAGGAACAACTGTTGAGTATTGTTGTTGCTACTAGGAAATAAGAAATGCAGTTAATGGGGAATAGAAAGTCATCTGGCCCTACAGGAGAAAAGAGAAGATGGGGACAAGAGAAGGGAGAGATGATAGAAGAGAGGGCAGATTGGTGGTGATAGGGAAAATTAGAATGCTCGGTGTATTGGGGTGGGGGGAGGGAATAAATGGGGAGAAAATTTGGAACCCAAAATTTTGTGAAAATGAATGTAAAAAGTTAAATAAATAAATTTATATTAAAAAAAAAAAGAAATGCTCATCATTTAATTGCGTCACCAGAGACAGTGGATCTAAGGTGGAGTCCTTCTGGACTCCAAGGCCTAGCTCTCTGATTCACTGTACCTCAACGCTTCTTCCAAATTGCAAAGAAAGAAGGAATTCTCTACTTTAAACCATCCTAATTTAAACAGAAAAGCTTTTATTACTTTCCTGCTGGCAGAAAGAAGTTTCAAGTATTCATCTGATCTCTTCCCAGCTTTTAGGATTTAATGGCCATTATGCTGTGTTCCTGAGAATTAATGGGGAATTTTACATTCTTAAAGAGCGGAGTAAACCAAGTGTGGATGTCAGGAAGGGCATGACTGTGAACCTGCTAGTGTGCTTCTGATCTCAGCACAGATACTGACTCTACACAGGTCATTTCGACCCTGTGGAGAATGAGCTGGTGAGGTCATCAGGAGAATCCTGCCCTGCCCCTCCCCCCATGCTCCCATTCTCTCTGAGTAAGACTCAGGCTGACCAGATTTGTGACCACCATTCTTCCTCTTGCCTTACATGCCATGGCCAACTTTGATATAGCTCTTACGATGTATGTATCTAGCTAACATTCATAAGGTCCGTACTATGTGCCAAGAACCATGCTAAGCACTTTCCAAGTATCTCTTTTGAGCTTCACAACCATCCTGCGAGGTGGGTACTATTATTATATCTTTTAACAGATGGAGAAACTGAGGTTAAGTAACTTGCCAGGGTCACAGAGCTAGTGAGTGTCTTAGGTATAATTCGAACTCAAGTCTTCTTAACTCCAAGCCCAGTGTGCTATCCACTGGACCACCTAGCTATCTACATATGACTTTCTCCTATTATGTGAGGGGGAGACCTCAGAATATTTTGTCTTTGGCAGGAATCTAGAGGCTGGCAAGCCTGGAAGTGCACTGAAGTGAAAAGAGAGAAAGACAAAGTTGGGGGAATCTGTTTTCCGGTGGGGATTCAGTATGGCCTTGTGGTGTGAATTTGGGCAAGTCACTTTTGCTCTATACCTCAGTTTCCTCATCTATATCTTTTAGGGCTGTTTTGGTTAAAATTTTTTTTTTAGTTCAGCTAGCTAGGGAGATAGAGAAATGATGCGTTTATTAAACATTTACTGTATTTTGGGGACTGGGTTATGTATGTTGTAGGGATACAAATACAAGCAAACAAGACAATCCCTCTCCTCAGGGAGAATACATTTTAAGTGAGGAAAGCTGGGAGTGGGGGCAGAGCCTCGGCAGTGTTTGAGGGAGTATGCGGAGCCCCGATGACCCAGAAGTACTTTGGAGGCCTAGACTGGGGCAACCTAAGACCAAAGCTGGTCTATCGAAGCCCAGAGTGGTTCCAGGTAGAGTCCAATTCTTTGTTCTAGGAGGGATAGAGGGGATAATTCAGGTAGAGAAGGGACGCTGTCATTGTCATTTTCTCTGTCCACAATCCTGGCTTTGACTAGTTTGACTATTTCTCACAGTCATGTAGATCATGTAGACTAATAAGATTCCACCAGCCTTAGAACCAAGTGGCCTGGGTTTCTTGGGCCAGCAACAGCTGCCTCGCATAAGGGCCGTGTGGATACGAAAGCTGAAAGCCCCAGTCATTATGGAGTGAGGTGAGTTCCTTGGTGAGGCATGTCCTGATGTAGCCTTGCTTTCCACAGTGCTCCTAGAGGTGTGAATTAGAGCACCTGCCAGCCTTTCCTAATGTTTTCTTCTACCTTGTCCCTCCCTGAACTTCAGGTGAGGCCTGAGTAGCCCCCAGGGAAAAAAGTAGCTTCGTCAGTGGGTTGGGCTGGAGGAGGGGATTTCTAGCCTGACTTTAGCCACACTTGGCTCAATTATAAAGAAGTCATGGTTAAGCCTTTTCTGATAAAAATCCATCTTTCTCTAAAATATGACTGTATATTTGGTCAGGGATAGATCTGACAGGGGCTAGAGCTACGAATGTTTACCTATAAATGTAGTACCTGAAGTAATTTAGAATTTTTTTAATTGATATTCTTTGTTTTTATAGTGACTTCATTTCCAAATATATTTCTTTCACCACCCCTACCCAGAGAACCATTGACTTTGTCTTTTTAAAAGTGTGGTAGACACCACGGTACAAGAGCAAAAGGTATAGATTTGGATTCAGAGGCCTCAGCTCCCCCACTTTCTATCTATGTGCATCTGGGTCACTCTCTGGGCCCCAGTCAGCTTTAAAATGAACATTTTGGTGTTAGGTGGTGTCAAAGTCAAATAGAAATTGGGGTCACTAACCCTTATATAAGGATCCCTACAGGTTATGTATTGACTTAGAAAACCACAAATTAACATCATCTATGTTGTACTCTGTTTTTGTTTATTTTGTTAAACATTTCCCAATTACATTTTTATCTGGTTCTGACTTCAATAAGGAGTTTTGTAGGCCATGAGTTGTATACGTTTAGTCTAGATCAGCACTTCTTTTTTTGTTGTTAATAATTTATTTGTTTTCAGTTTTCAACAATCACTTCCATAAGTTTTAAATTTTCTGCCCTTCCCTACCCTCTCCCTCCCTGACATGGCATACAGTCTTATATGGGTTCTACACATACATTCTTATTAAACATACATTCACATTAGTCATGTTGCATAAAAGAATTAAAATGAATAGGAGAAACCATGAGAAAAACCAAACCAAAACATAACATAATATAAGAGAAAATAGTCTGCTTCATTCTGCATTCCAACTCTATAGTTCTTCCTCTAGATGTGGATGGCATTTTGCATCAAGTCCTCTGGGAATGTTTTAGGTCCTTGCATTTCTGCGAAGAACTAAGTCTATCACAAACAGTCTTCACACACTGTGGCTGTTACTGGGTATAATGTTCTCTTGGTTCTATTCATTTCACTCAGCATCAGTTCATATAAGTCTCTCCAGGCTTCTCTGAAGTCTACCTGTTCATCATTTCTTATAGCATAATCGTATTCCATTACATTCATATACAACAACTTGTTCAGCCGTTCCCCAATTGATGGGCATCCCCTTGAATTCCAATTCTTGGCCACCACAAAAAAGAGCTACTGTAAATATTTTTGCATATGTGGGTCCTTTTCCCATTTTTATGTAGATCAACACTTCTTAAACTGTAGGTCATGACCCCATATGGAGTCGCAAGTGGAAAAACCTTAAGAAGCCCTGATGACCTCTCTAGTTCTGTCCAATCTCAATCCTTGCTGTAACACTTCATTTGTCTGTAGGATTTAAGGTCCTAAATAACACATCCTAGACAATTCAGTGAGGCTGGTAGTTCAGCTATTATTGTCCTCAGTTTATAAATGAGGAAACTAAGAGAAGAGAAATGATTTACCTAGGGTCACACAGACAGTAAGTGTGGTAGCCTGAACCTGAATTCAGTTCTCCTGATTCAAGATCAACAGTCCTCACACTGTCAGGCTGCCCCTCAGGGCAAAGATGTTCCATGCACAGTTGTAAGGGTGGAATTATAAAGCAACAAAGGGATGAACTTGGGGCTAGGGAGTTTATAGACGCAGGGGGAGATGGCCATCAGAAACTTGATGGAGAGAGAGAGAGAGGTAGAATGAGGAAGCAGGAAATGGTGTGGCTATGAGCCTCAGGAAAAGACACACAGAGGATGAAGAGGAAGCTGGATGAGGTGGTGCTCTTGGGAGGAGCTGGGAAGTAGGACAGAACACAAGAGTAGGTAATCAAAGGGGTGGCAGGAGGGTGGGACAAGTATAGGACCTCTGTCTCCAGCCAGGGAGAAGAGACAGAATCCCAGAATCCCAGTGCTGGAACCTCAGAGGATGTCTAATCTAACCCTTATTTGAACAGGAATCTCTCCAGCATCCTTGCCAAATGGGCATCTAACCTGTACTTGAAGGCCACTTCCAGAAAGGTTAGGAAGCTTACCACTTTCCAAGCAGCTCATCCCATTTTAGTACAGAGCAATTTATTGCGAAGTTTTTCCTAATATTGAGCCCAAATATGTGTCTTCAATCACAACCCACTATTCCCAGCTCTGCCCTCTAAGGTCAAACAGAACAGAGCTAATTCTTCTTTTGCATGACAGCCCTTCCTCAGAGAGTCCCACAAAAACCAAATCTACTGTCAGTCTGCCTCTCCTGGATTCTATTCTGTACCTCCCCAGAGTTGATAGGCTCCAATCTCCACTATCTACACTCAGCCATCCTACCCAGGATAGGCCAGGCTGAGCCCCCACAGGGTTGTCTGGGTTACAGGTGGATCATGGGTAGCTGTACTATGGAACCAGAAAGAGAGGCAGAGGTGAGAGGAAGTGAGGTCCAGCAGATCCCAAAATAACATACAGGCCAAGGGTAATGGTCAGAAGGCCAGTCATAAGGGAGAGGTGTCTCAATGTCAAGTAGCCAGGAGGGAACAGGCAGGATGCAGAGGTCTAATAAAGAAGGCCAGGGATTCATGTATCAGCTTTAATGTATGTATCAGGAGGGAATAAGAAGGGGCCAAAGTCAGGCTACAATCAGGGAGGAGGGGGATGGAGCCATATTCTGGGCTCTGCAGAGGGGAAAAGGTTGAGAAAGATGCTAAAGGACTGAGATGAACTCTCTCCTTTCCTGTGCCCACATTCCTTGAGGAGCATAGGCCAAGGAAGTATGGGGTGGTTTAATTGGAAAAGTGTTGGACTTTAAGTCAGAAGACATGGACTCAAATTCCATCTTTGCTCAGTTGTGTCTGATGCTTCATGACACTGTAGACCATAGCTTGCCAGTACTGTCCATGGAATTTTCATTTCTTTCCCCAATAGATTGAAGCAGACAGAGGTAAAGTAACTTGCTCAGGCTCACACAGATAATTAATGTGTAAGACCAGATTTGAACTCAGGTCTTCCTGACTCTAGGCCCAGCAATCTATCCACTGAGTCACCTATCTGCCTTGGGCAAACTATTTAACTTGACTAGATGGTCAATCAGGCATAGAATCATTTTACAGATTAGGAAACTGAGATCCAGAGGGTTGAGTGTCTTGGTCAAGATGACATAGGTAGTAAGTAGTAGAGCCAGAATTTGAACCCTGGACCCTCTGACTCCAAATTCAGTATTTTTCCCCATTATATCACACTGGACTCCAAAATCTTTTCCATTTCTAAGATTCTATGTGCCTACAGACTAGAAGTCAGCAATCTCATCTTCTGACCTCAAGGTATTGGAGAAGCTGATTTGGGAACCCTAGGGCTTTCCTTGGTTAATGGAAGGTCCCACTGGCTCTCTCATCAATTCACCTGGTAATTTACTTCTATTCCATATCCAACTCCAGACTTACCTCCTCCAGAAAGCCTTCCCTGATGTCACAAACTCAGATGCATATACTCATTGCTAGGTCACACCATAACTCACCTAACTCACTCACACCCTGACCTCTGATTTCCACTTCCACTTCCAATTTCACTTCCTTTCCTTGCCTCAGGGGAGGAGGGAAAAACAAGAAGAGGGGGAGGGAAGGAGGGAAAGAGGAAAAGGGGAAGAGGGGTGCTCTCTTTTCCAGTACAGGGACTAAGGGTAGCAGGAGAGCTCATCAATGTGCCATTCTGCTATATAGAATCTGATTTGGCTTTCTCATAATATCATCCCAAAATTGATACCCTGAATTCGTTCATTATTTAGCAAGCCTTTATTTGGTGCAGAGTATGTATGGCACTGTGCTAAGTGATTGGAAGAGGTAAACAGATGGCAGGACAGAAGGCTGTGTCAGAGAGGGGAATTTTGAGCTCAAAATCATGGAGGTGGCCCCATTAGGAAAGGGAAGATGTAAGACCTTGTTGTCCTTGTGGGGGGCTGAGGTAGATTGAAGCTGTAAGTCATGAGGGTTGATGAGGTTCAGGAATGGGGAGCCCAGATGTTAAGAGGGGCCATCAGTGTGTACACGGAAAGTCTCATATATAAGGACAGGGTTTGGGCTAAAGAGGATGACTACCATCCTGATAGTGAAACCACGGAGAAAAGAAGGAGGATGGCTTGGAAGCTGATACATCACAGCTGCAATAATCTAGTTGGTAGAGGTGAATGAAGGAAATCTCAAAGGAGGACAGGTCCCTGATAATAGTGGCAGATAAAGGGTCTTCCTTCTAATCTGGTATGGTGAGAGATACTGAGAGAAGGATCAACTAGCACTGGAGAGGATGGCCAGAGACAGAGAGACTTCTGGAAAACAACAGGGAAAAAGATGGATGGTGTTAAAAAAAATCAAGGATGAAAGGAAATACATTAACGATCGAACAAGTTGGTCCCAGAAGGCATAATAGAAAGAAAAAGGGAGGAAATGGACAAGTGATATGTAGGAGTGAGCTGGTTGGGGCATTCAAGTACAGAGAGAGGTGGCAAGATGCTGGTGTTCCTGCTCCTAAATTGCTACACCCATGAGACAGTTGTATTTTGGCACAATGGGTGGAGTGTTGGACCTGGAGGCAGGAAGACCTTAGTTCAAAACTAGCCTCATACAATAGCTGCATAAGCCTGGGCAAGTCACTTAACCTCTGCCTGCCTCAATTCCTCATCTGTAAAATGGGGACAATAGTAAATATCTACCAGGCTTTGGGCTCCATAATTAAGAATTTCCCAATGATTTTGAATTATTATAGAAGAAAGGGCTCCTTTGTCATTGGGGTAAGGAGTCTTCAAGCAGACAATGGATGACCACTCATTCATTAGGAATGCTGTAGAGGAAATTGTGGATGGAGTGGGAGATTGGACTAGAGAGTGATAAGGTCCTTTCCAATTTGGAGGCTGTGTAATGGGAGAAATTTTGGAGTGGTGGTAAGAGAGGTAGACCTTGAGCCAAGAGACCCACTCTGCTATTTACTCTAAGTGCAAGCTTTGGGAAGCCACTTGTACTCTGGACCTCAATTTCCTCAGCTGTTTAATGGTGGTAATAATCCCTGCTTCTACTCTCTCACCATAGAGATGTGAGGGATTGAGATGATGATGGTGATGACAATGATGATCTTATAGACTGCATGACAAAAGGCCAAGGTCAAGACTATCTGGAACATGTCTAATACAATTGTCTGCACCTTGCGGATGATTGCCATGTATAGGAGTGATCCTGGAGAAACAGTGAAAAGTACTGGAAAGTGTGCTTGGAATCAAGAGAGATCTGGGTTCAAATCATACATCTGGAACTTAGTGGCTGCCATTCGTCCTTCACTCAGCTGCCAAGGTGACCTTCTGAAAGGTCTGTGACCTTTGTGACCATGTCACATCCTTCCCTACTCCACAATCTCCAGTGACTCCTTATCCCCTCCAGGATCAACTGTAAAATCCTATTTTGTGTTCAAAGTCCCTTATAACCTGATGTTCTCCTACCTTTGCAGTCTTCTTACATCCTACACCTCACCATTTGTTCTTTGATACGATGACACTAACCTCCTGGTGGTTCTTCAAACAAGACAGTCCATCTCCTGTCTCTGGGCATTTTCTCTGACTGTCTTCAATGCCTGGAAAGCTCTCCTCTTCATCTCTGCCTTCTGGCTTCCTTTAAGTCTCGGCTAAAACCCCAGTGTCTACAGGAAGCCTTTATTAATCCCCCTTAATTCTAGTGTCGTCTCTCTGAATATTTCCCAGTGTATTCTGCATATAGCTTGTTTATACATAGTTGCATGTCATCTCCATTTCTATTTGAGAGCAGGAACTATTTTTTGGTTTTCTTTGAATCCCAATGCCTAGCACAAAATAGGTGCTTAATAAGTGATTATTGACTGACTGTAAAATGGGGATAATAATATCTATAGCACCTACCTCAGAGGGTTGCTATGAGACTCAAATGAGATATCTACCATATAAGTGCTGACTCTTTTTTTTATCCTGCTGTGTCAGATAGGGGCTATGTCTAGAGAGGCAGACAGACAAATGCAGCCTTTGGTGCCATCATGAGCAGCCAAGCAGGGAGAATTGCATAGTAAAGCATCAGGCTTCACATTCATACCTAACTAATACAAGCACAGGAAGAGGTCACTGCAAATCTCTTCCTTTTGGAATTTTTATTCCCTTTAGAATAGGGTAGAGATGTCCCAGGACCTGTCTCCTCCACTCTCAAGGACAGCTAGGCAGTACACTGATAGAGTGCTGGGCCTGGAGTCAGGAAGACCTAAGTTCAAATCTAACCTATGACACTAGCTATGTGACCCTGCTCAAGTCATTTAACCTCTGCCTGCCTCAGTTTCTTCAATTATAAAATGTATATAATAATATCACCTTCCTGCTGGAGTTAGTGTGATTCTCAAATGAGATGTTTGTAATGTGTTTACCACACTGCCTGGTATAGTAGGCACTTAATAAATGGATGTTTCCTTTCCTTCCTTCCTTCCTTCCTTCCTTCCTTCCTTCCTTCCTTCCTTCCTTCCTTCCTTCCTTCCTTCCTTCCTTCCTTCCTTCCTTCCTTCTTTCCTTCCTTCCTTTCCCTTTCTTCTCTACCATTACTGCCCATATTATCTGGACCACAGATCTCTTAGGAGACCTTACATTTCCTCCAACTCTACAGATCTTTGCTTAGGCAAGGGAAGACAGGATAGTCACTGGAGAACTTGGTCCTGGGGTCAGTTTATTGGAGGAAGGGATGGAGTTGGGGCAGGATGCTAGAAGTTGTTGTCAATAGCCTCAAAGAAAGTAAATGAAAGGAGGCAGCTAAGTGTTGAAGTGAATAAAGCACCAGCTCTGAAGTCAGCAAGATCTGAGTTCAAATCTCAACCTTGGATACTTGATACTTACTACCTATGTGACCCTGGATAAGTCACTTAACCCTGACTGCCTCCGAAAAGAAAATGAATGAATCTTCCCCCAATATGCCTGTGAGATATGTAGCATAAACTTGATTGTCTTACAGAACAGGGTACTGAGGCTCAGAGAGGAGGGGTCACTGGGGGAAGCCTGATGTGATCTCCTTCAGAGAGGTTTTGCATTTTTCCTTCTGCAACTTAGTCCTTTCCAGAAGCCTGCAGGTTTTCTCCCCATGGGAATCAACCATCTGGCTTTCTATCCATGTGAGCACAGACAGTGGCTAGGGTTTGCATATCACTCTATATGCTCTGGCAATGGTGAGTGAGTTTCAGGCAGTTAAGTACCCCAAAGGAATCATCTTCTACTTTTCTGCCTATGGGCCCTTGAAACATCCCACCAGAGTCTAGTACAGACTGTCCAGGCTCCTTCAGGGAGCCCTCCATGAGACCTACTGGCCCCACTGAGAGCAGACAGCTGTCAGAGAAAGGGAAATGCCAGACTATAAGCAAGCATTCTCTGAATCAAGGAATACAGTTGAGTCCCATGAGGGGTAAGCACAGAGAGGCCTCCTTTTTATTCTCAGGAGGTACCCATGAGGCAGACCCCTCGATTCCTAAAGGGAGGAATCTGGGGCTTATTAACAACATGAACATCATATGGTAGATGGAGCACTCAACTGGGAACGATCCAGGAGACCCAGGTTCTAGTGAGATTTCTCACAACTCATATAGAGGAGTCAGAGTTGGAAAGTGGGCCAGGGGATGGGGGTTGGCAAGTGATATGGTTTGGAAATAGCCAGAAGTAGCATGAGGCCTGGTTCCAGACAAGATAAGACAAAAGCTCAGAGTCTCGGTCCTGATGGGAGGAGTGAGGATGGTTGGAATGGAGAGGACATAGTTAGGAAATGGAAGAAGTTGAGGGGAGGGAGTGAAAGCCTGGCTCTTGGCAAGATAAGATGAAAATTTATCTTGTGATACAAGACCTTTAAGAATTCAACAAATATTAAGCAGTGCTATGTGCATGGTAAACTGATTGTTGTCATAAGGAAGAGTCTGGGGAGAGCTGGAGAAATGGAACACCGAGGTTTGAGTCCAGGGTAAGTGACTACTAAATGCCTGTCAGATTGAACCCAGCTCTTCCTGGGTTCTAAGTGTAGAATGATGCCCAGGGCCACAATACCATGAAGGCCCCTTCTGCTCTCACTGCCTCATCTACTCCAAAATTGAAAAAGACATTTGGGGGGAGGGGCAGCAATGAAACTCTATTCGACCTTCCCATCCTTGGCCAGAAGCCTGTTCTTTACATGCCTTCCCTGCCCCCATGTCTGAGTATTCATCTCTAAAAATAATGACAACAATAACTATAGTTACGTGTCTCTTTGTTATCCACGCCCCGTGAGGTAGGTAGTTTGAATGTTTCTTTCCTCATTTTGTGTGTGTGTGTGTGTATGTGTTCATCCTTCATTGCCAAAGAAGACCATGCCATCAGAGAAATAATGACATGACTTGTACTTCCACTTTGTTTTGAGTGAGGGAAGTCTGTGCAGGTCACCGGCTTCACTTCTTCTCCAGAGCCATCTGAATAATCCAGTGATCAGATATTCATCAGGATGCCTGGAGATGACCCAGGATGAGGCAACTGGGGTTAAGTGACTTGTCCAAGGTCACACAGCTATTGAGTGTCAAGTGTCTGAGGTGAGATTTGAACTCAGGTCCTCCTGACTCCTGCACTGGTGCTCTATCCATTGTACCACCTAGGTGCCCCTCCCCATTTTACAGATGCAGAAGAAACAGTCTCAGAGAAGTGAAGTAATCTACTATTGTTTATAGGCATCAGAGCCAGGGCTCAAACCCATTTTCTGGCTTGGAGTTCAAAACAAAAACCCCAAGTTCACCAACCTTACCCGAGAGAGGAGCACCCAAAGGGAGAAGCTCCTTTCCTGAGGATGAGGTATTTGTCCTTATGGAAGAGAAAGAATCTTCTTAGGAGAAACTACAGCAATCTCTTGTGAAGCACTTTGCAAAGAACCTTTCTTAGTGTCTGTCTTTCTTACATCTCAGAGCCCACATACCACACCAAGTTACTTCTCTCCTCAATAGGAGGGTGAGGTTGGCTTGGATGATCTCTAAAGGACTTATAGGTTGAGGAAGGAACTTGGGGACTCCCATAGAGGATGGGAGTGCATGGGGATCTGTTTATGTTTCCCACCCCCCAGATCCCTTCACATTGCCTGAACAATGCCTCATCTCACCCCGCTGACATTCCTAACCTTTTCTACAGCTTTGTCTAAAGCAAACTGGAGACTTTATTCTTTTCATTTACTCCCAACCTTCCCCTGAACTAGAAGACAAAAACTCTGATTTCCAGTGCAATGTTTAGTGATTTGAGGGTAGGTTCAGAGACTATAAGAGAGGCTAGATAATAATGCATGTGGCATGTGGGAATAGCCACCTGGGCATGCATGGATTGATAAAGACTTTTTCCAGGTGCTCCCTGGGCCTACCTCATGGCCTCCTTAGCGTCTCTCTCTCATGGATTTCCTAGGGTCACCTGAGACCTACCCCATGCCCTCCATAGAGTTCCTCTATTTTCCTCAGGCCTGCTTCTTGGCCTCCAGAGGTAGGAAGTAGACACCCCAGGATATATGATCCAAGGAGCTTGTGTTTTATGTGGAAGGAATTTAGATGGTGGCTTGTCTGTGAGGGTGTGTGTGTGTGTGTGTGTGTGTGTGTGTGTGTGTGTGTGTGTGTGTGTGTGTGTGTATTATTATGGCTTTATTCTTTGATGTGGCAGAAAGGAATCCCCAGGTAGTGCTGGGGTGAGAGACCCTCTTTTGCTGATCTGGTTCTTCTGTTCTGCTCCTTCCCTCTCTGTGTTTCATTTTCCCAGAGGATCCAGTAAAAGCCACTCCCTTAGGAACATAAGGAGTCTTGTTCCCTGGCACCCCAGAAATGTGGGCTTCATATCACCTGGAGCCTTTGAGCCACAGCAGCCTGGATTGGGCCTCTTCCCCTCCCCCTTCTTTTCCTACTTTCCTGGTTCCTCCCAAATCCTAGGCAGTTATTGCACTGTCATTTCCTGCTGCTCTGAATCTGATCAATTACATCAAGGTCTCCATTAACTGGTATCTTCTATCAGCAAGACTGAAGGTCAGGAAACTGGTTATGTGGGGAAGGGGGCACAGAGGGAAAGGGAGAGATATCCAGAAGAATGGAAGCCTTGGGCTCATTCTTCTTTCCTTCCTACTCTTTTTCCTGAATGGTCTTCTTCCTTTCCTCCCAGTTCTCCTCTGTCTCTTTGTCTCTGTCTCTGTCTCTCTCTCTTTCTCTCTTTCTCTGTCTCTTTCCCCTTGCCTCCTCTTTCTTCTTTCCCCCTTTCTTTTTAAACTTAAAAAAAATCTTTGTCCTCAGGCCTCAGAGAATCATAGGATCTAGAGGGACCTACTAGATATCACCTAGATGAAACTCCATATTTTATAATTATGGAAACTAAGGTCCAGAGAAGGGAAGAAACTTATCCAAGGTCCATTAATACAGTAAGTAAATAGCTGAACCAGGACAGGAATCTATAGCTATATTTCCTGTCATCTTTTGCACTGATGTTTGTGACCCCTCACCTCATGAAAAACTATCCCTTCTTCCCTTGCTTCTTGACAGGGATCCCAGTTCTGCCTTGACCTAGTCCCAGCCCCCTAGCACCTCCTTTTCTTATTCTGGCTCCCTGGGCCGGTAGTTTTCTCTTATTAAATCACACAAGCCCCATGTGATAAATGGCTGGGCAGCCTCATTAACTGCAAAGCTTTGTCAGTTTTCCCAAAGCAATCAGAGTGTTCCTTGGCCCCGAGGAGATAGGAGAGCCAAGAGGGAAGCCATGCGCAACCCGATTAATCCTGGGCTATGGATCGGCATTTGTCAGCCACGTTGAAGTTTGTGGGACTAAATCGAGCCCCAGAGACCACTCAATTACTTTATCTCTTAGCAATTAGGAGCCTGCACCTTTAGACCTATCTGTTAACAAATGGAGAGAAAACACCCTCGAAGATAAACTGTGGGATTCTATAGCGCTCTGTGGCCTCAGACAAGCAACCGTTTTTATTTAGCGTATCAGAGCTGGGAGAAATCTAAGACCATAAAATATAGACTGTCAGAGCCAGAAAGGGTCCGAGAACATGGAACATGGAATGTCAGAGATGGGAGGGGCTCTAAAATACAGAATGTCAAAACTGGAAGGTAATTTGGAACAAAGAATGCACAACCAGAAGGAGTCTTGGACCATAGAACAGAGAATGTTAGAATGAGAAGACCCCTTAGAATATAGAATGTACAATATCAGAATTGGAGCCTCTGAACCAAAGAACATGGGATGTAATAAAGAGAGGGGACCTTCAAACAAAGCATGAAATGTCAGAGCTATAAAGGACCTTAGAATGTAGAATATCAAGCAGGAGGAACCTTAAAACAGGGAACATAGACTACCTGAACAAGAAGGCACCTTAGAACATAGAATATCAGAGCAGAGTGGGACACTTGGGATCATATTTAAAAACACTTCATTCAGGAGAGCAGGTAGGAATAAAAGTCCTAGGACAAATCTGATTTACAGACTCATTGACCCTACAGCAGAAGCTATTTCTGGGTCGTTGTAAACAGCCAAATGGAGGAGTTAGTCTGCTGGCCATGGTGCTGACAGGACAAGCCAGAATCTGGAAAAACATAATCCCATAAGCACAGGTGGTACTCATCTCCAGGCATCAGGGTAAACCTGGGCTCCAATATACTTTAGTGTACCCAGCAATTGTCACTTCTGACTAGATGGACTCCCCTTCTGAACTCTTGTCAGATTCCCCTAAGTCTCCTTGGATTCAACATCAAAAATTATGTTTGGGGTCATCTTCAGAGTTTGGGGCAACTAAGCCTTATGAGATCAGGTTCTACAGTTTCTATTCCTCAGGGCTTCTGTGTTCAGGCAGCTGTTCTTGCATAGGCAAGAAGGGGTAGCCTATAAGAACCAAGGAGAAACACCTTTCCCAACCTCCCTGGGTGGGTGGATCTGTCTATACACACCATCTCTCAATAGGTTGAAAGCATCTTGAATTCAGCAGTCTGAGTGGGGTGCTGCAGAACTCAGTTTCCCCAAGCAGTTTATTGGTTCAATCTTTCCTTCTAACACTATCTAGAACTTGGGCTAAGGCACAGTTTTGAGTTCATGTGGAAGTGCTTTGCCTACCCAGAGAAAACAGAATGGGGAGCAAGGAGTGGGAAGTTAAAGGGAGGCAGACTTCAACTCAAAATAAGCAACATTTCTAACAATAGTGAGCTCTCCGTCAATGGAGATATTCAAGTAGATATCGAATGACCATTTCTCAGGAAAGTTGTAGAGGTGATTACTGATTCAAGTAAAGTTTGTATTAAGTGATCTATAGTGTCCTTTCCAGCTCTCATATTCCTTGCTCCTATTACCTTCTTTTCCAGCTCTAACACACTGACTTTGTAAATACAAGGAAAATCTATGATTTCACCAGGAGGGGGAAATTCTACGGTGGGAGCTCCCTCTACTGAGGCACTTAGAGGTTAAGTGACTTGTCCAGGATTATACCAATATCAGACATGGAATTTGAACTTGAATCTTCCTCACTCCAGCCCCTGTACTCTGTTGTCTCTATGGTTATAAGTGTGAAGTTGTATATCTAGGCCTGGCTTTGGCTCAGGGCTGGGGGGTGGGAAAGGTGCTTTGACCATGCAGGGCTCCCAGGGTCAGGTTGGCCCTTAGGGGATGCCCCTCTCCCCTTTCCACAAATGATTTCAGCACTAGATGACCTCAGAGAAGCCTCACCCACCCTATCTGGCCCCTGAATACAAATTTGCTGTCCATGTTGTTGTTTCTGGTTGCATTGATTTCTTCAAAGTGATAAAAAAATAAATAAATCCCCCCCTACTCTGCAAGGACAGCTTTATTGCCTTATTGTACTGATCATTACAGAATATATAAATTGAGTTGTAATTCTGAAGCGTCATCAGGAATCCACCCACAACTCAAAGTTATCTCTTTCAAATAGTTTCTGAGATCTTAGGGGGTGATTGATGTGTGAGAGGGTGTTTTGTTACGGAGGAGGGAATAGCGATCTTTTTCTCCTTTCCCCTTCACCACTATTTACACCTGGTTTACCTACTCTCTTAAGAAGCAGCTATCTATTCTCTGCTTGAGCACCTCTGTTGATAGGGAGTTCACCACATCCAAAGGCAGTATATTTCAATTTTGGATACTCTGATTGTTAGAAAGTTTTGTTTCATTTTTCCCTATCCTGGCCTTAAGTGTGGATGGGGAAGAAAGCCCATTTTGCAAATGGAAGTATTTTCTGAAGTTACTGGGTTCCCTATTCAAGCTTGAAAGAGTCCAAGGCTGGGAGTTCAGAGTCCAGCATCCAAGATATCCTAATGAGTGGGCAGGAGTGGCAGGAAGGAAGGCTGGAGATGTATGTCTAAGTCTTCTCAGAAGGTTAGACCTAGCCTTGTCATTACTGAGAAGCTGGTTTTCCATGTGCTGATGACAGCCACAAGCATACAGTGATGGGAGGGAGGGAGAAAGGCACAGCAAAAGAGCTCTGGCTCTAGAGACAAAGGACTTGGGTTCAAATTCTGCCTCTAATCCTTACAATCTGGGTAGCCTTGGGCAAGTCCCTTAACCTCTTTGGGCCTCAGTTTCTTTATCTGTAAAATGAGAGGATGGAACTAGATGGCCTCTAAGGTCTATGATCCTATAATGGGGGTGTGGTGGTCAAGATGATGGTGAGAACAATGTAGCCTTCCTGATCAGGCCCCACCTCCACCCCAATCTCATGCTAATGACCTTCTCAGACTCCATATTGAACTTTGTTTTACAACTCTAAAGTTCACAGCTAAATGCATCAACTTACATGATATCTTTGCTAACACCATATCCTCTTTCTAGGTACCTAGGTGATGTGCTTGGTAAAGCACTGGACCAAGAGGCAGAATAGAACTGATTTCAAATCCTGTCTCAGCCACTTACTGTCTCATTATGACTGAGCAAATCACTTAACCTCTGTCTGCCTCCGTTTTCTCATCTGCAAAATGGGACAAAAACAGCACTCCCAGGGGGTGTTGTGAGGTTAAAATGAGATGATATTTGTAAAGTGCTTTGAAAACCTAAAAGTATGATGTAAATGCTAGCAGTTACTATTATCTATCATTCCTAGACTGTAAGTTTCAGGAAGTCATGCACTATGGTATAGTAGAAAGAGTGCTAGGTTCTTTCCAAAGTCCTAGAAGCTGGGTTTATGTCCTGGGTCCCATATGTACCCACTGGATGACCCCAGGAAAGTTATTGAATGTCTTAGAACTTCCATTCCTCATTTGTAAAATTGTAATGATAACATTTTTACTGACTCCCTCACAGGGCTCTTGTGGAAAAGTGCTTGGGAAAACATATTGGGTTAGAGAAATATGAATTGTTATAGTCTAAATTTTTTTATCTTGCTTGTCACTGGACATGGGATTTTGCGCACAAAGCACCTTTAAATGAATGGCATGGAGGGAACATTGATTTTGGGGTCAGATGACCTTAAGTCACAGCTGGGCTCCACTACTTATTACCTGTGTGACCACAGGCAAGTACCCTAACCTCTCTGGGCCTCATCTATAACATTACAACATTATACTAGATAACTTCTATGGTCCATTCCATCTCTAAATCTATGATACTATGAAACAGACCCAGAGAGGGGGAATTAACTTGCCTGTGGTCACACAGCTACTAAAGAATACAATACAAGGTTCTTATCTGCAAGTCTAATGATCCTTCTCCATGATATCATCTTCTTTCTTTATTCTCTGTCTACTACCAAGAGGTCAGAGATTGAACAACTCAAGTTTAACTCAGAGATCCCTCTAGTTAGACTCACAACAGTAAGGAGCCAGATACAGGTTGGACTAGAATGAGAGCAGGGTGAGATTGGTGGTGGTACAGGTGGAAAAGTCCTGTATTGAGAGCTAGAAGACCTGGGATTTGGTCTTGGCCCTGTCACCAGCTTCATAATTTTGGGCAAGCCAGTTCCTCTCTCTGGTCCCCAATTTCTCTTTCTATTAAATAATTGGAGTGACATTTTTTTCTATTTCCTCCTGTAACTCACCTAACTTCTCCTTTAAGAATTTGAATGCTATGTAACACTACTAATGTTGACCCCTTCTTGACCTCACTTACATGTACACATGCTTTCTATTGCTTTTCCAAGTAATGTGACCTTGGGCTTGTGAGGTCCTGTCAGCTCAGTGCTAATGCTAACATAATGTACTTCTTTGAAAGTCAAATTTTCTTTTCAGCTCTGGTCTTTTCATCAAGAATGTTTGAAAGTCCTCTGTTTCATTGAAAGACTATATTTTCCCCTGAAGTATTATACTCAGTTTAGCTGGGTAGGTGATTCTTGGTTTGAGTCCTACTTCCTTTGACTTCTGGAATATCCTATTCCACACCCTTTGATCCCTTAATGTAGAAGCTGCTAGATCTTGTGTTATCCTCATTGTATTTCCACAATACTGGAATTGTTTCTTTCTAGCTGCTTGCAATATTTTCTCCTTGACCTGGGAATTCTGGAATTTGGCCACAATGTTCCTAGGAGTTTCTCTTTTTGGATCTCTTTCAGGCAGTGATCAATGGATTCCTTGAATATTTATTTTACCCTCTGGTTCTACAATATCAGGGCAGTTTTCCTTGATAATTTCCTGAAAGATGATATCTAGGCTCTTTTTTATCATGGCTTTCAGGTAGTCCCACAATTTTAAAATTGTCTCTCCTGGATCTATTTTCCAGGTCAGTTGTTTTTCCCATGAGATATTTCACATTCTCTTCCATTTTTTCATTCTTTTGGTTTTGTTTTGTGATTTCTTGGTTTCTCAGAAAGTCATTAGCCTCTATCTGTTCCATTCTAATTTTGAGAGAACTATTTTCTTCAGTGAGCTTTTGAACCTCTTTTTCCATTTGGCTAATTCTGCTTTTGAAAGCATTCCTCTCCTCATTGGCTTTTTAAACCTCTTTTGCCAATTGAGTGAGCCTATTTTTCTTTTTTTTTTTTTTGTGGAAGTATTTCCATTTTTATTCTATTGACATGGCTTAGACATGAGCACTAAATATACTTTCAATTGTTTACGTGGTTCCTTTGTAACTGAGCCTACACAAGTTTTGAGTGTACAGTTTTACTTCTTCCACATTTTATCAAATGCTGCAGATAAAGGCCCATATGGAATGTCTTTTTTTTTTTTATATTTAATTTTCTTACATTCATTTTCACAAATTTCTGGGTTCCAAATTTTCTCCCCTTTTATCCCCTCCCCCCACCCCAATACCCCAAGCAATCTAATTTTCCCTATCTCCAATCTGCCGTCTCTTCTGTCATCCCTCCCTTCTCTTGTCTCCATCTTCTCTTTTCTCCTGTAGGGCCAGATGACTTTCTATTCCTCATTAACTGTATGTCTTCTTTCCTAGTTGCAACAACAATACTAAACAGTTGTTCCTAAAACTTTGAGTTCCAAATTCTCCCCATCCCTCCCTCCCCACCCATTCTCTTTGGGACAGCAGGCAATTCAACATAGGCCATATCTGTGTAGTTTTGCCAATGACCTCCCTGATAGTCGTGTTGTGTAAGACTAACTGGATTACCATCCCTCCTAACCTGCCCCTCCTTGTTTCTCTTCTGTCTCTTGATCCTGTCCCTCCCCAAGTGTTGACCTCAAATTGCTCCCTCCTCCCTTTGCCCTCCCTTCCATCACCCCCCCTTGCAATATCTCTTTCTCCCCCACTTTCTTATACTGTAAGATAGGTTTTCATACCAAAATGAGTGTGCATTTCACTCCTTCGTTTAGTCAAATGTGATGAGGGTAAAGCTTCTTGTTTTTTTTGTTTTTTTTTCTCAGCTCTCCTCTTTTTCCCTCCACTAAGAAAAACTCCTACCTGCCTCTTAAATGACATATAGTTACCCCCTTCCCTTTCCCTCTCTTTCCTCCCACTACATTTCTCTCTCACCATTTACCCTAGTTTCTTTTAAGGTATGGTCCTATCCTATTCAGTTCAATCTGTGCTCTCTATCTCTGTATTTGTGTGCATGTGTGTATGTGTGTGCATGCGTGTACATGTGTATGTGTGATCCCACCAACTACCCAGATACTGAAAAGTTTTAAGAGTTAGAAATATTGTCTTTCCATGTAGGAATGTAAACAGTTTACTCATGGTAAGTCCCTTAAGATTTCTCTTTGCTGTTTACTTTTTCATGCTTCTTCTCATTCTTGTGTTTGAAAGTCAAATTTTCTTTTCAGCTCTGGTTTTTTCATCAAGAATGATTGAAAGTCCTCTGTTTCATTGAAAGACCATATTTTCCCTTGAAGTATTATACTCAGTTTAGCTGGGTAGGTGATTCTTGGTTTCAGTCCTAGTTCCTTTGCCTTCTGGAATATCCTATTCCACGCCCTTCGATCCCTTAATGTAGAAGCTGCTAGATCTTGGGTTATCCTGATTGTATTTCCACAGTACTGGAATTGTTTCTTTCTAGCTGCTTGTAAGATTTTTCCTTGAGCTGGGAGTTCTGGAATTTGGCCACAATGTTCCTAGGAGTTTCTCTTTTTGGATCTCTTTCAGGTGGTGATCGATGGATTCTTTCAATACTTATTTTGCCCTCTGGTTGTAGAATGTCAGGGCAGTTTTCCTTAATAATTTCGTGGAAGATGATGTCTAGGCTCTTTTTTTGATCATGACTTTCAGGTAGTCCCATAATTTTTAAATTGTCTCTCCTGGATCTATTTTCCAGGTCAGTTGTTTTTCCCATGAGATATTTCACATTCTCTTCCATTTTTTCATTCTTTTGGTTTTGTTTGGTGATTTCTTGGTTTCTCATAAAGTCATTAGACTCCATCTGTTCCATTCTAATTTTGAGAGAACTATTAAATTCAGTGAGCTTTTGAGCCTCCTTTTCCATTTGGCTCATTCTGCTTTTGAAAGCATTCTTCTCCTCATTGGCTTTTTGAACCTCCTTTGCCAATTGGGTGAGCCTATTTTTCAAGGTGTTAATTTCCTCACATTTTTTTGGGTCTCCTTTACCAAGGTATTGACCTGGTTTTCAGACTTTTGTTGCATCTCTGACATTTCTCTTCCCAGTTTTTCCTCCACCTGTCTAACTTGCTTTTCAAAATCCTTTTTGAGCTGTTCCAGGGCCTGAGCCCACCCACCACCCCCCTGGGGTGTCTGGGGTACTGAGGCCCCGCCCTCCACGTCTTTCCCTGACAGCAAGGATACGTCCTCATCATCAGATCCGAAGGTCGGGATCATTTGCATTTGTTGGAAAAAACTCTCTAAAGTCTTATTTTTCTTCCCTTTTCTAGGCATTTTCCCAGCCAGTTACTTGACTTCTGAGATTCCTTTCCACCCCCGCCTGGATCCGCCCAGCTAGTGCTTGGCCTCTGAGATTTAAATGGGCTTTCCTCCTGCCGGCTGTCAATCAGTGAGTTTTAATTCAGGTGCTGGGGTGGGGCCAGGGCCGCCTCCGAGACTCTGATCCCTCGGGGGCTTTATGCAGAGACTTTCAGGAATGGAACGGGTGGGGGCGGGGTGGGGGGCCCGCCTCCCAAATCCCGCTCCCTTGGGGGCTTTAAGCAGAAGCCTTCAGTAACAGAGCGGGGTGGGGGCAGGGCCGTCTCCCAGGCTCAGCTCCGTCCGGTTTTATGCGGGAATCTTCCGTAATGAAGATCCTGCCTGCTGTTGGGGGATTCCTGAGTCTTGGGCCGCTGCCGCCTCAGCCGCCGCCCACACCTCTGCCTCCACTGCTTCCTGCCCCCGTCCCCGCCGCCGCCGCTTCCTCCCGAGGGGGCCCGAGTCAAGGAGATGCCCCGCTTCCCCTCTCCTTCAGCCCGGCCTTCTTTCTCACTGACCTATAGCTTCTGTGGGCGGAGGGACTTTCCCGGCTGCCGGATCTTCCCTCTCTGAAGCCTGCTTGGATCAGCTTCTCTGGGGCCTCGGCCAGGGCAGCGCTGGGGGTCGGGTCCACTTTCCGGGGCGCACCGGACCCTGGGGACGGGTCTTCAGGGCTCCCTGGAACGGAAATCTCTTCCACTCTGCTTCTGCACACCTTGTATTCACCCAGAAGTTATGGGGGACTCTTTTTACATTAATTCTCTATGGACTTTGGTTTCGGAGCTCGTAAACATGCGTCCTTCTACTCCGCCATCTTGGCTCCACCCCCGAGCCTATTTTTCAAGGTGTTATTTTCTTCAGCATTTTTTTAGGTCTCCTTTAGCAAAGTATTGACCTGTTTTTCATGCTTTTCTTTCATCTCTCTCATTTCTCTTCCCAGTTTTTCCTCCACCTGTCTAACTTGATTTTCAAAATCCTTTTTGAGCTCTTCTATGGCCTGAGCCCATTGGATATCTATTTTGGATGTTTGGGATACAGAGGGCTTGACTTCTATTTCTTTACCTGATGGTAAGCATTTTACTTCCTCATCTGAAAGGAGGAAACATCTGTTCCCCAAGAAAGTAACCTTCTATGGTCTTATGTTTTTTCCCTTTTCTGGGCATTTTCCCAGTCAGTTACTTGACTTCTGAGATTCCTCTCCACCCCCGCCTAGATCCACCCAGCTAGTGCTTGGGGTCTGAGATTCAAATGCTGCTTCCCAGCCTCAGGGCTTTCAGTGGGGGCAGGGCTGCTATTCAGTGTGAGATTAAGTTCAGGTTCTCAGGTGGGGGCAAGGCCGCCACATGGGGCTCAGTTCCCTCAGGGGGTTTATGCAGAGATTTTCAGTAATGGACTCGAGCTCCTGCCTAGCCCTAGCCGCCACTGTCTCTGCTGCTGCCTCCCGAGGGGGCCTGAATTATGGAGACACCCCACTCCCCTCTTGGCCAGTCCAGAAGTCTCTCTCACTGACCTGTAGCACCTGTGGGTTAAGGGACCTTTGTGGCCTCCGGAGGTTCCATCCCTGAAGCCTGCTTGGATGTAGTCCTCTTGGGGCCACACAGCCAAGGCAGGGCTGGGCTCTGCTCTGGGTTCAGTGCGCGATGGACCTTTGGTGTTGGGTTTTCAGGGCTCTCTGGAGCAGATATCTCCTCCACTCCATTGTTGTGCAGCTTCCACTGCTCCAGAATTTGTTGGGAGTTCCTCTTTACAGGTAATTTATGGGCTATGGGTTTGGAGCTAGCATATGTGAATCTTTCTACTCCACCATCTTGGCTCTCCCCCACATAATGTACTTCTTAAACACTGCCAAGAATACACAATATTGAACATACAACCTTACAACCACTAGAACAAAATTTTTAAGATGAAAAAGTTGTGAAATTGTGGAGTGCTTTTACATTGATCCTTTGCTAATACAATTAGTATTGTGTTTTACACGTATGACTTAATAAATCCTTGAATCATGTTACTGGTAAAAAAAAAAAAAAAAAGAATTTGGATGCTATACCCCTTGGTGCATATATGTTTACTATTGGTATTTGTCTATGGTATCTTTTTAGCAAGATTTAGTTTCTTCGTTTATCTCTTTTAATTAGGTCTATTTTTGCTTTTGTTTTGTCTGCGATCATAATAACTACCTCTGCTTTTTTTTTTTAACTTTAACTGAAGCATAATAGATTCTGCTCCAGCCCCTTACCTTTACTCTGTGTGGGTCTCTCTGCTTCAAGTGTGTTTCTTGTAAACAACATATTCTGATTTTTTGTTTCTGTTTTTTTGATCCACTTTGTTATCTACTTCCATTTTTTGGTAGAATTCATCCCATTTACATTCACAGTTATGATTACTGTGTATTTCCCTCCATCCTATTTTTCCTCCTGTTTGTCCTTTCTCTCTTTTACTCTTTCTCTCATAGACAGTGTTTTGCTTCTGACCACTACCTTTTCCAATCCTTCCTCCCTTCTCTGAGTCCCCCCCTCATTTTTTTAACTCTCTCCCTTTCTACTTCCCTATAGGTAAGATATATTTCTATACTCAACTGATTGTATATGTTATTCTCTCTTTGAGTCAATTCTGATGAGAGTAATGTTCAAACAATGCCAACTCCTCCCTTCCCATAATCCCCTCCATTGTAATAGATCTTTTGTACTTCTTCCTGTGAGATAATTTACCCCATTCTACCTTTCCCTTCTTTCTGCTCCCAGTGTAATCTTCTTTCTTACACTTTAACTGTTTTGGGGGTTTTTTTGGATATCATCCCATCACCTCATATCCATACATTCTGTCTATGTATAGTCCTTCTAACTGTACAAGGAGTGATATAGTTCTTAAGAGTTACAAGTGTCATCTTCAATCCCTTGTATTTTTTCTCTTTCCTTTTTTACCTTTGTATGCTTCTCTTGAGTCTTGTGTTTGAAGATCAAATTTTTTGCTCAGCTCTGGTCTTTTCATCAAGAACACTTGAAAGTCATCTATTTCACTGAATAGCTATTTTCCTTGTGAGGAACTATGCTCAGTTTCACTGGGTAGGTGATGCTTGGTCATAGTCCTAGCTCCTTTGCTTTCAGGAATATCATATTCCCAACCCTCCATTCATTTAATATGGAAACAGCTAAATCCTGTGTAATCCTAACTGTGGCCCCATGATATTTGAATTGTTTCTTTTTGGTTACTTGCAATATTTTCTCCTTGATCTGGGAGTTCTGGAATTTAGCTACAATGCTCTTGGGGTTTTCATTTTGGGATCTCTTTTAGGAGGTGACCAGTAGATTCTTTCAGTGTCCATTTTACCCTCTGATTTTAGGATATCAAGGCAATTTTCTTTGATAATTTCTTGAAATATGATGTCCAGATCCATTTTAAAAAAATATGCCTTTTAGGTATGTGATAATTCTTAAATTATCTGTCCTGGATCTATTTTCCAGGTCAATTGTTTTTCCAAAGAGATATTTTATATTTTACTCTATTCATTCTTTTGATTTCATTTGATTATTTCTTGATGTCTCATGGAGTCATTAGCTTCTACTTGTCAATTCTAATTTTTAGGGAGTTATTTTCTTCAGTTAGATTTTTTTTTTACTTCATTGTACTTTCTAAGGAGTTGTTTTCTTCAGTAAATTTTTGTACATCTTTTCCCACTTCTTTTGTGCTTCCTTTATTAAGCTGTTGATTCTTTTTTCATGATACTCTCGCATCATTCTCATTTCTTTTCCCAGTTTTTCTTCCACCTCTCTTATTTGATTTTTAAAATCCTTTTTGAGTTCTTCCAGGAGTTCCTTTTGAACCTGAGAGCTGAGGCCAATTCTCATTTTTTCTTTGAATATAGGCATTTTAACATTCTTGTCCCCATCTGAGTTTGGGTTTTGATCTTCCCTGTCTCTGTAATAACTTTCTATGCTCAGTTTCTTTTTTAAAATTATTTTGCTCACTTTTTTTCCAGACTATCTTGTTACTTTTAAAGTTGAACTCTGTTCCTATGGAGGGGGGACTGTCCCAGGCTTCTGGTGTCAAGGACCAAAGGCTCTAGCTTCTTGCCTGGTGCTATGTTAGGGTTTACAGGGGGCCTATTGCTTTGCTGGAATCTGGGGTGGGTGTAGGGAGCCTGACCACTCACCTATTGCCAGCCTACCACTGTACCAGGCCCATGGGGGCCTGGTCATTTACCTAGAGCTGTACTGGGACCCCTTGGGATACATGGTGCTGCAGGGTCACAGGTGGGGGTGACCTCTCACCTGTTACTGCTTTAAGAACTTGGGGCCTTGGCTACTGACCTGTGCTGTTGGGGCTTAGGGTATCCTGCTGTCTTGCTGAAGCAGGGTCTGTTGCTGGCTTGGTGGAATACTGACTACCCCTTTTCCACAAGTGAGACAGACCTTTCCTACAGACTTTCCAAGTGGTCTTGGGCTAGAAAATTGCTTCACCCCATCTTTTGGTTGGTTCTGCCTTTCCAGAATTTATTCTGAGGTGCTATTTTATAGTTGTTGGAGGTGAATTGGGGAGAGTTCAAGCAATTTTCTGCTTATTCTGACACCCTGGTTCCTGGAAATCCTGAAGTGGCATTTTGGAAAACAATTTTGTATTTTGTAAGAAAAGTTACACAGCCTACTAGTACCTGTGTGACCCTGGGCAAGTCATTTACTCTAACTCTCTGGGTTTTCCCTCATCTAGAAAATGAGAGGGTTGGATTTAATGACAACTACAGACACTTCCATAGATCCCATGATCAAATGATTGTTTTTGCTCAGTGATGACACTACCCAGGGCAGGGTGGCCAAGCCACCCTACCTGATTTGCCTAGAAATTTCTGTTTCAGAAGGAAGTCCAGAAAGGAGTAGAGACAAATAGGACAGGTTTGGAAGCTACAGGTTGAATCTCATATACTTTGGAAGAAAAACAAGCTGTACATAATAGAGATCTGTACTTTCATGTACGATCCCCCTTTTTGGTTCTACTATGCATATGGAAATGCCCATTTATGATAGAATCAATATCTACCAATTCTTCCCTGCCCCCCAACTGTTGGCATCAAGGATTAGGCAAGACTTTTCTAAAAAGCTACAAAGCCAGGACTTGATTGTGTTTCTGGTCACCCAAGGACATAAAAGGTCCACCTGCATGGAGTTGGTGCCCTTCAGATTTGTAGGATGTTCCAAGACCACTTAAGACCACTGAGTTTATGTCCAGGTCCCAAGAGGGAAGTTGCAGTTAGTGGGAGTGGAAATGGGGGAAGGGTTGTGTTCAAAGACTATATTGTGGTAAAGACAACAGTGGAGTCAGAAGCAGGAGATCCAGGCTCTTGGTTTAACTGGCTAATTGGCCTTGGGGAAGCCACTTTAAAACCATTAACTCAGTTTCCTTATTTGTACAATGGCAATAGTAATCCTGGACTTGCTTCCTCCATGGGTCTGTGTGAGGGTCACATAAGATAACATTTAGGAAAGTGCTTTGAAAAGTAGAACAAGACTTACAAATGGTGAGGGATTATGGTCCTGATTCTTAGCAGGAGCAAAACCATCCTCAGAAGCTCCTACCTCCAGCTTCAGCCGCAGCTGCCACAAAGCTCTACCATTGCCAGGTGCTGCAGGAATGTCTTTGGTGTCTTAATGCAGGTACTAGGCCCCTGTGGGGAGAGGTAATGGGATTATGGTGTCTCTGCGTCAAGTCTCTGCTCTCTTCACCAGAGTTGGATGTGCCCGGGTGCCACCATAGAGTTCCACTCCAGGCTGAAAGAGAGGGTCTTTTCAACTGTCTTCCATCTCCCTCAGTGAAATAATTTTTTAAAAAGGAGCTTTAATTGGGATTAAGCAGATTTAGGAACAAACAAGGAAAATGGATTTGGAAGTTAATGTTCTCCTCTTGGTCGCTCTTTCTGTTAATCTCCAAAACCCCAGCGTGAGGATTAATTGCTTGGATGAGTGCAGCCAGCACCTGGAGGGCTTTTGTGGGAACAAACTAGGGCTCGGGCTAACAGTAAAAACTGAGCTGCTGGCCAGGGCAGGCATGAGGCCAGGTTAGAGGACTGGTTTCAGATTGAGAGACATCTGGTGTCAAGACCTACATCCCACCTCTTTGGGTTGTGTGACCCTGGGCAGCTTCATTTGACCTCCCTACCCCCAGCCAATGATAAATTTAGGAGCGGGTTCTGGTCCGAATTGGTAGAGGGAGTTTCTTCACTAGAAGTTCCCCAAAACAGAAAACATTCCAGGTCTGATAATAAATAATAAGAATAAAGCTTCAAAGAGTTGAGCTTAGCCCCCAGGAAGCAGAGTTTGACCCCGGGGCAGTTTGGCTTAATGTGGGGCCAGCAGTTGTTAAAAAAAAAGATTAAAAAAATTAAAATTTTTTAAAAAAGAAAACAGAAAGGGGAGAGGTGGCTTCACAGAATCTCAGACCACAACGGGGCCTTAGAGTTCATCTAGCCCAATCTTAGCTGGAGGTGAGAAACTCATCTAGAGTATCCATGACACATGATCACACAGTCCATAGAATCACAGAATTATACATAGGTTTAGGGTTGGAAGGGGCCATCTAGTCTATCCTCTTCATTTTACACATGAGGAAACTGAGGCTTGGTAAGATTAAGTGACTCATCCAAGGTTACACAGCTAGCAAGTGTCAGAGGCAAGATTTGAACGCAGGTCTTTGAGAATACCAAATCTGGAGTCAGAGAACCTATGTTCCAATCCTGATATAATACTGATGTGGATACAAACAGTGCCCTAGTGGTGAAACAGAATGTTAAGGGTTACCAAATCAATATTGCTCACCTGTGTGACTTTGGGAACCTAGCTTAACTCTGAGCTTTCTGTTCCTCACATTTAAAATGAGTCTAGGAGAAGGACTAGGCTGTGTGAACTAGGTGACTCCTAAAGTCTTTTGTAGCTCCCATGATTCCCAGTGAAAGAGAGCTAACTCTTTGCCTCCTGAGGTGGCATCCTCTCACCATTAGGAAACATTTACTTATAATGAAATAAATCTGTTTCCTATACTGAAATAAAATCATTTTGGGCAACTCTCATCACTAGAAAACATTTCCTTATATTGAAATAAAGTCTAGCCATTCCTCCTAATTCTTCCCTCTAGGGTGGGAGCAGCTAGGTGGTGCAGTGGATAGACCACCAGTGCAAGATTCAGGAGGACCTGAGTTTAAATCTCACCTCAGACACTTGACACTCAATAGCTGTGTGACCTTGGGCAAGTCATTTAACCCCAATTGCCTCATCCTGGGTCATCTCCAGTCATCCTGATGAATATCTGGTCACTGGATTCAGATGGCTCTGGAGGAGAAGTGAGGCTGGTAACCTGCACAGCCCTCCCTCACTCAAAACAAAGTCAAGTGCAAGCCATGTCATTATTTCTCTGATGGCATGGTCTTCTTTGGCAATGAAGGACGAACACACACACCCTTCTAGGGTGAAGTGGTCCAAGGCTGATGGTGTCTCCAGAACTGTGCCCCAGCCCTAAATCCTCAGAACCTCTTTGTCTTCTCTGTCTCAGCTGGCTGCAGGCCCAGAGCTCCTCCATGGAACCACTCCTGCTTGTCCTCTAAAGATCTCATTTCTCTCCTTCCTCCCCTTTTCCTCACTCAATTATGTTCAACAATCTCTTGGACCTGGTCTAGGTGCCCTTTTTCTTCCCATATCTCACTGAAGACAGAAATTGGGCTTTCAAAAGGGATTTTACTAACAAAGGGAAAGAAGGAAAAACAACACAGCTTCAGAAAGCACAAAACTGGTGAATACAAAGGCCTGTGGAGCCAAAGCTGACTTGTGCCTGGTCTGGCCATAGTTTTCTTTCGCCCTCCTGGGCTGAGTAATTCTCTCTCAGTCTAAGAAGCTTTTAGACTTGGCCCTACCACGTTCTCACCTGAGAAGACCCCTTACTTGTTTTTCCCACCTTTCTTGTTCTTTTCTGTTTTCAAGATCATGAACTATTAGCACATGAGAGCTGAGAGAGACCTCAGAACAGAATACAAATGTCAGTGCTGGAGAGAACAAGAAAATAGAGCATCAGAGCCCAGAGGGGCCTTAGGACCTAGAATGTTAGAGCTGGAGAGGACCTGAGAACAGTGTCAGAACTGGCAGGGAACCCAGAATATAGAATGTCAAAGTAGGGACAGGCGTGTTAGAAATTATCTAGTCTGACAGAGCCCTTTCTGGGCCCTCTCACCCACTTCCCACATCAAGTCTTCAGGAAAAATACAAAGCCTATTGAACCACTCTGTGATGATTGCCCAGTGGAAATAGTCATGGTACCTAAGACCTTGATAACGGAGTAAATCCAGCACGTGCCAATACCCCTGGGTAGATTAGTCCTAAAGAACTGAATTCAAGCTGTTTACTGCTCTGAACCAAAATGTAATATGTAAAAAGTGAATACAACTTATTTTTGAGAAGGGAAAAAGTGGTTACAATTGAAGGCATCGGGAAAAACCTCAGGAGGCAGCTAGGTGTAGCACTAGAGGAGACTTGGAGTGAGGGAGACCAAAGTTACTAACTCCGTGACTTTGGGTAAATCACTTAACTTGTCTTAGCCTCAGTTTCCTCATCTGTAAAATGGGGATAACTCACAGGATGGTTGCAAGAGTCAAATGAGATAACATGTGGACAGATCTTTGTAAATCTTAAGATTCTGTCTAAATTCTGTTATTATTAGATAAGAAACAGATCCCCAGAGCTTCATACAATTCCTAGCATCAAGTAGGTACTTTTAAAGTGTTTGATGAATTTAGAGTGTTAGAGATAATGGATGAAAGAATGAGTGAATGAATAACTGAATGAAAGAAAAAAAACATTTATGCAGAGCTTCCTCTGTGCTAAGTGCTGGGAATGCAAATGAAGACTGAGTTGAGTCTTAAGTGAAAGCACGGACTCTAAGAGACTGAGGCAAGAAGGAAGAGCCTTCTAGGTATTGAGGACAATCTTGGCAAAGGCATGGAGGCAGGAGATAGGAATGTCATGTACCAGGATCTGGTAGACTAGCTAATTGTAACATGGAGGGATTGAAGAGGCATAATATGAAAGATGCCTAAAGATATATTTTATATTTATATTTTAGAATGTATTAGAATTTGAATAACTTTGAATACCAGAGGATTTCTAGTGACTAGCATGGGGGTAGCTAAGTGGCACAGTGGATAGGAAACTGGGCCTGGAGTTAGCAGACTCTTCCCTCTTCCTGAGTTCAAATCCACTTACTAGCTGTGTGACCCTGGGCAAGTCACTTAACACTGTTTGCCTTAGTTTACTCATCTGTAAAATGAGCTAGGGAATCAATTAACAAACCACTCCAGTATCTCTGCCAAGAAAACACCAAATGGCGTCAGGAAGAATCAGACACAACTGAAAGGACGGAACAAGAATAGCAAAGTAAATAGGAGAGCTGAGATTCCGGTTCATGCCCTCTGACTCCAAATACAAAATTCCATTAATTCCACACAACAGAGACTAGCTTTTGAATATCCTTAACTTGATGGTAGTCAAGGCCACTTCTCTTCATCCCTCCTCCTAAAGCAATGTGACAAAATAGACTTCTAGAATGTCAGAGCTGGAAGGGAACTTAAAAATGACCTAATATAATCCCGCCCCTCTTTTAAGATGGAGAAACTGAGGCTCAGAAAAATTAAGTGAATTGCACAGGGTCACACAAGTAGCAAAAAGAACATAAGCTTCTTGAAGGCAGGGTTGTTTATCTTTATATCTACATATTTATCTTTATATTCCCAAAGCTTCATTTAATTGCTAGTATTGGGTTATTGTTATTGTTTAGCTATTTTAAAGCTGAGTCCGACTCTTTGTGATTCCTTTTGAGATTTTCTTGGCAAAGATACTGGGGTGGTTTGGCATTTCCTTCTCCAGCTCATTTTATAGATAAGGAACTGATGCAAACAAGCTTAAGTTGCCCAGGGTCACACAGCTAGTAAGTGTTAGAGACTGGATTTGACATCAGGAAGAGAAGTCTTTCTCACTCCAGGCCCAGCTTTCTATTCACCTTGTTACCTAGTTGATTCTTAGCATTGGGTAGGTACTTTGAAAATGCTTAATGAATTTAATTAAATTAAATGTTAGAGATAATATGAATGAATGAGTGAATGGATAAGTGAATAAAGAAAAAGCATTTTTCAAATATTTCATTTTTTTCCAATTACATATAAAAACAATTTTAACATTCATTTAAAAAATTTTTTGAGTTCCAAATTCCCTCCCTCCCTCTCTTTCATTCACCCTCAAAGAGAAGGCAATCAATTTGATATAGATCATACATGCAAAACATAATTCCATATTACTCATATTATGAAAGAAAACAGATAAAAAAACCCACAAGAAAAATAAAGTTTTAAAAACTGTGTTTCAATCTGTATTTAGACTCCATCAGTTCTTTCTCTGGAGGTGAATGGCGTTTTTCATCTTAAGACCTTCAGAATTGTCTTGGATCATTGTATTTTTAAGAATAGCTAAGTCATCCACAGTTTATCACTGCACAATATTGATGTTACTGTGTACAATATTCTACAGGCTCTACTCATTTCACTTTGAATCAGTTCATGTAAGTCTTTCCAAGTTCTTCTGAAACCATTCTGCTCATCATTTCTTATAGCATAGTAACATTCCATTACAATCATTTACCACAACTTATTCAACCATTTCCCAGTTGATGGCCATCCCCTTGATCTCCAAATTCTTTGCTACCACAAAAGGAACTGCTACAAATATTTTTGTACATGTAAGTCCTTTTCATTTTTCTTTGCTCTTTCTGGGATCTAGACCTAGTAGTGATATTGCTGGGTCAAAGGTATACACAGTTTAATAAGCATTTGGACATAGTTCTCTAGAACTATTCTCTAGAATGATTGGATCAGCTCATAACTCCACCAATAGTGCATTAGTGTTCCAATTTTCCCTCTACAGCTCTCCAGCATTTGTCATTTTCCTTTTCTGCCATATTATCCAATACGATAGGGATGAGGTAGTGTCTCAGGGTTGTTTTAATGTGCATTTCTCTAACCAGTAATGACTTAGAGCATTTTTATATGACTATAGTTAGCTTTGATTTCTTTTTCTAAAAACTGTTCATATCCTTTGACCATTTATCAATTAGGGAATGACTTGCATTCTTACGAATTTGCCTCAGTTCTCTACATATTTGAGAATTGAGGCCTTTATCACAGAGTTTTTGTCCTACTTTTCTGCTTTCCTTCTAATCTTGGCTGCATTGGTTTTGTTTGTGCAAAATCTTTTAAATTTAATATTATTAAAATGATCCATTTTACATCCTGTAATGTTCTCTATCTCTTTGTTGGTCATAAATTCTTCCCTTATCTCATGGGTGAACTATTCCATGCTCTCCTGATTTGTTTATGGTATTGTCCTTTATGTTTAAATCATGTACCCATTTTGACCTTATGTTGGTATAGAGTGTGAGATGTTGGTCTATACCTAGTTTTTGCCAAACTGCTTTCCAGTTTTCCCAACAGTTTTTGTCAGGGTTAGGGTTAAGGTTGAGTTCTTGCCCTCAAAACTTGGATCTTTATACTGATCAAACTCTAGGGTCATCTTCAGCTGTGCACTGTGTACCTAATCTATTCCACCGATCCACTACTCTGTTTCTTAGCCAATACCAGATAGTTTTGATGATTATTATTTTAGAATATAGTTTGAGATTTGGTATTGCTAGGCTACTTCCTTTGCATTGTTTTCATTAATTTCTTTGATAGTCTTGACTTTTTGTTTTTCCAGATGAATTTTGTCATTATTTTTTCTAGCTCTATTAAATACTTTATGATAGTTTGATTGGTATGGCACTGAATAAGTAAATTAGTTTAGGCAGAATTGTCATTTTATTATAATGGCTCAGCCTACCCATAAGCAATTGATTTTTTCCCCAATTGTTTAGAGCTGACTTTATTTGTGTGAAAAGTGTCTTGTAATTGCTTTTATATGGTTCCTGGGTTTGTCTTGGCAGGTAGACTCCTGAGTATTTTATATTGTTTACGGTTATTTTAAATGGAATTTCTCTTTCTACCTCTTGTGGTTGAGCTTTGTTGGTCATACATAGAAATTCTGATGACTTATGTGGGTTTATTTTATATCCTGCAACTTTGCTAAAGTTAATTATTTCAAGCAGCTTTTTAGTTGCTTCTCTAGGATTCTCTAAGTATACCATATCATCTGCAAAGATTGATAGTTTTATTTCCTTATTGCTTATTCTAATTCTTTTGATTTATTTTTATTCTCTTATTGCTATAATTAACATTTCTAGTACATTATTGAATAATGATGGTGATAATGGGCATTCTTGCTTCACCTCAGTCTTATTGGGAAGGCTTCTACCATATCCCCATTATGGATAATTCTTGCTGATGATTTTAGATATTGCTTATCATTTCAAGGAAAACTCCATTTATTCCTCTAGTATTTTTAATGGGAATGTGTTCTGTATTTTGTCAAAAGATTTTTCAGCTTCTGTTGAGATAATCATATGATTTCTGTTGTTTTTTTTTTATACTGATGCGGTCAGTTATATTAATAGTTTTCCCAATATTGAAGAAATATTGCATTCCTGTTATAAATCCCACATGGTGTATGTGTATGATCCTTGTCATATATTGCTATAATCTCATTGCTAGTATTTATTTTAAAATTTTGCCTCAATATTCATTCACTAGGGAAATTGATCTATAGTTTGCATTCTCTGTTTTAGTATTTCCTGGCTTAGGTATCAGCACCCTATTTGTGTCATAAAAGGAATTCGGTAGGACTCTTTTGACTATTTTTTTAAATGCTTTATATAATATTGGAATTAGTTGTCTTTAAATATTTGGTAAAATTCACTTGTAAACCCATCTTGCCCTGGGGATTTTTTCTCTTGGAGTTGATTAATGGCTTGTTCAATTTCTTTTTGTAAGATAAGGTTATTTAGGCATTCCATTTCCTCATTTGCTAATCTGGGTAATTGATATTTCTTTAAATATTCATCAATTTTACTCAGATTATCAGATTTACTGACACAAAATTGGCAAAATATCTTCTAATGATTGCTTTAATTTCTTCTCATTGGTGATAATTTCACCCTTTTTATTTTTGATACTGGATATTTGGGTTTCTTTCTTTTTTAAATCAAATTAATCAATGGCTTATCTCTCTTTTTTGTGGGTTTTTTTTTCATAATACCAGCTCTTAGTTTTATGTATTAGATCAATAGTATTTTTTCTTTCAATTTTATTAATCTCACCTTTCGTTATCTATTAAGAATCAAGCTATGCCCACTGCCAACCTCCCCATACTTGCCTGCACTGTTAAGCCTGCACTTCATGCCTCTTAACATGAAATAATTTACCCAATTCTACCTCTTCCTTTCTTCTGCATCTGGTGTTCTCCTCTTTCTGGTCTTTTAATTTTTTGTGTCATTTCCTTAAATTCACATTATAACCCTACCCTCTGTCTATGTATATTCCCTCTAGCTACACTATTAGTTATACAGTTCTTAAGTATCATCTTCCCTTGTAAGGATCTAAAGGTTAGCCCTATTGAATCTGTTAAGTTTCCCTTTTCCTTTTTACCTTTTTATATTTCTCTTGGGTTTTGATAGTGAGATTGAATTTTTTTGTTCAGTTCTGATCTTCTCCTTATAAAAGCTTGAAATCCTCCTATTTGATTGAATGATTTTCCCCCCTTGAAATATTATGCTCAGTTGTTATAGGTAGGTGATTCTTGGTTGTAGTCCTAGCTCCTTTGCCATCTGGAATATCATGTTCCATGACCTCTGATCTTCTAATGTTGTAGCTGCTAAATCCCGCGTAATCCTTATTGTGGTTCTTCCATATTTGAATTGTTCCTTTCTGGCTGTTTGTGACATTTATTTTTTTTTTGATCTGATAGTTCTGAAATTTGGCTATAATGTTGCTCAGGTTTCATTTTGGGATCTCATTCTGGAGGTGGTCCGTGAGTTCTTTTAATGTATTTTTCCCTCTGGTTCCAGAATATCAGGGCAGTTTTTCTTGATAGTTTTTTTTTTAAATAGTATTTTATTTCCCCCCCCCCCCCACTTATATATTAAGACAATTTTTAGCATTCATGTTTACAAGATTTGGGGCTTCAGATGTTTCTCCCTCTCTTTCTTTCTTCCTGAAATGATAGACAATCTTATATAGGTTATATATGTGCAATTATGTAAAACATTTTTTATATTAGTCATGGTTATGAAAGAGAAAATATAAAAAAGAAAAAAACACAAAAAAGTGAAAAAGTATGCTTTGATCTGCATTCAGTTTTTTATCTGAAAGTGGATAGATAGCATTTTCCATCCTGAGTCTTTTGTTCTTGTCTTGAATCATTTTGTTATCGAGAAGAACTAAGTCATTCATAGTTGATCATTACACAACGTTGCTGATACTGTGTACAACGTATTCCTGGTTCCGCTCATTTTACTTTCCATCAGCTCGTATAAGTATTTCCAAGTTTTTCTGACATTTGCCTGCTCATCATTTCTTAATGCACAATAGTATTCCATTACATTCATATATCACAACTTGTTCAGCCATTCCCCAAATTCCCCAAAGGGCATCCCCTCATTTTCCAGTATTTTGCCACCACAAAAAGGGCTGCTATAAATATTTTTGCACATGTAGGTCTTTTCCCTTTTTCTTTAATAATCTCTTTGTGACATGGAGCTAGTAGTGGTATTGCTGGATCAAAGGGTATGCACAGTTTGGTTGTCCTTTGGGCATAGTTCCAAATTGCTCTCCAGAATGGTTGGATCAGTTCACAACTCCACCAACAATTCACTAGTGTCCCAATTTTCCCATATCTCCAACAATTATCATTCCTCTTTTCTGTCATATTAGCTAATCTGATAGGTGTGAGGTGATACCTCAGAAATGTTTTAATTTGCATTTCTCAGATCAAAAATGATTAGAGCACTTCTTTGTATGACTATAGATTTCCTTGATAATTTTATGAAGGTGTTTTCTAGGTCCTCCTTTTGATTATGACTCCAGTGATTCTGACATTATCTCTCCTATATCTACTCTCCAGGTTAGTTGTTTTTCCAGTGAGGTATTTTACATTTTCTTCTATTTTTTTCATTCTTTTGATTTTGTTTGATTGATTCTCGATGTCTTGTAGAGCCATTAGCATCCACTTGCTCAAATCTAAGTTTTAAGGAATTATTTTCCTCAGCTTTTGAAACTCCTTTTCCATTTGAACAATTGTACTTTTTAAGGAGTTGTTTTCTTTTTCCAAGCTGTTGACTCTTTTTCATAATTCTCTTGGATCACTTTCATTTCCCCCCATTTTCCATCTCTCTTATTTGATTTTTAAGTTTCCTTTTTAAAAGTTTATTTATTTTAGTTTTCACCATTCATTTCATAAATTATAAATTTTCTCCCCCTCCTCCTTTCCCCAAGATGGCGTGCAATCTGACATAGACTCTACATATACATTCCTATTAAACGTATTTTCACATTAGTCATGTTGATTTTTAAGTTTCTTTATGAGCTCTTCTATGAGTCCTTTCTGGGCTTGAGACCACTTCCACTTTACTTTGAGGTTTTGTCCATAGATATTTTGACATTATTGTCCTCTTCTAAACTTGTGTCTTGATCTTCCCTTTCATAACTTTCTATGATCATATTTTTTCTTGGTTTTTTGCTTATCTTTTTTGGCCTTTTTGCTTTCTTTTAAATTTGAGCTCTGCTCCTGTGGTGGAAGGGGCACTGTTCCAAGCTTCTTGGTCCAGGGCTGCAGGCCCTGGGTGTTTATCTGGTGCTGCACTGAAGTTGCCCTGATGTCTGCAGGGGATCTCTGTGTCTGGTGCTGGTCTGGGGGGAAAGGTGAGGGGGATAGTTGGTGTTTCTGAAGGCTGTAGAGGTCTAGAAGCTTACTTGGTTCTGAACAGGGCTCCCAGTGCTTGTGTCTGGCATGTGCTGAGACCCATAAGGATCCTGGTGCTGATGTCTGCCTGTGCCCTGGGCTATTCTGAAGCGCATGGAGGGTCCTGGTCCTAGCATCTGCCTGTTTTCCTGGCTATGCTGAGGCACATAGTGGGGTTCCTGATGTTGGCATTTGCCTGTTCCACTGTATGGAGGCTCTGGATCTCCTGCTGGTTTGTTGAGGTGGGACTTGATGCTAGATTTCTGGGACAATTCCTGTCCTGGACTGCAATCTTCCTTTTACCTGAGTGAACCAACCTCCCAAGTTCTTGGGCTAGAAGATTATTTCACTTCATCTTTTTGTCAATTCTGCTGTTCTAGGCTTCATTTTGGGACACTTTTTTATGGCTGCTTGGAGATGAGTATGAAAGAGTTAAGGCAACTTCCTGCTTATTCCACCATCTTGGCTCTCAGAAGTCTCCTTTAATTTTTGAACTCCTTTTTTTGAGCTCTTCCAGGAATTCTTTTGCACTTTAGACTAATTCACATTTCTCTCTGAGGCTTTGTATGGAAGTGTTTTGACTTTGTTGTCTCCTTCTGAGTTTGCATTTTGATCTCCCCATCACCATCGTAATTTTCTGCAGTCAGATTATTTTTTTGTTGCTTGTTCATTTTTCCATCCTATTTCTTGACTTTTAACTTTATGTTAAAATTGAACTGTCCTCCTGGGGTGGAAGGAGCACTGTCCCAAGCAGCAGGTTTTTTGTGTTATTGTTTTCAGAGCTAGTTCTGGGGATCTGTAAGTCACCACCACAGCCTGCTTCTGGCTCCCCAAGGTGTGGCCTGCGCTTCTCTCACCCAAGTGAGACAGACATTTCCTGCCAGCTTTCTAAGGTGTCTTGAGCTGAAAAATTGTGTCACAAAATTCTGCTGCTCCAGTATTCATTCTGAGGTGCTATTTCAAAGTTGTTTGGAGTGGAATTTGGGAGAGCTCAGACTAGTCTTTGCCTTTATTCCACCATCTTGACTCTGCCCCTTTTTAGTAAAAAAAAAATTATTAAGAGCTTATTCCATGCTAGGTACTGCATAGTGCTGGGAATAGAAATATGAAAAACAGGATGGTTCCTTCCCTTAAGGAACTTATATTCTAATAGGGGAAATCAAATAGATTGGGGAGCAGTAGCTAAAGAAAGGGCATTTTGGTCAGAGAAATCACAGGGATAGTGAGTGGAGTCTTACAGCAACTGAGTAATGGACCCTTCCAGCAATGGTGGTTTGGGGATTGATTTGATGATTATTTCCAGAGATAGAGGTGGAAGGGAGTTGGAGTGTGGTGGCATAGCCTCCTGCCATGAAGATGGTCAGCAAATGGCAGCATTAAGGTCCAAGTCAGGCTGCAAATGGTGGGTGAAGTCTCATCATTATTGTTACTAATAATAAAAAATGTCTATATTGCCTTAAGTTTTATGGAATGCTGTTACAACTCTGAAAGAATTCCCATGCTCTGTAACTGAAAAAAAGCCAGAGTGGTTCTTAGCCATGGTATTGATGAGGCTTATTTTTGGAGCTCAAATCAAGTGCTAATCAAATTGAATTCCTCATTTCAGACTGTGATGGTGGGAAGTCAGCAATAATAATCTAGACAGGGCAAAGAAGGCACAGCCTCTCTGAGCAGTTTGAGGACAACTTTCTCAGGGTGGTGTAGTGGTGAGGGCAATGAGCTCTGACTCAGGAGAACTCAGGTTCAAATCTTAGCCCTGTTTCCTTCTGGGCTAGCTGTGTGACTCTAGGCCAATTATTTAACCTCTCTGGCCTGAAGTTTTCTCAGCTCTCCAAGAGGATGAGTAAAGGATAATACTTGGATGACTTTGGCTTCAAAGGCTTGTAGTGAGGAAGGTACTTTGCAAATCTTAAACTACCTTAGAAACGGGAATTACCATTATGATCATTTGTCTGAATTAGCCCAGTCCTAGATGTGTCAAACAAAAATCATTCATTCATTCACTTCTTCGTTTATTCATTCACTCAGTGAATCTCAATAAAGCTAAAGCACCTGCTATTTGTAGGTTTTATGCTGAACTCTATGGGGTGGCAGAGAGGAATTAGACATAGCCTGGAGGTAATAAGGAAAATCCTCAGGAAGGTCCGAAGTGCTGAGAGAGGTCTGAAGAGGGGAAGATTTCATCCAGCAGAGGATTATGGAAGAGTTAGATTAGGCCTGAGCCTTAAAGAATTGGCAGGGTTTTACTAAATAGAGATGGTATTTCAGGCAGAGAGACTGGCCTGAGCAAAGATAGGGGAGGTGGGAGATGGCAATTGCCCTCCTGCTAAGTGTCCAAATACATTAGACCCAGCCACTTCACCCACAGAAGGAGCAGGCAATGGTTTGAAGCCAGGGGCTGCCTTTGAAAGGAATAGTTCATTATTGACGCTCTCTACTATTGATGGTAGTTTTCTGGCGGGCATCAAGAATCAGACAATAGCTCCCAGCTGGGGTGGGGAGATTCGGGTCGAGTTAGGACATCAGTGAGACAAACCGCAGGCTATATGGCAGACAAATAACAGAAATGAAGACAAGCAAAAGATGAAAAACCCGTACAGAAAGGGAGATGGGGGCAGGTGAAGGCACCTATGGGAGTATCATGATACTGAGGTAAGGTCAGCCTCAAGCAGGGGCCTCTTACATATTAATTGCCAGGTCAAGAACTGGTACCACTGAGTCCAAAGGTAGGGAGTGACAAAAGGAAGTGGCCCAATTTAACTGGGACAAGAGTGAGGGAATGTACAGAGAAGAGAAGGTAAAGCTTCTAACCTCTGCTCACCTCCCCACAAGAACACCGCTTCTCTAACTCCTATTTTCTAGAGCAAAAAGATTCAAATGATTCAGATTTGAGGTTTTTAGGAAGGTCCTTTTAACAAGGCAAATCTAAGTCTGAATAATGAGAGGAACTTTTCACTTTCAAGTGCTAAATCATCTCACACCAAGCTTTGGGAAGTTGTTAATAATTCAGAGGCCTCAGCTTTGGGTGAGAAGTCTGTTAGAAAGTATTAAAGGGATCACCCAACAAGCAGTGATTGTGCCATTTTGACTTTCCACTTAGGAAACAAAGAAATCTCATTAAGAGGGTGGTTGGGGAGAAGGTGGAGAGTAAGACCTCCCTTCCCAAAGGCATTAGGCATCAACTAAAGCCCCACGGTCCCCGGAGGGACTTAGAAAGAAAGTGTCATAAAAACTAAAAGATCTAAATGACTTCATCAGACTGAAATTATGGGCTGAATCGCGGATGAAATTTAACTGGGATAAAAATAAAATAAATAAAATAAATAATAAAATATATAATATAAATAATAAAATATATATTACATGTATAATATATACAAATAAAAAAATAAAATAAAACCCTTCACTTGGGTTAAAAAAAAGAATCAATTTGCACACACCCAGGATGGAGGCCATTTGAAAAGAGCTGGGGATCTTACATGACCACAAGCACAATATAATCCTAGCAATAATAATAATCTTAGTAGCAATAATGATGATGATGATGATGGTAAGTAATTTCCAGTTGCCTGTCTGCTAGTAAAGCTGTCTTAAAGGTGCCTACCAACACTGTCATTCATTTACAAAAATCGATTCCTTCGTTCACCTGCATGATATTTGGCTGAATATTAAAAAATAACAGCAATCTGTCCTGGGATCATTCCTATATGAACTTCAACATAAAGATGAGAACAAGAAAACTACAGCAATAACTCAGATCACATTTATATAGCACCTTATGTCATATGTATGTGTATATGTTTCTAAGTGTGTATATGTATTCATATACGTGTGTATATACTTGTGTATGTATGTGTATGTTATGCTGTTCCAAAAGTCTTGGTATAATTTTAAGATATTAAAACCTAAAAACTACACTAAGACTTTTGAGACAGACTGTACCATCTCATTGGATCATAATAGTGGCCCTGTGAGGTTAGGTGATATTATTATCATTCCCAGTTTATATGTAACCCATGGGCTCGTTGGGACATTTGCATAAGATTTGTTTTGTCCCATCAGACTCTTCATGTCCCTATTTGGGGTTTTCTTGGCAAAGATACTGGAGTGGTTTGCCATTTCCTTCTCCAGTTCATTTTACAGATGAGGAAACTGAGGCAGAGTTAAGTGACTTGTTTGGGGTCGCACAGCTAGTAAGTGTCTGAGGCCAGATTTTAACTCAGCAAAAGGAGTCTTCCTGACTCCAAGTGCAGAACTCTATCCACTTCTCCAACTAACTGGTCTTTACTGTCCTCCCTGGTGGAGATTTAATGCTTTCTGTTCACCTACATGAAGAGTCAAGTTTGTGAGAGCTAGAGACAAAAGAGATCCTGGTCTTCTGGCTTCCATCTTCGAGAGAGGAAACACACTGTCCTGGACTTTCTTCAGGTCCTTGAAGTGAGAAAGACTCTGGAGAGTGTGGACATGACGGCCTCTTCATGGCTTTTCTATTTGTTTGCTTCTCTCTTCCCTCCAGTTTTCACCAACTCCATGATGAATCGGTCTCCACCAATGAAGAAAGTTTTAAGCAAATAGCCCTTTGAGCAAAGGATTACTCATGGATGAAGAAATGGAGGTTGGGAGATGTTAAATTAAACAAATAGCAATTATCAGGTGGGCTTTTGAATTCCTAAAAACATTCTCTGCTATTTGATAGAAGTGCCAAAAAAAGCTCAAGAGATTCTGCATTGCATCAAGAAGTGAAAATTGTCGAGGGAGAAGGAGGCAATCACCCAGCTGGGTTCTGCCCCATCCGATTCTATCAGGAGCAGTACATCCATTTCTGTCAGCATCTGTGGGATATGACAGTGGGTGTCTGTGGGGATCCAGGTGTGTGCAGCAGGTGGGAGGGCAATGGGTAGCACCTGTGGAATTTGGATGGCCACAGTGAATCCTAAATATGTGAAAGATTTCACCTTGTCTGTCTTAGGAAGAAAAGAAAAGGATGAATTCTACTTGGGAAATTACATAGTGCCTTCAATGACACCAAGTCTCTAACTTTCTAGCCTCCACATTCTTCTGTTGATGCTCTATGACTGTGAGTCATAGGGATGCCACAGTTCTGAAGATTTAAAGTGTGGGTTACCCCAGCAGCAATGTAGAGGAACAGGATGGGCAATAAAAAGGTTGCAGTGTATTACTAGAGAGGGGCTGCACAAAAGGACCATGTAAGAGATATCATTGAAGATGTGTAGTCAGAAAAAGAAGGTAGGTCAGTGTCCTAAGGAGAGAAGGAGCCAGGCAGGGATCACAAAGAAGCAAGCTGTGTGCTCTATTGGTAGTCCATAGAATGCTTAAGACCTAGGAGAGTTCCCCTAGTGTGCTGGGTGTCCCCCTGATGAGGAGATATGAAAGGACTCCCAGAGGATCAATCCAGGAGGGTATGTGGCTAGAGTGTGATCTTCACCCCTGGAGAGTGTGGCCACATTAAGGAGGTGAAGTCCTAGATTCATGAAAGTATCATAAGTCAGACCTTCAATGACTTCTTCAAAGATAGAGACGAAGGGATTAGGGATTTAGATGTGAAAAGGCCTTTAGAGGTCGCTGAGTCCAACTCCATTTTATAGATGAACAAATGGAGTCTGAGAGAAGCTAAATGATTTGCCCAGGGTTACAGGGCTAGTAAGTAGTTGAGATAGGATTTGAACTCAGGTCTTTCTGATTCCAAACACAGTACTCTATCCACTGTACCACTTGTCTATCATGGGCAACTAAGACCTTTTGTGTTCCCTGTCCCCTCACTTATATCCTAAGTCACAGAACCCAGATGAGATTATTAATCATTCAGTGAAAAGAACTTCAGAATCTGAAAATCTTCTCCTGACACCACCCCCTTCTCCTTACCTGCTTCATTGCCATCTTGGAGACCTCCATTTTGGAACCCTTCTCTCTTCATTAATAACTCCCTGATCTTTCCCTGTTTTCCAGCACCCTAATATGCATTATCTTCTCCCATTACAAAGATTTTTTATTGGCAGGATTGTCTTGTTTGCTTTTATTTATATTCTCAGTGTTGAGCACAATGCCTGGCACATGGATCCAGCCCATGGTGTGTCTCTCTCTCTTCTTTGTAAAAGCTAACCTGTATTCACGATCCTACCTCTTTCTGTTTCCCTCATGATCTTACTCATTCATTTCTCCCCTTCAGTCCTCAAATATAATCAGGTGTCTTCAATATTCAAAAAAATGTCAAATTCACCCTTCCCCTGACCCTGCAACTCACTCCAGTTATCATCTTATTTCCTTCTTCACAGGTAAACTTTTGTTAATTTATTGCCTCTACTTCTTTTCCCACTTATTTCCTCTTCAGCCTGTGGTCTTGACTCTCCTGATCTTTCTCTACAATGCCCCCAAGCAGGGCACCTTTATCTCCTCCCTTCCACTTTCTCAGTTCCCTTTTGCATGTTGTCTTCCCTTACTAAAATGTGATCTCCTTGAGGGCTGGGACTATCTTTCATTCTACCTGTATTTATATTTTCAGCCCTTAACACAGCACAACATATGTATTTAATAAATTCTTGTTGATTCACTGGCCCACTCATTCCTTAACATTCTGAAATCTATTTTTTTTGCCACCATCACTATACTGAAATTGTCTTTTTAAAGGTCACCAATTACTTCCTAATTGTCACATAAGAAAGGTTTGGTTTTTTTTCTGTTCTTTTCCTAATTGATCTCTCTGTAGCAATTGACTTCACTCCTACATTAGGTAGGAAACTACTTAATTCCAAGTGAACATTCTGCTGGTTCTACTTATCTTCTGCTTCTTCTCATTCTCTTTTGTGGATTCCCCTTCCCTCCTTTTGTCCTTTCAGTGTGGATGATCTCCAAGATTCTGTCCTTAGTCCTCTTCTTTTCTTTCTCTATATAGTCATTTTTGTTTGTTTGCTTTTGGGGGTGTGTGTGTGTGTGTGTGTGTGTGTGTGTGTGTGTGTGTGTGTGAGACTGTGTGTTTGGAGGATCTGGAGTTAAGTGACTTGCTCAGGGTACCACAGTTAGTAAGCATCTGAGGTCAAATTTGAACTCAGCTCCTCAGGACTCTAGTCAGCCCCTCTATATGCCCACACAGCTGTCCCTCTATATATGCTTCTGTAATGAATTCTGTTTCCAAGACTTCAGTTATCCCCTTCATGCACACGAGTCCGCAAACCGTACCTCCACTTCCAGCCTCTTCCTGGATTCCTAGTCCCATATTTTCATTTGGCAATTAGGCACCACCACGAGGATATCCTTCTGCCACTTCTAACTTCACATATTCAAAATGGAACTCACCACCTTAACCCTCATTCTTCTCCAGACAGAACTCCCAGCTTTACTATGCTGATGGCTCTTTATCCTGAAGCCTCACTCTTACTTCACCAGCTGGAAGTAGGGGGCCACACTATTGGCCTCTCCCTCTAATTGGATGGCTCTTCCAAGAGCCTCTAGGCAGGGCATCCTTATCTCCTCCTCCCTAACCTATCCTCCAGACTCTTTTAACTTGTATTTGTTTTACTAGCCCTTAGCACAGTGCCTAGCACCTACTAAACACTCACAGTTTCTGACCCCCAAAACATCTCCTCTCCCTAACATCTCTACTTCTGTTAATGGCACAGCTTCCTCCAGACATCCAGGCTCAGAACTTTGAATCATCATGAACCTTTCCTTCTCCCTTACTCCACACAAGTAGAAAGCAACAGTTCCTGTCCTCAGGAAGCTGCACCAAGGGGCATAGTAAAGGAAGTTCCCTATTTCTCCATCCACTATATCCCTTGAATCTGACTCCTGGGTGTCAGTTAAGCCCTTGTTACCTGGATGTTCGGGGGGTTGCCTGCAGAGCTCCTCTCTCTCTCTCTCTCTCTCTCTCTCTCTCTCTCTCTCTCTCTCTCTCTCTCTCTCTCTCTCTCTCTCTCTCACACACACACACACACACACACACACACACACACACGATAGTGGTAGCTGTCAGCTCTTTTCATGAAGGTTGTTCTCTTGTGGAGTTAAGGTTATTATAATTATTTAATTCAGACTTGTCATCTCCTAAGTATAGGAAACTCCTTGTGAGCAGCGCAGATGGGGATAACTGTTTTGCCGTTTGGAGCCTTAGTGAGTTGGAATAACAAGAGGTTAAGTGACACCCAGAGATGCAGCCACTCCCAGAGGTAGGACTTCTGACTTAATGTTGTTACTAAAGTTCCTTCATGAAAGGGGCACTTAACAGGGGCAAAGAATAGGTTTTAGAGAAAACAGAGACCACAAGGCAGACAGACTTGGGTGGCAGGAAAAGAAAGTCCAGGGCGTTGGGCACTGCCCAAGGAGGCAGAGTCCAAGTAAGGTATTAAATCAATCAGTAACCATTTCAAGTGCCTGCTATTTGCCAGGCTCTAGTAATGCAAAGAAAGGCAAAGGAGAGTCCCTGCCCTCAAGGTGATTCCAGTCTAACAGGGAGACAACATTAAAACAACTATGTACAAACAAGATATCGACAGATAAATTGGAAATAACAAGCATAGAGAAAGCACCAGAATTAAGGGGGATGGGAAAGGCTTTCTGTGGAAGGTGAGATTTTAGCTGGGACTTGAAGGAAGTCAGAAAAGGAAAGAGGAAGAAATGGAGAGCGAGAGCATTACAGGCATGGCAGACAGCCAGTGAAGATTGACCAGTCCTTTTTTAAAGCACTCTCTATGTCCCAGTACTAGGTACTAGGAATACAAAGAGAAAAGCCAGACAGACTCTCTGCTCAAGGACCTTCCATTCCATTAAGTGAAATCAACATGTATGCAGAAAATAGATAAAAAGCAATGAAGCACAAATGGAGGAATCAGTGAAGAAACGTGGGAGAATCCAAGTGGAATGAGAAGGCACAGGGCTCTTAGCTGCTCAAGAGGGTAAAAATTCCTGCAATGTGGAGGGGCCAGTGGGAGAGGGACACTGGGCACCAGGCAGGTGTGCTGGGAAATGCTCAATGACCAACTCTTCAAAAATGTACCCCCAATACCACATCACACCTATTAGATTGGCAAACATGCCAACCATTCTGGAGAGCAGTTTGGAACTATGCCCAAAGGGCTACAAAAATGTGCATACTCTTTGACCAAGTAATATCACTTCTAGGACTGTATCCCCAAGAGATCATAAAAATGGGAAAGAATCCCACATGCACAAAAATATTTATAGCAGCACTCTTTGTGGTGACCAAAAACTGGAAATCAAGGGGATGCCCATCAATTGGGGAATAGCTGAATAAATTATGGTATATGAATGTAATGGAGTATTACTGCACCATAAGAAATGACGAACAAGAAGACTTCAGGGAGGCCTGGAAAGACTTATATGATCTGATGTTGAGTGAAAGGAGCAGAACCAGGAGAACTTTGTGCACAGCAATGACCACAGTATGCGAGAGTTTTTTCTGGTAGACCTGGAACTTTGTAACAACACAAGAACTTTAAAAAATTCCCAATGGTTTTCTAAGGCAAAATGCCTTTCGCACTCAGAGAAAGAACTATGGAATTCATTTGCAGAATGTAGCAGATCATTTGTGTATGTGTGTGTGTGTGTGTGTGTGTGTATTATGTTTTGATTTGTTATATGATTTCTCCCATTTATTTTAGTTCATCTACCCAGCATGACTATGGTGAAAACGTATTCAATAGAAAAGTATGTGTAGATCCTATATAGAATTGTATGCTGTCTTGGGGAAGGAGGAGGGTGGTGGGTAGGTAGGGGGGGGAAATCTAGGTTTTATGGTAGTGACTGTAGATCATTAAAAATTTTAAAAAATGTACCCCCCAAAACACTTGTAGATTTAAGTGGCGTTATAAACATTTCCCCTATCACTTAATTAAATCTAGACAATGAACAAAACGATAAATCAAGATGTGATGTGTATGGTTTGCTGATTTCTAAGGCATAAAGGCTCACATTGAACATTTCACTAATTGAGTCTTGAGAGGGGGCTAATATTGGCTCCCCCAGCCCCTTACACTGGAACATGAATGTTGTCCACAAGCTATATACTTACTAGCTGTCACCATCCCTGCAAAAAGCAGTTGCTGGGCTGCTCGTCATTTTCCAGCACAGGGAAATCCACAACTGGAGACCCTGCCCTAGGCTGACTTTTGTCATTAAGTCTTGTCTCTGCATGTTGCTAGGATTGCAGATTCAGAGTTGAAAGGGACCACGGAAGTCATCTTATAGATGAGGAAATTGAGGAACCAAGAAGTAATAACTAGCCCAAAGTCACACAGTCAGAAAGCATTAGAACAGAAAGATTTGGATCTGGGTCTTCTGACTCCAGAGCCCAGGGACATGCTACCACAAGAAAGTTGAGGCAAAGTTGGTACGTCAAAGATATTGACGACAACTATTTCTGGACTTAACTGGTTTTGGCTAAGAATGTAAGCCTTGGTGGTATAATGGTGAGCATAACTTGCCTTCCAAGCAATTAATGGGGGTTTGTTTTACCTAGCCAACCCAAGTAAGGTTGGGCAGCTAGGCGTTGAATAAAATACTGGGCCTGGAGTTAGAAAGACCTGAGTTTAAATCTAGCCTCAGATACTTACTAGTTATGTGATCCTGGATAAGTCACTTAACCCTGTCTACTTCAGTTTCCTCATCTGTAAATGATCTGGACAAGGAAATCCAAAACTCCAACATCTTTGCCAAGAAAATCCCAAACAGGGTCACAAAGAGTCAAATATGACTGAAATGACTGGACAACAAGAACATAAGCCCTTTGAGGGCAAGGATTGTGTTTTTGCCTTTTTTTTGTCTCCCCAGTGTTTGGCAGTGTGTGTGTGTGGGGGGCTGAGGGCTCAGGGCTCAGGGCAGGAATTTGGAGGTGTTAGCCACTACTCCTGTTTGGGAGGTGGATGCTGCCCTAGTACCCTTTTCATGATGCTCCTGCTTCCCCCTTTCTGAGCTTTCTTGGGTGCCTCTAGTTAAGTCATATGACCAACTCTTAAATGTACCAGATAAAAAGACTAGACCTGCTGCTCTTCTAGGATTACAGATTAATTTCTGGTTTCGACAGCCACAGGACCCCAACCATTTTTGACTCCAGGAGTGATGGAAAAAGGGCTTCAGACTGCATAATGGTCAAGGCATCCAAAGACAAGCACCAGGAAGCTCTTCATCCTGTCTAGCTAGGGCTGCAGACACAGGAAGTAGGGTTACATCAGAGAAGCCAATTAAGAGCACAGAGGTAAACACACAGGAAGCTCATGGCAGCGCCCTAACTGGGTAATCCCCAGAGGGGAAAAATATAACACCTTAGTCAGAAGAGCCTTAGAGAGAGTGGAAGAACACTTAGTATGTTGATCAAGGAAGCCACTGAGAGGATAGATACCAAATTGATTTAGAGCTGGAAGAAACAGTGAGAGGTCACATCTAATCTAATTTTACAGATAAGGAAATCATCAGAGATGTTGAGTGACTTGTACAAAGTCACAGATAATAAGCATCTGAAGTGGGATTTGAATCTATATCTTGTTGATTCCCAGACTGGTCAGGTGGATTGAGGGCTAGTCTTAGAACCAGGAAGACCTGGGTTCAAGTTCCTCTGATATATATCAGCTGTGTGACCTTGGGCATGTCCTTCAAACTATACAACTAGAAGTTATAGGTCAATCATTGATCTGAATAAGTATAAGGACTTCCCCTAACTGATGAAATTACTGGTCTTGACCAAAACTGTCGCTTTCAGCATTTACTATCTCCTCCGATTTTTCTGTGAATATTCTGTGTATTAATCCCTGCAATGTACCTCATTCCCATCGATGAGGACCAGCCCAAAACTAACCCCAAAGAGACCCATGTGAAATAATACCAAGGCTTTCTAATAATTATTAGAGCTAAGCGGAGGGAAAAAGGCCCCTTTCGGGCTTCCCTATACTCTGTGACCATCCTGGAGGATAGAATAGGGGAAAAATCTGCCTGATTTGGGCTCAACAGGAGAGGCAAAGAATGCCAATTCCAGGAAACATTCAGTGTTTAAAATGGAGCAGACTAGACAACCTCAGATGGGAAACATTTAACAATTATAATTAAACATGAAGGACAAGGTGGTAGGGGTGGGTCAATTGCAGCAAAGCTTTCCTGGCTTGGTGGAACCAACAGGAGCACCACTGGCAGCTTTCTGCACCATATGGAATGTGGGACATGCCTGGTGTACGAGGAACCAGGTTTAATCTCAGGGCAGGTTCTTGTGACAACTCCCACTGTGAAGCAATTTCTAGCCTTGGCATTTTTATAGATGTCCATTTTTTAATATCTGATTAAAATAACCCTTCAGCCTTAGTTAATTTATAAATGGGGACAAAAGAGGAAAATTGGGATGGTGTATGTCAGGAATAACAATCATACAACTGCTCTGAGTCAATAGTGCTTCCTTAGGGTGGTGGCATCCAGACACCAGCATCTGCCGGATCATGGGAACTGTTGCCTTGAGGCCAAGATGGGCCTCCAGCAAGATTCAGGCGCTGACCAGAAGCCAGGCAATCAGACAAGTCAGGAAGAGGAGCCATTGACTGAGTCTGTTCTACGACTGGCATAGGGAAGGAGATGGAGGCGCTCGAAGGACAAACTTCACCCACTTCCTCAACAGTATAACTGTGTAAGTCTAGGGTCCTTAACTTTTTTTGTGTCCTGGACCCCTTTGCAGCTTAGTGAAACCTCTGGGCCCCTTCTCAGAATAATATCTTCCAATGCCCCAAACAAAGTACATAAGATTACAAAGGAAATCAATTGTTTTGAAACATGGCCATCAAATTAAAAACAAACAAACAAGTTCATGGACCCTAAGTTAAAAATTCCTGACAGGAAGGAAAGAAACAAGCATTTATTAAACACCTACTGTGTGCCAGGTCCTGTGCTAAGCATAAAAATACTATCTCAGGGGAAGAGCCAAGATGGCAGAGTAGAAAGATTCACATATGCTAGTTCCGAACATACAGCCCATAAATTACCTATAAAAAGAACTCCCAACGGGTCCTGGAGCAGTGGAAGCCGTGCAGCAATGGAGTGGAGGAGATTTCTGTTGCAGGGAGCCCTGAAAAACTGCCACCAAAGGTCCATCGCACACCGGACATGGAGAGGAGCCCAGCCCTGCCTTGGCTGCACAGCCCCGAGAGGAGAAGATCCGAGAGATCCGAGCAGGCTTCAGGGACGGAATCTCCGGCAGCCCTGAAGGTCCCTCCACCCACAGGCGCTACAGGTCAGTGAGAGAGACATCTGGGCTGGCCAAGAGGGGAGCGGGGTGTCTCCATAACTTGGGCCACCTCGGGAGGAAGCGGCAGGGGAAGCAGTGGCCAGAGCGGGCAGGAGTTCCATTGTTGAAAGACTCCACATAAACCCCCTGAGGGAACTGAGCCTGGGAGGCAGCCCTGCCCCACCTGAGAACCTGAACTTAATCTCTCACACTGAAAAGCACCCCCCCTCCCACCCCACCCCCACCTGCTGAAAGCCCTGAGGCTTGGAAGCAGCATTTGAATCTCAGACCCCAAGCACTAGTGAGGTGGGGGTGGAGAGGAATCTCAGAAGTCAAATAACTGACTGGGAAAATGCCCAGAAAAGGGAAAAAAAATAAGACCATAGAAGGTTACTTTCTTGGTGAACAGATATTTCCTCCTTTCCTTTCTGATGAGGAAGAAAAATGCTTACCATCAGGTAAAGATATAAAAGTCAAGGCCTCTATATCCCAAACATCTGAAATAGATATCCAACGGGCTTAGGCCATGGAAGAGCTCAAAAAGGATTCTGAAAATCAAGTTAGACAGGTGGAGGAAAAACTGGGAAGAGAAATGAGAGAGATGAAAGAAAAGCATGAAAAACAGGTCAATACCTTGCTAAAGGAGACCTAAAAAAATGCTGAAGAAAATAACACCTTGAAAAATAGGCTCATTCAATTGGCAAAAGAGGTTAAAAAAGCCAATGAGGAGAAGAATACTTTCAAAAGCAGAATTAGCCAAATGGAAAAAGAGGTTCAAAAGCTCACTGAAGAAAATAGTTCTCTCAAAATTAGAATGGAATAGATGGAGGCTAATGACTTTCTGAGAAACCAAGAAATCACAGAACAAAACCAAAAGAATGAAAAAATGGAAGAGAATGTGAAATATCTCATTGGAAAAACAACTGACCTGGAAAATAGATCCAGGAGAGACAATTTTAAAATTATGGGACTACCTGAAAACTATGATCAAAAAAAGAGCCTAGACATCATCTTTCATGAAATTATCAAGGAAAACTGCCCTGAGATTCTAGAACCAGAGGGCAAAATAAGTATTGAAGGAATTCACTGATCACCGCCTGAAAGAGATCCAAAAAGAAAAACTCCTAGGAACATTGTGGCCAAATTCCAGAATTCCCAGCTCAAGGAGAAAATCTTGCAAGCAGCTAGAAAGAAACAATTCCAGTATTGTGGAAATACAATGAGGATAACACAAGATCTAGCAGCTTCTACATTAAGGGATCGCAGGGAGTCCAATAGGATATTCCAGAAGTCAAAGGAACTAGGACTAAAACCAAGAATCACCTACCCAGCAAAACTGAGTATAATACTTCAGGGGAAAAAATGGTCTTTCAATGAAACAGAGGACTTTCAAGCATTCTTGATGAAAACAGCTGAAGACAAAATTTGACTTTCAAACACAAGAATGAGAAGAAGCATGGAAAAGTAAACAGCAAAGAGA